>CM036556.1:18510374-18865374 GCA_020745685.1 Tautogolabrus adspersus | reverse complement strand
GGGGGGGGGGAGACAGCTCTCTGCAATGTTTAGAATATGGACTGCAGTACCCATTTTAAACACTAGGTGTCAGAGTTACATACTGCTCCTTTAAGCTACAGCTACTTTTTTTTCTTGGATATATTTAAAGTGCGTTCGTTAACCTTTTTTTAGTTTATACCTCAGTTAAAACATGGGGTCCCATCCTGGGGTCCGGGACCCCATAGGGGGGCGCAAGGCTTTTTCTGCTCTAAGGTAATCAGAATTAGATTTGCACATATAAAGTAACGCCTTATCTCTCTATTTCTGCCATTTCAAGCAGAGGCGCTGCTTGTCAACAGGAAAGCCAGGCAACTGCTTGGAGCCCCAGACCAGTAGGGGGCCCTGAGGGCTCACAAACTTTAAACCAAAGCAGTGGACCAAAATGTGCAAATGTGGCAACGATAGTAGGAATCCTCCCTTTTAGGGGGCCCTATCTGACAGCACTCACTGTCGTTGCCCTGCTGAGCGTTGCAGCATTATTGATGTGAAAACCAAAGTTTGTCAGTGAAAGTCAACAAATAAAAAGGAAGAGGAGTAAGACACTGGCAGACATGATGGTAACTAACGCAGGTTGGAGGGCCCCCCAATTGGTTTTTGAGGAGGGCCCCAAAAGACTCTAGAATCGCCGCTGATTTCAAGGTGTGATATTTACGTTCCTTTGATGTTTGGCCTTCTTGAGACTCACCCGCTTGAGGTCAGAGGTGAATATTAATAAACAGAGTCGATGCACACAATTATATTTGTCTATGGCACTTACCTCTCAGCTTTGTAATGGGGGGATACTGTGGTAGACCTGTTAAAGGGGACTCGTGGTTGGTGGTGTTGGAACGATTGTAAGGGGGCCGGATGGAGACAAATTCTCTTCCCAGTCCAGCGCTGGTTCTCGTTGAAGGACTGCCAGTTCAGAAAGCCACACAGGACGGTTAAAACACTAAACGTGGAGTACAGAGGTTGGAGGGTGAGTCCAGATGTGACAGATGATGGATGTCAAACAGACAAACAGACAATTTAAAGCTAGAGGGAAAGTTTCTTTCTCTTTAGAGAGCTGCCATGGCTCATATATTCCTCCTCCTTAACCTGACGGATTTTCCTCCTCCACTCGTCCAATCTAAGCACCTGAGTCCTGGAGAGTGTGTGTGTGTGTGTGTGTGTGTGTGTGTGTGTGTGTGTGTGTGTGTGTGTGTGTGTGTGTGTGTGTGTTAATGATTAGACATGGATGGAGGGAGGAACGGAAGGAAAGATCGGGGGAATTCCTTCGCTGGAAATGCCGCGTGTTTGCACCTACTGACACAGATAAAACAGAAGGAGAAAGGGGAAAACAAGATCAAAGTTTGGACAGATAAAACGATGGAGAGCGTAAAGAAATTTAAAAGAGAAATGAAGTGTTACGGGTCAGAAAATGAAGGGAACAAAGCAGTTTGAATAACGAGAGAGAGGAGAAACTAAAGGAGTAACGAAAGAAGCAAACAGAGAAGAGTAAATCAGTAAAAGAACAAGAAATCATCAAAATTAAAAACATCAAGTTGAAAGAATAAAAACCAGATGTTTCAAACTGATCCCGATCAGATTTAATGAAGGACGTCATCTCACAGTCTGTCTCTCTACTCACACACACACAAACACACACACACACACACACACACACACACACACACACACACACACACACACACACACACACACACACACACTCTCCTCTTTCATCCAAAAAACATCCTGATTGAAACAGACACACACACCTGTGTCAGCCTACATGCAAGCCAGCAGATTCTCTCGTACACACACACACACGCACGCACGCACGCACGCACACACACACACACACACACACACGGCTGACAGCAGAGGAGTGACAGAGCGAGACCGACAGTCAGGCGAGATCTGGATCCAGATCTTTTTTTTTTTTTTAAGAAAAGGTGCATTAATGAAGGTTTGGATCGCCTGCTGTGATTCTAAAATGATCTCTGGTGGAACATTTTAGTTTAGATGAAGGTGTAATATGTGTCTGTAAATACTTCCACCTTCATGAATCTACATGAAGTAACTACAAAGTCCTCATCACAGCGGCCGTGGGTTCAAAACCGACCTCGGCCCTTTGCTGCATGTCATTCCCCGCCTTCTCCTCCAAACACTTCCTGTATCTCTTCAGCTGTCCTCTCTACAGTAATGAAGGCAACAAGGACCCAAAATAACAAATATAAAGACAGATTCACAGAAAGGAACGAAGAAAGCACAAAAGAAGGAAGGATGGATGGAAGGAAGGAAGAGCAAACGAATGAAGAAAGGAAGGAAGGAAAGCAGGAAAGCAAGAAAGAAAGAAAGTTCATCAAAGGAAGAAAGGAAGGAAGGAAGGAAAAAAGAAAGAAGGAAATAACCAAGGAAGGAAAGAAGGACGGACAGAAGGAAGGTAGAGCAAACTAACAAAGAAAGTAAGGAAGGGAGGAAGGAAGGAAGGAAGGAAAGAAAGAAAGAAAGAAAGAAAGTACATACGAATGAAGGACGGATGGACTGCAGTAAGGATGAAAGGTAAAAAAGAAAGAACCTTTAACACGATTATAGAAAAAAGTGAGAGAGAAAAACACAGACATGGAGAGAAAAAGGACGGAAAAAATAAACATCCAATCAAAAACTCAGGAAAAAATAAACAAAACACGACAAATTAAAAGAAGAAGAAGAAATGTACAATAGGGAAGAAACAGTCGATTGTACAGACTAAAGAGAAATAGATAGATAACAGGATACCTGATAATAGAGAGGGAAGACGGACATAATGAAGAGGAGACCGAATGAAGGAGAGGAAGTAGAAACAGTAAAGAGGTGTGAAAGAGCGGAGGATGAACGGACGAGTGCATTAAGAGCGCCGTGTCTGTTAGCTAACGTCTAATTTACACGAGGAGAGACGGAGAGCTAACCGAGTGGAAAACACCATCTCAAGCTGTGATTAAAACCTTCCACTGTAATAATGAGATCTCCTCCAATCCCTTTAACACGTCCTGCACACGCACACACACACACACACACACACACACACACACGCACACACGCACACACACACACACACACACACACACACACACACACACACGCACACACACACACACACACACACGTTTTAATCCAGGACTTTTTCATATAAATTTAAGGTCAGACGTGTAATTCGTGTCAGTGTTTCTGTGTTTTAATCACTTTACGGACTCATCCTTCACATTCTCTCGTCTTTCACTTTCATCATTAATTTGCTCATTTATTTCTTCTTCTCCGTCCTCTTATCCTCTTAAACTTCTCGGGTTTGTTCTTTTTTTATTATCCACTGATTGAGCAGAAAAAAAGCTCCACGTTAAAACGTCCGCGTGAAAAAAACAGTTTGAGGACACGAGTGTGTTTCTGAAGTCAATGAAATACTTCACCCTGAAGGGATTTTTATCTTTGTTTTGAAACATCCTGCAGGAAGTTCGTCAAATAAAAATGTGATCTGTTACCGTAAACATCCCGAACATAAGTCGCACCAGTATATCAGACTGTTACATTCCCAGGATTTCTAGAGGATGCGGGGAACAACAGTTAATATCGAAGGATTTAATAACTAAAATACAACGAACAGAGAAGTTGAAGCCGATCGTTTCTTGCTAAACCTAAAAGGGACAAAATAAATAAAAACTAAACTCTCAAACAGATCACTTTCAACTCCTTTCACTGGAGGAGAAAAACGTCACTCTGGCAGCCCAAGAAATGAGCCCTCCACAAACGCTGGTCACACTGCATTCAGTGGCGATTCTAGAGCCTGTTGGGGCCCTGGAAAAAACAATTGGCGCGCCCTCCAAACCTACGTTCAGCAGGGCAACGAGAATGAGTGCTGTCAAATTGGGCCCCCTTAGCGAGGATGCACGGCCGCTGCTTTGGGGCCCCCTACTGGTCTGGGGACCCAAGCAGTTGCCTGTCTTGCCTGTTGACAAGCAGCACCTCTGACTGCCTTTATTTCTTCTGCTGCATGCAGGACCTGATTGCCAAAACTATAACCAGTTGAGTCCAGTTTGCCGTCCTTTTCTGGAGAGATGGACGGAGCCCACCGATCTGTAAACAACACAAGGTAACAGAGGGAGGAGAGAGTCCACAGGACAACAACACCATCACACCTCAGCCCATAACACAGACGCTGTTTGATTTTGGAGGTCTCCCAGAGAGAACAAAGTTTCTAAACTGTCTACCTGCGTGAGGATTTCTGTTGTGTTCAGCGACGTCTACAGCGTGCAGTTTTTGTTCAGCTGTGGAGACAGATAGGGTCAGAACTTGAGGATATAGAGAGAGTGGGAATGACGTGCGGGAAAGGAGCCACAGGTTGGATTTCTGATTGCAGGTGCGTGGTCTCGCGGTCGGGCTGAATCGTCCTCTGTGTGCATTCAGAGGATTATAATTTTAAAAACGGGCTCAAACTCTCCTTGTGCCTCCTACGTTTTGGACGGTGTTTTTGTTGTTGAAAATGTGATATGCTGATATTGTTGGCCAGGCCTTCTTTGAAAAAGAGATCTCTCCTCTCAGTGGGACGAACCTGGTTGAACAAAGGATGAATACATATTTAATAAAGTTAAATTAAGATTGGAAAACAGTCCAGTGTGCAGCAAGCCCAAGGAATACTACAAATGCTGCAGACTTTCATCAGTAGGCGACATGTAGTCAGCTGGAAATCTCTGATCTTCTGACTTTTAAATAAAGATAGAATATGTCTGCTATTACTGGACAATTATGCAAAAAGAAAGAAAGTAACTTGACAAAGGTTCTGCACTAAGTCTGGAAAAGTTTGACAAAGTGTTTTAACTCTGTTTCTCTGTCCGCACTCCACCACAGCACAGTATTCACATTTCACCTCATTTTAAGGTTTAAAAAAACCTCTTAAACCACTGGTCGAGTATTACCCGCGTTAAAATCTGTACCATTTAATCCTCATAATTGTCAAAGAAAAACCCTTCAACAATCGTTTCACACTGACTTCCATGTCCCTCGGTGTGAAATGTGCTCTTCAGTCGCCTTAACTGGCTTACAGCCGACCTCTTCTGTTTCAAAGACAAATCCTATTTTCAGCTCTCATCAGTCAAGAACATACGAGAGGATGTCTCTGTTTCAATATCTCATTTAGCCACACACGCACACGCACACACACACACACACACACACACACACACACACACACACACACACACACACACACACACACACACACACACACACACACACACACACACACACACACACACACACACACACACACACACACACACACTGGGGGCCTGTTGCCACAGCTGCATTTGGAGACAAATCCCTTTTTCTACTTGGCCCTCTCAGACAAAAACACTTGTCTCATTTCCTAACCCTGCCTGTTGCAGGGTTAAGATAAAAGAGGACTTGACGGTGTGTGTGTGTGTGTGTGCGTGCGTGCGTGTGTGTGTGTGTGTGTGTGTGTGTGTGTGTGTGTGTGTGTGTGTGTGTGTGTGTGTGTGTGTGTGTGTTTGTGTGAGCGCGAAAAATCAAGTGGCTTCATTTGTGTGTGTTTAATTTCACCTCCTTTTGTCTTTCTTTTTCCTTTCTCTCTGCTTTCCCAAGACCAATCTATGCTCTTTGTAAACCATGAAAGTATAATGAATAATAGTTATCTATGGGGCGGCTGTGGCTCAGTTGGTAGAGTTGGTCGTCAACCGGAAGGTCGGGGGTTTGATCCCCAGCTCCTGCAGCTACATGTCCGATGTGTCCTTGGGCAAGACACTTAACCCCAAGTTGCTCCTGCTGCTTCTTGGGTGGTGTATGAATGGGACTAGTTATTTCTGATGGTCTCTTTACACAGCAGCTTCTACCATCAGTGTGTGAATGTGTAGGTGTGACCTGCGGAGTAAAAGCGCTTTGAGTAGTCTGAAAACTAGCAAAGCGCTATACAAGCTCAAATCCATTTACCACTTATCTAAAATACTTTCTGGGTTCAGATTAAATCCCTTGTTTTACCTTTCATTGTTTTTTATCCAGTTTCTGTTGGCAACTTTGCCTCATCACCCCCCCCCCCAAAAAAAATGGATTTGTGGTGTTCCCCAAGGTTCTGTACTGGGTCCTCTTTTGTTTGATTCATAAAAGCCTCTCACTGGACGATAACGACCTATCTATTGTTTCTATGCAGATGATATTTAACAATATTGCTCAATGTACCAGAAAAATGTAACAAATGGAGCGACATCTGTGAACATTCATGCAGGCAACCCAAGCTGCACTGATTTCACACAGGATATGCTTCATTCTCCACAATCGCCTTTATTGTTTTTTGTTATTATTGCCAACCCTAGATTTATCAGCAACACATTTCTTCCCCAAAATACTCGCTGTTCCTAATCAGTGGAATAAAAAGGCAGTTCGTTGAGAAGAAGAATTGTTATTAAAGGTTGCTGAAATGAAATTATTCCAGTGCTCGTATGATTTGACCACAGTAGGACACATCTGTTCGCCATCTTCAACATGAGAAGAAGCAGAGGTTTGTACACACTCCAGGAAACTTATCTGAGGAGCTTGTGTGTGATTGGAGCTTTGAGGGGAAAGAGGACCGATCAGCTGAATGTTTGTTAAACCGTGACGGAGTCTGGAAGAAAAAGTGGAAGACAAGATAAAGCAGGTGGACGTCAGATATGAAGAAGTGACATCCACATGTCTCTGTGCCTTGACGTGGCGTTGTGGTCATTTTGTCTGTCTTTTTTCTGTGTGTTCGAATGTCTCTTGAGGCTGGAGTGTGAAATAGAGCGACGCTGTGAGTGGATGAAATTAAAGCAGGTGATCAACCATCAAGGCTTTTCAGTGCTGCAGTGACCAGAGGGATGAAAAGAAGAAAAGTCAGAGATAATTTAGTCCACAACTCAAGAAAATAACGGGAAATGATTCGTTATCACAGGAAAATCTTCTGAATAAAGTGTATGAATGCTCGTCAGTTTAGGGCTTCCCTAGTGAAACAAGAGAAATGAAAGAAATCAAGAAAAAGATGACAAAACTGGTGGGATGTGGAGAGAAAAGCAGACAAATTAAAGACTGTGAAAGAACAAGAAGAAAGACCAAGGGAAAGGAGAGAAGGGTAGGAAGTTGAGGACAGAAAGAGAGGAAAGTGATCGAGGGAAAAAAACGGACAGAGTGGAAAAGGGTAAAGTTGGAGAAATAGATGGAGGATGAAGTTGGAGCACAATGAGACTGAAAGAAAAGAAAAGACTGTAGAACATGGGGAACATTTATATCAAACAAAGACACAGAAAAATCAGACAAAACGTTGAGGAAAGGCAGACAAGTAGACCAGAGTCCAGACCCCTGGTCAGAGTCTGAAAAGAGAGATTCAAAAGTAGAAAGAAAGTGGGAGAGAAAAGAGAGCAGCAGGTTTGGTTTTTTCCCAGCAGATAGGATCTCTGTCATCAGCTTTCTTTCAGTTTTCCCACAAATCATCATCCAATCAGACCTCCATTATCTCCCATTAAGCAGCGTGGAAACACTGCGCTGATTCCGCACTTATTTTATATTCTATTTATACCTTTTCCGTGCCTTAAATGTTCGGTGCAAACAACATGAACATGACGCAATCAGAGATATGTTTGAAAGTCAGTCAGGCCTAATGACTCGAGCTCATTCACTCAGTTCCAAACAGAGAAAGCTATTTATCACTGCGAGGGGGGAGATGTAATCACACAGCAAACCTCTTAATAAAGAATTTTAAACAAGTTAAGTGTTGTGGTCATGGTCAGGGGCGTGTCCAGAGGGGTTGCCAGGGATGGCATGGGCCCCCCTTTGAAATTCGATTGGCCACGCCAGATGTCAACCCACAATCCTGAATCCTTAACTATTTGATGCTGTTTTATAACAGAGTGCTATAGGTTTCTTAAGATGTCAAAGTCTAATGTTTTCTTTGTTGGTACTTTAAATTGTGAGTAAATACTTTGCAAATCCGTTTCATACGACCAGCTGTCAGGAGAGGAAGGGGAGTCCATCCAAAACTGCAGGAGAAGTTTGCGTCGGACTGCAAAGATCAAAGTTTCCTGTGCAAAGAAATAAAACTGGGTTCAACTAAAAACTGAGGGAATGTTTGCTACTTTAAAGGAGCAATATGTAACTCTGACACCTAGTGTTTAAAATGGGTACTGCAGTCCAAATTCAAAACATCACAGAGAGCTGTCTCCCCCCCCCCCCCTCCTCTCTAGAGTGGATGCTCACGCAGGTCACCATGTGGTGGACACTGAAGCTTCAGTGTTTATCCAGCTCTGCATCGGTCTGTAAACCTTTCTGTGTTCTAACCTCTCTCCATTTTTCAAAAGCATCTCCAATATTGATCCTAGTTTGAGCACGTTTCTGCTCGTGGAGCTTATTAGAAACATGCAGAGGCTTTTTAGGTCATGTAGAGATAAAGAACTGTGACTTTTTAAAACATTTTTGAACATTGAAAGTGTTGCTGGATGATTTGGGTTTAGTTACATGATGCAGGTGTGTCTCTTTGGAGTCTCAGTGAACTGCAGGTAAAAATGAACCAGCAGAGTGTGAGGACGACACACTGCTGCAGCGGGGGGAAATTATATGAGAGTTAGGGTGTGTGTGTGTGTGTGTGTGTGTGTGTGTGTGTGTGTGTGTGTGTGTGTGTGTCTCAGGAGGAAAGCAGCAGCATAAAGACGCCAGATGCTACTTTGTCGGGCAGGTTAGGTGTGTGTGAGACAGAGAGAGAGAGAGAGAGAGAGAGAGGTGAGGAAAAGGGAGGATGGGGCTTGTGTGTGTGTGTGTGTGTGTGTGTGTGTGTGTGTGTGTGTGTGTGTGTGTGTGTGTGTGCGTGTGTGTGTTGTCACTGACCCTCCTGGATGAGCTGCTTTAGATTATCTTCAGGTCTTTATCTCCATCTAGTGGTCTCGCTGTGATACTGAACATATCTGAACTGCAGTCTGTTTGTATGAGACTGTATAATAGGTGAAGTTAACAGCAGGTCTCTTTGACTGAGGCGCCGGTAGCCTTGCATTTAGTGCACGCGCCTCATGTACAGAGGCCATAGTCCTCTAAAGCGGGGGAGGCCCGGGTTTGAATCCGACCTGTGGCTCCTCACCCACAAGTCATTCCCTACTCTCTCTCTTTCCTTGATTTCTGACTTTATTGACTGTCTTATTTCTACAATAAAGGCAAAAAAACTCAAAATATTTGTTTATAAAAATAAACTAAGAGGAAAAAAGGGAGTGGTGACCCTGGCCACATCGTACAGAAGAGTGGAAGATGCTGAGCCCACCTTGCAATGGGCCGTCGCTCTCTGCACCTTCCCCTAAAACTACAGGACACAAACTAACCCTAAAGAAAAACACATGACAGAAAACTGGACTAAAGGTGGTCTGCAGCCCAAACTAAAAATACCTAAATCCAGCAATCCAAACATGCAGGAGGAGAAAATACCCAGATGAAAAGATGAGGGAGAAACAAAAGCTTGTATAAGTACAAGTGAGCCTCTCCAGCAGCCTTTTATTAGCGTTGTTTTGTGACAGCATGTGTGTCAGTCATTGACACAGAAAATGTGCGACAGCGTCTTGACCAACATTTCACATGTGTGTCATCTCAGCCTTTGTGTCTCACACACACACATGGACACACACACACGTTAAGTGCTCAGTCTGTGCTGCAGGCGAGTGGAGGCATTGCACTACTAGCCTACTTTAGGACAGGTCAGCTCTCTAAGAGCATCCAGCCACCGTGAAATTCATATTATTCTCATGGAAGGCCTCACACACACACACAAATAAACACACACACACACACATTGAGAGCTTCATCTCTTTGCTTCTTTCACGTCTGTTCATTGAATTAACGTGAAAACAGGAAACTGGATGACAAACGCAAAACATTCTGAGATAACAAGAAAAATAAGTCGAGAGCGTGAAAAGCCCCCAACACAAATTAAAGTCAGAGTCGCTGGAAAACTGAGTAAAAATAAAATGTATTGATACATGTCCTCTTCAGGCTTCCGTATAAGAGTACCCCCAGTACTTTAGTAATTGAGAAGATGTATTTAACTTAACAGAAATGAACTCTATTGTTACGGAGTGCACTGTTAAATGCTGCCTTTTGTTGTCAAGGCAACAGTGATAAATTCAAGATTAAGATAAAATAATTACTGACTGTATTTTTGACTTTTTACGTATTTTACTTAAACACTCGTGATGATTTTCGTAAACTTTTATTTAAATTATCATTTCAAATACAGACCGTAAACTTTCTCTATTACGGTAACGTCAGCGTGTCATCACCCATCTGGACAGCGCGCGCTCCAGCGGCAGCCTCTGATCTCTGGAGGAGCGAGCGAGTAACAGATGATGATGATGAAGATGAAGAGGAGCGCGTGAAGCCTTCGTGTCGTGCTGCCGTTACTCGGGGAGGGGGATTTACGGTGAGGAGGATGGCGGTCAATGTGGGAGATTGTTGTAGTTAGAGAGCCGAGGACAGAGAGAGATGGGGGACCACCAGAGTCAGCGGAGGACTCTGACACTCGGGAGACTCACGAGCAAGTCCCGCGTCTCCAAGGAGACGAAGCTCCGGCTGCGCGTGATCTTCCTGGATGACAGCGAGCGCACGTTCGAGGTGGAGGTAGGCACAGGTTTACACATATTTAAATAGTCATAATAACACGGGTTTATTAATCCCTCTACTTCCTGTTTCAGGAACATTCCTTGATTTTTTTGTTGATTAATTATCTTTATTCATAAAATCTGACGCAGCAGCATCGTCTCTAAAACACGACGTATTTATTCGCTTATCCAAGTTTTACCCCCTTTCCTTTTAAAGATTATTTTCTCTCTTTTTGTGCCACTTCCGGCCAAAAAAACACAAAGAAGAGACGCCACGACCTTTGTGCATCACGTCCAAGTCAATTTGTGTCCGTTTCCACCTGGAAATCACTTTTACAGAAACCTGTCTGACCTTTAAAAACTAGATTTAAGCTCCAGGTAACAAATGAATACAAATATTATTCTCAGGTAGTGTGCTTGTAACGCCTCTGTATTTGCTGGAAAAGTAAGTACATTGAAAACTCAGTAATATAAACCCCCTGATCTATTTTATGAAGCATGAATATGAATTAAAACTACGCAGCAATATTTGAAGTTCCTGATATTAGCATTAGCAATCACTGATATAGCATACCATCTTCTGTTCTGGGTTATTTTTTGTGCTTTAACTGAGTTTTAATAATAATAAGTCTTTTATTTAACTTAGTTTTTTTAATGCTGGGTTTATACTTTTTATTTTTATTGAACAGAAGTATCTTAAAACTTCAGCAGACGCTGTTTATTTTATCCACTAAATGATTTTCATAACCACATTTAGCTGATTATTTCTCGTCATTCATCTGCACACAGGTACTAACAGGTATACAGTTAAACGAAGTTACGTGTCTCCCAGATTAGGTGATAAAGAGTCGTGCAAATAAACAAGACTTACAAAACGACATAAAAATAAAAAAAGACTGCAGGACTTAAGCGTGCTGTATACCTCTGCGTGGACTCTACGCCTAAGGGCCCGGTCCAACAGACACACGTGTTGCTAGAAAAGTGTCGCCAGCAAAGTCAGTGAAACAAATGACCCTATCCTCTCTCAACCACACATTGCATCACCTCCGATGTCTTCTCTTTGCAGTAGTTGCAGTAAACCCACTGCTGCTCAATATTGATCAGCTCCAGCTTTGATATAATAGGCTCGGTTTCAGTCGCCATGGTTTCCTGTACACAAACAAGCAGAAAATGTAGCGGCACCAGAAACTGGCGTAGAAATCGCACTGAGACAGACCAACGCACAAGTATGTAGTGCTCACGACGGTGTAGGCCACTACGGCGAAACTACGGCGTAGATACAAATCAGGCTAAAGAGTGTGAATGCCAGACGCTTCATCATAATAGAGTATTATCACAGGAAGAGTAGAGCCGAGTGAAGGAACATGGTGAGCTTAAAATCTAACATGACTGAGGTTAAGTTATTAAGATATTGGCGACTTCTGTTTTAAATGCAAACAGCTGGATGTGAAAAGTAAACAGTGTGCTCTCTATGAACTGTCATGCTCCATCCAGCTCACAAAGTATGAGGCCACAACATGGTGGCCTACGAGGCAGAAACGTAACCTATAAAGAGATTTTCACTGACTGTGTGTGTGTGTGTGTGTGTGTGTGTGTGTGTGTGTGTCCATTTTCCACGCCCATGCTCTCTCTGTCAGTTCCCCAGCCGCCCCCGGGACATTAGTAGCATCTTTACAAGAGGAGGAGGAGGAGGAGGAGGAGGAGGAGGAAGTGATGAGGGGGGAAAGGGAAGACAGAAAAGGATGAATGGATGGATGGACGAGGGCAAAAAATAACCTGTACCCTGTGCTGTGATAAATATAGTGTATGTGTTAAACAGGGGGAGTTATACGTGTGTGTTTGACACTTTAAACAGCGAGCAGATTCATAGAAGCAGGTTTTAAGTTGCTGCCGTGTTTGTGAGATTGTTCGATCTTGTGGCCTTCAGGGAAAAACCTCAGTGAATGATTCGTAAAGATGTGGAGGCAGAGAAAAGATGGATGGTGTCTTCACACGTACACAAAACTCCTCAAATGTCCTGAAACGTGTAAACTTCTATGTTTGCTTCATATGTTTACTTAACACCTCCATTACCCAGAATGCAACTGGGAGCTTTTCTGTGGCACTTTCCCAACATTCATGTGGTGTCGGACACATCGGAAAATCGTGTTTCCGAGTTGGACAATGCACACGAACGCCTGCTAAAGCTGGAACAACAACTTGGAAACTCTAGAAAGAATTAGGTACCCAACTTGACGACTTAACGTCGTATTCGCCATCACATGGGGGGGAGGGGAGGGCGGGTATGTTTTCAATCAATCATAATTAGTTTA
Source organism: Tautogolabrus adspersus (assembly GCA_020745685.1). Lineage (NCBI taxonomy): Eukaryota > Metazoa > Chordata > Actinopteri > Labriformes > Labridae > Tautogolabrus > Tautogolabrus adspersus. Next base: position 18,852,452 of record CM036556.1, on the reverse strand, counting down.
GCGCCAATTCATATCACGTGTTATCTCGAGGCTCTTTACAAAAGAGCAGGTAAGAGACCTTACTCTTTGTTAAGAAAAATGGGAAATGGGTATTCCTCACGTTCCTGTTGTCCACACTTCCTTACTGCTGAGGTGGAGGTCAGAGCAGGCCGTGCATGAATGAGGACGGCGGTGGTTGTAGGGACGACACAGTTCGATGGTGGTGACTGGGCGTCAGGGACGCCGGGTGGTAGTAGTGCCAGATCTTCTTGCTGAAGGTTGGGGGAGCTCCGTGTACTCGAGTAGCTGCTTGCAAGCTGTTAATGTTAAGATACGTTTGATTTAATTAAAGTATTGCACATCAATGTTTTGCTCAAATATAACTTGTAACAGTGACACTCACACGTCTTCTTCGTAGCATCCATGCAGCACATGAACACACTGAAGTCTGAGGAACGACTTCCCAACAAGAAAACTGGGACCACCCGAGGAGCACCTGTACGCAGCAGCTGCCAGATCCAGCCCTGACTCAAATGACATCACTCAGTTTACAAATCAGTATTTTTTGATTGGACGGTTGTATACATTTCCCACAGACTAATCCTCAAAAGTAACTCCTTACTACTCCACTTGGATCTTGGTCGTACTCGTAACCAACTGTTTTGTTGCTCAGGGGGCGGCCATTAGTTTCTTCTAATCATCAGTTAGGCTCGTCTTCTCCTTATAATCGCTTACAGCTGCTCTGTCCCTCCTCTTCCTCCCTCCCTCTCTCTCTCTCTTTCTTCTGTCTTTCTCATGACAACTTAATGAGGGACATCAAGAAACTCCCAACAGGGGTCTAAACACCAGCTAGACGACAGCCAACACTAAAAAAACACCTTGTGCCACTGCATTAAAGGAACAATGCCCAAACACCATCTCGATAATTAGCTGCATGAGAGAAGAATTATTATGTATTATCTGTGAAATGTACTCATAGTAGTGGTTGTAGTTTTTATGACTGGTATAAAAAAGGGACTCAGATGACAGAATAAATAGGAAGACAGGCGTAGGGAGGTGAACTGATGGGACGAGACCAAATGGCAACACTCAGTATTGAAAAATGGTGCCAATGCTTAAGTGTAAAAAACCTGCAGTTCCTTGACTGCCCACTTGAAGCTGGACGCAAAAGCCAAGGAATCTTCATATTAAAATGTCCATTTATGAAACAGAATTGTATAATTTGGTCTCTTTAAGGTCCCTACGTGCCCACTTTCCTCTGATTGGCAAGCTCTGTTTGCAATAGCAGGGACGTTTGAGTGAGCTTCTGGGTGGGCGTGTCCTTGAAAGAGCTGACAGGGTTGAAGTGTCCTACAACTTTGCTTGTTCTCGTAACGTCTCGTATCGTTCGTTCAGAGCAGCAGGAAACCACGTCCGGGGATTACGCCAACAACCGCGTATCTTGTGTTTAAAAAAAAACCTTTGCCGAGGTTTTGTATGGACTTCCAACATCCTAACAATGTGTGTTTAAATGATCAGCATAATAAAGCTCCTTTAAAGATGCTGGGTCAATTGTTTAGGTGGGATTATACAAACTCTCATTATGCAGAGTTCAAACTAAGTAAAGAAGAAATGGAGCAGCTCTCCCCTGAGAGTCCATAGACTTAGTTTTAACAGCGTCTCAATTAAAAAATCCAATCAACTCTCCGACTCTTCCACTTTAATTCTCTCTTTCAGCAAAAGGTTTTAGGTGGAGACTTCTTCAACAAAGTGTGTGGTCATCTGAAGCTGCTGGAGAAAGAGTACTTTGGGCTGGAGTTCAGACACCACAGCGGTAACTACGTAAGAAAATCAAACGCACATGAACACGCCCTGACGAATAACTGCGGTGTCTTCGCCAAACTGACGTGCTTTTGTTGCAGGTGTGGTTGGAGCTGTTGAAGCCGCTCGCTAAACAGATTAAATGTAAGTCACAGCACTGTTCTGATCAAAAAGTCACACATTCTTCCTTTACCACCATTTATCCTTCGTTTTTCTCTACTTCTGTATCTGTAATATGCCCTTTAATTGTTTTCTCTCCGTCAAGACACCAACGATCTGTTCTTCAAGTTTATCGTAAAGTTTTTCCCACCAGACCCTGGACAACTCAAGAGAGGCCTCACCAGGTAACAGTGGTCTTTATATAGACTACTGGATCTACTGTGCTCAAACACAACTACAGGGGTTTATTATCAACTGATTTGACGTTTGCTACTCAAAACGCTGAATGCATGATTCAAAATGGAGGCTAGATTTGTATTTTCCTCTCATAACATCCACCTTCTAACACGAGAAATGTTGTTGTGTGTGTGTTTGTGTGATTGGTTGTGTAGGTATCTATTTGCCTTACAGATCAAGCAGGACTTATCCAACGGAAGTCTGACCTGTCATGACAACAGCGCCGCCCTGCTGGTCTCGCACATACTGCAGTGTAAGCGTTCCAATAGCCTACAGCTCATACTTAATATACAAGTCTCCAGGCATAATTCATTGTTTCTTTATTTGATGTTTCTGAGAATTTACACAAGCTATTCTGCCATGAATTATTGTATTAATCTGCCAGTTGATAATATCGGCAGCTTTTAGCATTTTAAATGACTATCGGCATCTGAACAAGGCAATAAATGCGTGTATATATATCTATGTATCTCTAAAGTAGAAAGGTAGATCTTGGCCGATATATCGGTATCAGATTTTTTTCCCTCTCTCTAATATCGGTATCAGCCCCAAAAATCCAATATTGGTCAGGCCCTAATGTTTTTATGCGTTTGTTTTTGTTTGGTTTGCAGCAGAATTAGGGGACTATGACGATGAGCTGGACTGCCAGCACTTAGAGATGAAGCAGTACGTCCCCAACCAGGAATATATCGACCATAAGATCATCAAGTTTCACAAGAAACACAGGTACACGCAAAAATTCTCTTTAGTCAAAAGTGTTTAGAGGTTTGCACTCCAGATATAGCCATCAAAAGCAGAAAAAACTCATCGCAAAGACTGCAAACTTGATGCTTATAGGTTACTTGTTGCCGAAATGAGTAACGTAGTTAGTCTTAGAGCTTGTAATTTTTCATTCAGTCATTCTTCTCTTTCTTTAGAGGTGCATCTCCAGCAGATTCCGACGTCCAACTGCTGGAGATAGCAAGGAAGTTGGACATGTACGGCATCAGGCCTCACCCAGCCCACGATGGAGAGGGAATGAGGATAAATCTGGCTGTCACACACTCTGGAGTACTCGTCTTCCAGGTAGGTGGTTGATGGTCAAACAAACAGAGATTTTCACAGAAGACAGGCTTTGGTAATAAGGACATGGTTACACATGGGGGTATTTACTTCTGAATACTTCGTTCACTTCCATTCAAATCTTCACTTCATTGTTAATTCCACCTTTGAGAACTTTTACTAGCAAAGACGCCTTGCCTTTGCCTGAGCCAATAGCAAAGAGTATTGGGTTGACCTCACTTGGAACTGCCCACTTTGAGCATTAGACGATAGGCATTTAGCCTATGAAAGCAACGGTTGCTCATTTATCATCAATTTGTTGGTCCCAAGGGAGATATCTCTTCAAATATTGGATAGATTGAAATAAACTTTGGTACAGAAATCGAAGATATCCAGAGGAAGACTCCTAAAGATTTTAATTTGAACTTCTTATCTAGAGCATTGAACAGGTCGATGTTAAATGTTATGTGTCACCATCAGTATGTGTTATCTTTTAATGCTGATATCTGGAGGTGAATATGGATGGATATTTTTTTCTCTGTCATTTCTAGGGAAACACAAAAATCAACACCTTTAGCTGGGCCAACATCCGCAAGCTCAGCTTCAAGCGGAAACATTTTCTTATCAAACTTCATGACAAAGTTGGGGTAAGGAACTGGCGCAGACAACTCGTTACTTTTTTTGTTTTAAACCCCTCTGATGGGTTGATGGAGGTTGTTTGACTTCCATAAACTATGTATCTTGTTTTATGTCCATTAAGCCATCGGGTAAGGACATACTAGAGTTCTCCATGGCCAGTCGAGATGTGTGCAAGTATTTCTGGAAGATGTGTGTAGAGTACCATGCCTTCTTCAGACTGGCAGAGGAACCCAAGACGATGCAAAAAACTCTGCTGTCCAGTAAAGGATCCAGCTTTAGATACAGGTAAAGCACTCATGCGTTAAAGTGTAGTTACAAGTCCAGTTTTTTATGTTGGTGAAACACATTGAATTCAAGCACAAAGCTCTTAAGTTCAGTGCACAAAGACTAAATAATCTATTAGACTTCATTCTTGATTTTCATGGGACTACAAGGAACTTTGTGCTTACCTCATATTTTTGAATCTGTGGTTTTGCCATTTCAACTCCTGTCCCAACCCTTCCACTAAGACAACAAACACAAAGGACTCTTAAGAGTTAAAGTTAAGATCAAATGTGTTTCTGTTTGGCAGTGGTCGGACCCAAAAACAGCTGCTGGAGTGTATGGGATCTAGAGAGAGGAAGACTACCCACTTGGAGAGGTGAGAACAAATACTGCATCACCAGCCAGTCTCAGAGTTCCCATTTTGGATAAAAGTAACCAAACAAGCAAGAACAATGACGGAGATTGAGGCTTTCTTTGGCACTGATTCCCTTTTGAACTATCGTCAAGTGACGCCAAACCCAGACTTAACACTAAATATCTTATTTGATCCAAGACCAACCAAGGTTTTGTTACTAGTTTACCCAAAAACATTTCATTGGCAGTTACTCGTGTTTCTCTTGTTGTGAATATAACGGTATATTAAGACATTTAGCTCAGAGATAAAATAGAATAGTTTCCGCTGTCTTGCCAAAACCAATGATCTAAGGCAAACATCAAATCAAAAATTGTAAAAATAGATGATCATATATTGCAGAAACATTTTTAAAACTAAGGTCTACTTTAACTCTGAACACTGTTACCCGTTTATCTCCCCCAGGAACTTCTGTCAGTCAGACTACGATCCCAGACACTGCCGCTCCTCTCCCGATCTCCTGACAGACGTTTCAAAACAGGTAATTAAAATGACTTTTGACAAAGTTCAAAACCATTTAAGCACTAACCATTCATGTAAACAAAAAGTAGAGGCCATGATTAGACACTATTTGGATAGGTGATTATTGGTTTTAGTCATTTTCGAAACAGTGAATTACATACCTTAGGACATTTGATGATGCTATCTTGGGCATCTGATCTTATATTGACCAATCAAACATTTTTTTTCAGATTGGTCAGTAAAAAAGGGATAATAAATTCCATCCAAATATAGATTATAGGCTGGGCCTTATGTTTGTGCGTCTTACCTCCTCAGGTGTACGAGCAATCCCAAGACTTCCCTCTATCTGGTCACGCCATGGGGGTCCGCAGTGAGGATGAGATGGACTCATATCACCAAGGCATTGACGACTTTGAAATGGATGGAGAAGGGGCTAGACGTCCCCAATCATCCTTTGAGTTCCAACATAGGACACGCCCTTTCATCCGAGTGACTCCCCTGTCTCCATCTCCCCATCAATTTGCTCCTTCACCCAAGATGAGATGTGTCTCCACATCTGTGATGGACGAGATGAGGGGCGGACGTGTAGGGGCACAACGCCAAGCCCAAAGGCTAGCTGGTGTCTATGGCAACCGGTCACGACGTCGGCCAAACCCTCAGCCACATCCGGACGCTGCTCAACAGTTGGTTCTGCTCTACCCAAATACTCCTGCCTACCATTATCACCCTGTCCTCCCATCATTCCCTTTTGTTGGTTCATCGCCACTCAACAGACACCCATACTTGTCGGACTACGTGGCCGTTTCCTCACTGGAGCGTTTCCCACAGCCGAGGAGGCGGGATTACGGGACAATGGATGGGTTTTCACGACCAACTTTCTATCCGCTAGGCCATGACTCTCCATCCCTCTCGCCGATAAGGAGGAACCTCCGCCAATCTGGTTCAGGGGGCCTGGGATTGGGGAGGGTTTATCATCCTGGAAGCAATGGAGCAAGGTTTATGGGTGTTGGACATAATGAGCCAGGGCATTACAGCGATGACTGCAACTTCCTCCCAGGGCTGCCTCGCCGTGTGGCGAGCCAGCCAGATGTCAAATTTCACCTCTCAAGGAGTGCCAACCCTGCCTTTAACCCTGCCTCTGAGTTCCGTCCCCTTGGCTACTACCCTCACCTGACACGTCCATCCAGACCCACCTACCTCCCATTGAACTCCTCCCCTCTCCCAGAACGTCCTGCCTCGCTTTGCATGCTTGGAGGCACCACAGGAAGTTACAGTGACTCAGAACCTGAGGTTTTCTATCCATATTACTGCCAACCACCCCCACTGGGGAAAATGGTACGGTCTGCTGGACTAGCTAGGATGAGGTTTTCCTCTGGGAGCCTCCAACTGGATGAGGAGGACGAGGAGGAAGAGCAGGAGGATGGAGCAGCAAAGGAGAAAGCAAAAAAAGAGTCAAAGGGGGAGGAAGAGAAGAAAGAAAAAGAAGGAGAGAAGACTAAAAGTCCTGCAAAGGTTACTGAAGTCACACTGTAGATATAAATTAACAAATTGTGGACATGCAAAGACTGCAAAGGTTCAAAATATGATCACAGACTACATAAAACAGGACACTCGTCAAAAATGGGAAGTGAAATCTTTTGGGGTGTTCTGGTGGATGACATGTTATGCCTTGTTTAAGCAAAAACCTCAGCTTCTTGGATACAAGCTTGTTATTTTTTTTAGGGTTTTTATCTTCAAAATTATATTTAGTACCCGTCCGGTTGACCACTGAAGGTCAAACGAGCTGTACTAGCCTCAGCTGTAGCAATGACCTGGCTGTTGCCAAACTAAGTTAATTTTTTTACTTCTTACATTTTTAATATGGTTAAACAACTCAGATGAAAGTTTTTCTTTAATTGAATCAAGTGCTAAAATGTCTTCATATTCTTACTCTCGGTCTCGTTGTCTCTGCCATGTTGTCTGCATTGAGAACAACGAGCTCAGACCGGAAACAGGAAAAGGTTGCCTTCACGGCTTTCTGCCAAAAAGTCGTGCCGTAAAGTGTAAACGTTTCTTCCCGGTGAAGATCGTACCTGCTCTGTGCAACAACAGGCGTTCTGATGAAATCAACTTGAGTGTTTTTGAGGCTTGTGAAACTTTTTGATAAACTTTCTTGGTGACATAGTTGAGTATCTCTGTCTCAAAAGGTCCCTGAAAATTGTGTGGGTGTTTATTGTTTATTAATAATGCAACAGAATTTGCCAATAAAGGTTTACAAGAAAAAGAAAATTGCGTGAAACTTATACAAGGTTTTACAAAGTCAACTTATCTGGTATGTTCTCTATTTATCATATTACTAAATCTGTATATTAGGGCTGTCAGCATTACTAGTTTATTAAGGTCTGATGTTATTTTGTCCCTTCAGGCTCACCGTAGATAGTCGTCCTCAGTGTCTCCCTGTAGTCTCAGTGATGTAAAAGAAGGACACTGCTGCATCTTTGAATGTCTCATTTCACTTTAACAAACTCTCAGACAGCTCAGCTGACGAGTCCAAAGTCATATCCACCTTATGACATCACACATTGACCTTTGTTACCGTTCCTTTGAGCTGTTTGACCTCAGTTTGGGATCCCTAACCACTTCCTGTTTCTGTGCTTGAGTTAATGTCCTCACCTTCCATCTACCAGAATGGCCTTACTTTATTTCAAAATAAAAGAAGGGTTGAATTCAAACAGAAAGCAAAGTACTATCAGCTTTAGACAGTTCACAATTTCAAAATAAAAGCCTAACAATTTTAATTTTTTAAATGCGAAATAATGGAGTTTCAAACATGCGGTTAAAATGCGATTAATTGGGATTAACTATTAAAATGTAGCTTTTAATCGTGATTAAAATTGTAATCATTTGACAGCTCTATTTTGTTTTTATCTATTTGGGAATTGAATCCACTCTTATTTAAGAATGTCACTAGACCCAAACTGTAAAAACTAGAATCTAGAAAATCTAGAAAAACAAAAAAGACATTAAACTGTTCATTTGCTTTGATCACCATTTTTAAACCACTTCTTGAAGTACAAGATCCCCATTTTTAATGTTAAAGAAAGACAAAAGTTGAACAACGAGATATTTCTCAATCAAACTTAAATATTTATTCATAAAACTCTAAGTCCCGCTACAAAAAGAGTACAGTTCTGTAAAATCTTACATCTTCCACTTTACACATCCCCCCTTAACAAGCGTTGTCGTATCCCTTATGATATATAAAAAGACAAAAATATACAATGACCAATTTTTATAGTGTCTTTGGTACAAACTATCAGTAATACGTTTAGATTACAGCTCCCTTCATGCTATAGAAAAAAACGATCTGTGCTACTTTCCAATGTTAGGTGTTAAAAAACAACATTTACAGCAAGCATGTTGTTAAGAATCGACCTTCAAACACATGTCGAGCATTCTCAACGAAGTTTTACCAAACTTGATGCACATTGAACTAACAGCACAGTTGTGTTTCGCTTGTAAAGTCTGGAAAACGAATGTTTTGATTAATTTCCAACGCTAAAATCTCAATCTAACCATTTGTTTGTTTAACCACAAGCACCAAAGAGAGAGTACCAAATTATGATCTGAATTTGAACCTAATTAACTTCTAGACCAAAGGCAACGTCCAGATACCGCCCTCCATTTTCACAGTTTTTTAAGCTACTATTTGTGAGTAGTGACAGTGACAGTTGTGTGATGCTACCTATTTAGTTAGCAAACAAATGTCGCTACATTGGTCTTTTTTCCCGTAGTGGCAGCCTTTAACACTTCTGTTGTTACTTTTTCCTAACTCGCAATAGTTAAATAAACTTGGGGATGTCAAACATATTTAATGGTTAAATTAAGCTAGTTACTTAAAATGTAGCTGGCTAGCTAGCTTACCTGTTAAGTAGATCCTAGGTACCGATGGGGATGTCAAACATTTAATGGTTAAATTTAGCTAGTAACTTAAAAGTTAGCTGGCTAGCTAGCTAGCTAGCTTTAAGTAGATTGTAGCTACCTATCTTGTCCAGAGTGGTGCCAAAAGATTCAGTGCAGTATGGATTTGGGTTCTTTAAATTGATGTTTATCCTCTTAGAAAACAAAATTGCTTCTTGTCATCCAAAAGTGTGTTATCATCAAAAAGTAGCTTATTCACCTTCAATATTCAGAAGAAATAGCCATAAAAATCTGTAAGTAGAGACGAGGAATCGGACTACAAAGTTTCTTGGGTTCTTTGACTAACTTTAAGGTAAATGTTTAATTTAAATGAGCGATTCATGAAGTCGTAAATGATCAAATCCGACCATGAAAACAGTAAAACGTAGCCTCATAGTTAAACTCTGAGGGGCAGATCTGACCTTAGTAAATTCCAGGATCAGGGAGCTGTAATTCAAAGCAGTACTGAAAACAAACAAACATGTGGAATATTGGCATATCATCCGTCTCAAGTGCTACTGAACAAACATATCGACATCTACAAAGTCAAGTCAAGTCATGACGCGAAACATACACCACTGCTGATGGACGAGAGCCCTCTTTATGCTCCAACAAAAACACATGATTCAAAGAGTGTCGAGAAGAGGACTGATAGTATAAATTATTAAGGCACATGACGGTTATTTGGGGGGTTTGTTATGTTTAAATAAAACCTAAATGTTTTTCTAATTATTCAAAATAGGTTTTTTTAAGCTCAAGGCTTAAAAAAGGAGCGGAAACGTTCAAATCAAACTTGGGCCGAAAAGGGGCTTCAACCAGCAGCAGTGAGCTCATATATATATATATATTATAGTGTATATATTACATTGGTAGTGTGTGTATGTGTGTGTGTACGTGTGAGTGTTGTGTGTGTACAGTGAGGAGACATCGCACAGCAAATCTCCTCCGTTTCCAAGCGTCCAGCAGCGTCACCGTACGGAGACACAGTCTCTCTTTACATAACGTACTTCTTGTTTCCAATCCGTCCTTCAGTTGCTCGTGAATCTAAAGACAGAAAAATCAAGGAGGGAGGGGGAGAGAAAGCAGAACATTTGTTAAACAAATGATCCGATTGGAGGAAGACACATTACATGACCCTGAAGAGAGTAAGATTCAAGGAAATTACACGAAAATGAAGGAAACATAAGAAACTAAGGATCTGCTTCCAAAAATACAGGAGAAAATGTAGAAAAGGACAAACCTACTTCTGGAACCTGGCAATGATGTTTGTGACCATCCTGTCCGTGATGCCCGGACACACTTCTTCAGCCAGTCGGATGTTTCGTTCCAGCTCCTCGATGGCCAGTCGCTGCTCAGAGTGCTCCTTGTGCTGCTGCTTTAACTACATAAGACAAAAGAAACACGAGACATTTCTGTTATCTGAAATGTAATGTGGACCTGGCGCCACAAGGGGGCTAAGTTGTAGTTTTTGCCCCCTCTGTTTGAGCCAAAGAAAAAAGAAAAAAGCCACGGGAAAAATTCAAAAAACAACAAATTAGATTTGCCCCAATTGAAGTGTTAAGCTGTCGTTTCGGAACAATGGAGGGTGCTGTTTTGTGTGTTTAGGGGGGGGGGGGGGGTATGTGAAGTGTGTGCAGCACTGAGCGGAGTTTGACAGAGACAGACTCACATTAACTCGCCACATAGATCACTTTCTTAGCGCGTTTGCTTTACGTTGTTGTTAAAGTTTATAGTTTTTAATAAACAGAGCAGTGAGGGCGACGAGCAGATGTGCAGACGTTAGAACACTGAACCCACGTTGGAGCTGTTAGGACAGCATCAGTCGGAGACTACAATCTGAACAGATGATGGACACGTGGGGAGGCGGGCCTTAAAGAGACAGTAGCTGAAATGAAGCGTTTCAGGCAGAGTCTGAAATGAGGGATTTTACTGACGCCGGTATCAGATCGATATTAATGGTGAAAGTGAGGACAATAGATCTCCTTTGAAAATGATGTTTGAATACTCACCTCAGTGAAGACCGGAGAGATGACTGTGGTCAGACTGGCAGATTTACTCAGCTGATCCTGACCCTGTAGAGATGAAGAGGAGGAGGAGGAGGTTTTGGTAATGTATAGATATGCAGGCAGGCTTCTGTCACGTTCATTAATGCCGTGCCGTAGCCTCAAATCATCGTCATGCTCATATATCTGATCATAATCGTGTATCTAGAAAGTCTAAGGCCAGTCCCACTCTCCACCATGATAAGCTGCAGGTGATGACCAGTTCTGATAGTACAGAGTGATAATCTTAATGACGTGTACGGACACAGAGAAGGTTTACTGACCGTTCCATTGAGGACCTTTCTGCCCTCTGTCTTCTTCTTACGGACCGTGGTGAAGGACCACTCAGGTGACTCGCTGTTCTCTTTGTTACTGGACTCACTTCACACACACACACACACACTTATTATTATTCACACAGCACTGCATCATCTGCGTATTAACATAGAACAGGTTGAGCTTCCTGCCATAACTATAAAGAAAAGATAAAACACGTCTGCTGACTTCTGTAAATGAAGCGCTCAGTTTACCTGTCCGAGTCGTCGGAGCTGCTGCCGCTGTGCCCCTCCTCCTTCCACCTCCTGTACCTGTCGATCAGCTCGCTGAGGTACGACGTCTTCTTGCAGTATTTGACGATGAACTTGTGTTTGAGGAGCTCCTTGGCTGTGGGACGCTGTGGAGAGAGCAATGAGGGTGTATTCATTCGACATGATTTGATGGAGGTTTTTGATTTGGTTGAGTAGGGTTCAAAGTAAATAAAGAACACTGCAGGAGTTTAAACTGTAGTAATGTCAGACAGTTTCTTATAAGGTCAATATCTGGAGGAAGAGGGGGAGAGATAGGATCTGTTTGTCCACCAGGGGGCAGCATTCAACTACAATCACGCTCCATCGAGGGAGACTGGCTTTAAAAGAATCACATCAAACTTTTCAAAAACAGCAGAAGAAAACACAAAATCCAGTCACATGTAAGTTTAAAAAAATTGTACCCGACCTAAAAAGCCTCTGCACGTTTCTAATAAGCTCCACGAGCAGAAACGTGCTCAAACTAGGATCAATATTGGAGATGCTTTTGAAAAATGGAGAGAGGTTAGAATGCAGAAAGGTTTACAGACCGATGCAGAGCTGGATAAACACTGAAGCTTCAGTGTCCACCACATGGTGACCTGCGTGAGCATCCACTCTAGAGAGGGGGGGGGGGGGAGACAGCTCTCTACAATGTTTTGAATTTGGACTGCAGTACCCATTTTAAACACTAGGTGTCAGAGTTACATATTGCTCCTTTAATTGTTATAGATATTTAAATAAAGTAAACTACAAAGTGTTTTAGGATTAGGATTAAAGAGTTTACAAAGATGAAATCTACTAGAGTGATATAAACTGTTAGGTTAATGTTTGTAGTTATCCCCTTAATGTGAAGGCAAAGATGTGTAAATGTGTGTGTGTGTGTGTGTGTGTGTGTGTGTGTGTGTGTGTGTGTGTGTGTGTGTGTGTGTGTGTGTGTGTCTTACAAATGACGGCTGCTTGTTGAGGCAGGCCTCGGTGAACTCTTTGAAACTCTTGGAGAAATCTCCCGACAGCGTTGGAGGCGGGGATTTGGGGATGTGGAACAGCACTCGCATCGGGTGCATGTCCGAGTTGGGAGGTTCTCCTTTGGCGAGCTCGATGGCCGTGATGCCCAGAGACCAAATATCAGCCTGAAGAGACGAAAACAGAGACATTCAAATGTTTTGTTCCTGGGGAGAGAAACAATATGACACACACTGAGTCCTGACTTTTTTTGGACTCCCTGTAACTGACAATTCTCCAAAAAAAAAAGTTGAACTCTGGATAAAGACGTGAAGACGGCGTGAACATGTCAGACATGTCACACAGCGAGCTTGTTCTGACTTTTGTTCGGGTTGTATTGAAGGAGGAATCAGACTTAAACTCGGCTGGATTATCTTGTATTGATGTTTAGCTCGACTTGTCGGAGTGTGGAATTCAAAACTTGGAAAAACAGCAACTACGCAGCTGGAAGCAGAGAATATTTGACATTTGTGTTTGGTAAGGATCTCCAACAGTTGACAGATCATGAAGGTTGTGCATGGATCAACAAAGTGAGAGGATGAGCTCCTGGTCTGTGAACATGTGTGACTTTGTGCTCAGAACACAGATGAAGCAGCTCGACGACATGAAAGCAAACGCACCAACACGCAGTCAGGAGGTTTGGAGGAGAGTGTGAGGCGGACTCTTTGTTTACACGACGGCTGTGACGACACACACCAACCATATGTCAACCACAAACACACATACACACAATCCTATGTAAACACACACGGAGACGTGACACACAGGTTGGATGTCACACTGTTTCAACTCGCCCCAAACGGACATGTGGCAGGTGAGAGAGGACCTAGACGTTATCACACACACACACACACACACACACACACACACACACACACACACAGTGTCACATTACAACAAGATGCTTGGTCACTGTTTGACTGTTAACTCTGCGGCTCCATTACGGTTACACACTGAACATATGGCGGCCTGTAGCAGCAGACAACACACACACACGAGCAGCAATTTCAGAGGAAGTTGCACACACACGTACGCACGGGCGCTGCACACACACACCAATCTGTGCACGTATCAAACTGTAAGAGAGAGAGAGAGAGAGAACACACCCTGATGGCTCCGCCTCCAAAACATGAACTCAGAGATGTATTGAATCAAACAAAGACGGACGAAGCCGGGAGAGACGTCAGCTCATTCTGTGATTTCAGAAAAGACATTTGTTGACTCTGTTGTTGCGGATCACAAACCACTCGAGCTGCCTTTGACGCTGTGTAGCAGCAGGTGCAGCCAGGTGTGCACGAGCGAATGTTTTCTGTTTGATGTTTTGGTATTCACACAGAGACGGTTGATTGATGTCGAATTAGAAATAGAGAAAAAAGAAAAAGGTTGGAATCCCCTTTATGAAGAAAGAGTGGACGATCATCACGTCATTATGAAGAAGCGAGACGTCATGTGTCCGAAATATTGGCGTAGCTATGGAAACGATTCTATCTTTACAGGCCGAGTTCAGAGCTGCATGCGTCTTTACACTTCTTTCACTCCTCTCTCTCTCCATACTTGTGTTCATATCTTCTTTAAATTCTTCTCTCTCTCTTTCATCTCCTCTCCGCCTGATTTCTTCTGAGTCTCTCGTCAAACTCCAGACGACAGGACGGCGCGGGCGTGTTCTTTTATCAGATGCAAATAAAAGCCAAGAAGGCTGTGGAAATAATGCAAACGACCTCAAAGCCAGACACAACAACAAATCTGAGTGGCTGAGGTTGCTACGGCGATACGCAAACATGGCAGACGAATAAAAGGCAACAGAGGAATCCCACAGCCATAAAAACTGTATTCAAGCCAGATGAGCTTCAGAGCAGCGAACCCTCAAACACTGCAGACTCAACACATTCAACACACTCAAGTTATTAGACGGAAAGTTGGTTTGTCTGCATTTCATCTCCGTGTGTTCAAGAAGAGTTATTTCAGTGATTCCAAGAAGCTCCACTTTAAAGTACGGATCCTTATTACTGTACTCGTCTCCTCTCATACTTCTTCATAAAGAACTAAACATTTAGATCATTAAAAGCTGAAACCCAGAGAAACATGGGGCCGCATTTCAACGTAAAACAACTGATTTGAAAACCGCTCTGCTTAAGTCGGGCCCCGTGTCCACCTGGCGGTTTGTCCGGGCAGAAAAGCGCCGGCTGTGCGCTCAGAGGCGCTGCACGTCCGTCCTGTTTATTTCCCGATCAGACAGGATGTGGGTACAAGACACGATCCGTAGGCGGCAAAACTACACGGAATATCATACATTTAGAACAGAGCGCCGCTGACGTCAACAGCGCCACAATTTGCGGATTTGAGGTTCGATTCCTCCTTCCCGACAATCACGGGGTCAGTCGTATAAAGAGCTAATCTTAACGTCCCCGATCTGTTCGGAGGGAATCAGGGACCCCCCCTCATTTATATCAAACATGTTGGATATTTAGAGTTTAAGAGTTAAGAGCGGCAATTGTGATTGGTTGATCTGTGTTTTGGGGGAGGGGTTTAGCGGAGAATTACATAAGAAAGTGGAAGAAACACATCAAATCCAAACTTTGTGTTTTCTTCATGATGTTTGGGAATGAATGGAAGTTTATAAATACTGTAAAAAAAAAAGAAGGTGTATTTTACCTTGGAGTCGTAGGCGGACTGTTGGATGACCTCAGGAGCCATCCAGAACGGCGTTCCCACAAAAGTTTCCCTTTTGATCTGTGTGTCCGTCAGCTGACCAGCAACCCCGAAGTCGGCCAGCTTCACCTGACCGTGCTCAGACAGAAGGACGTTGGCAGCTGGACGGGGTGAAAATCATTCATAGGAACAATCAGGGTGGATAAAGATTGTCTTTACGTGGCTTTTTATTTAAAACACACGAGCTGGAATGTAAACACAAACACTTTGAAACGCCTGTGGTGAAGTCTGTGTGACTTTAAGCCAGTTCTTGTTCGTGTTAAGGGACAGATCTCTACTTCCCTAAGTTATTACTTTCTACTTGACCACCAGGGGGCGCAAAAACTGAATTTCAACACACTGGCTTTAAATTATGACATTTCTGGTAAACAGGGACATGCCAACAATTTTTATGATCAAAAAAACAACTCACACACCACAGGGCAGACTGCACGGCGACTTCTAAGGAGGCTTTATCAAGTCGACGCTGCAGGATGTGGTGATTTGTCTATAAGTGTGGGTAGAACAACAGACGAGTTGCATTGTGGGAAGTGGGCGCTGCTTGTCAACAGCCACGGCAGGCGACTGCTCGGGGCCCCAGGGCCTCCTGGGCTCACAAACTTTAAGCCACAGCAGTGGCTGAAAATGTGCAAGGTTTGCAATGACAGTGGGAAACCTCCCTAAGGCGCACTCAATCGTAGAAAAGTAAATGACTGAATGTTGCCAGTCTAGCCCTAAATATGGAGGTCACATGAGGGGGTGCGTCCCTCCGCTGGGCACGATAACTTCAGTAAATCCTGTAGTGTGTGATGTGATCTTGTAGTGTGAGCATGTTTGAGATCATAGAGAAGAAGATCTGTTGAGACTCTCCTCAAGCGTGCGATGCTACCTGGGTAGGATTTGAAAACTCCTGCAGTGCGAGCCTTAAATCACATTTCTACGTTTTAAAAGCAGAGTTGAATTTCCACGTTGCACGGTTCAAGTCCCGTACCTTTGATGTCTCTGTGGATCTTCTTCTCCGAGTGCAGGTAGTCCAGCCCCTTCAGGATCTCCTTCAGCATGGTGGCAATCTGAGCTTCATCAAACGGACCCGCCCGCAGCTGCACACACATTCACAAACACACGTAAACACACCGATGATGACACAGACAGAAAACATGGATGACACGCCGAAAGGCTGTACAGCTGAGAGCTCAAACACGCCCTGTTCAGTTTCATTCAAGACGAGACTCAACACAGAAATATGAGGCAGCTACTGGATCCCAGGTACGCTCAGACACTTCTTATTAACCCTTCACTGACACGCGTTGATTTTGAAACTCACAACAGCGATCAATACAGACCAGATATTAGAAGATATCCTTTATTAATCCAGAGAGGAAATTTGATTTGACACTCTGTTATTGAACATGTTACACACACAGAGGCTGAAACACACACACATGCACTGATGGAGAGATGTTAGAGTGAGGGGGGGCAGCCCACAGCGAGCGCTCCTGAGCTGGTGGGGGGTTCGATGCCTTGCTCAGGGGCACCTCAGCAGTGCTCAGGAAGTGAACTGGCACCTCTCCAGCTACCAATTTCCAGACTTGGTCTGCACCGGGACTTGAACCAGCGACCCTCTGGATCCCACCCCAAGTCAAAGTACAGACTGAGCTACTACTCTGATCAACGTTATCTGTTTTGATCTTTTCTTTGATTATTTGGACAAAAATGATGAACACATCGAACTATATTCAGACGGAGCTGAAGGAATCTACTTCTCAAAAACGAGATCTTAAAGAAAGGAGAAGAAGAAGAAGCTTAAATGTTTGGCTCAAAGCTTTTGGATGAAAGCAGCCACACAGAACTGGTACTTTAACAATTCATATACCTATGCTTTATTCTATTTACATTTGACTGATTTTTATAACTAGAAACACTCACCAAGTCGAGCGCTGATCCTCCACCGAGATACTCCATGATGATCCATAGTTTGCTGCCCTGGAAGAGAAAGAAATGTGTTCCTGAACTGTTTCAGCCTTCACAGGGACATTTCATTTTGGTCTTTGTAACCTTCCTCTTTCATCCAAACACTTAGCACTTAATTTAGCAGCTTAATGTTCCCTAAATAAACAATGTTAAAAAGTCCGGTGGTTGTAACAGTCCGACTGAAGCTGGACTTTCAGGGCGCACCCTCTTGGCCCAGTTACCCCGTACCGTGCTTAAGCTTAGACTAACGATCAGTCTGCTTAAGATGAACTAGGCAGTCTGCACATGCTCCAAAGTTCCCGTGCCAGAAGTCCAGCATAGCCGAGCAGAAGTCATGTTGTTGTCCACCTTCAGGTATCAACATAAACTCGAGCAGTGGTTTTCCAACCGCTGGGTCGGGACCCAAACGTTTGTCAAGGAGCCATTTTCAGAGGGTCACCAACGTGTGACAACGGCTGTATTCTTCATTAAACTAATTGGGTTGTGTTGCAATTTCTCTGTAAGGAGTCGGTGGTAGGTCCTGAGGCTAGACACGTTGAGAACCGCTGAGTTAGAGGGATACCGTGCGTAACATCTGAACCAGAAGTAAAGCTCAGAGCGTGTAGGAAATGTAAAGTTGTCCATGTTTTCCCCTTTCGTCACATGACCTGCTAACTTGTCAGTAAGGTCAACAGGAAGAAGGCCCAATAGTAACGAGCTGAAGGGAGGCATATCGCCACCTTCTGTAGCAGAGTCAGACATTTCTCCGTCAATAGATTCTCCCTCAGTGCTTGTACACAGAGATGAGGATGTGCATGTGAACGAGTGTCTACGTCTGGTGTGGCGCCTGAAACTCTTTAATTCAACGGGGAGAAGAGGCGTGGTTTACCTTCAGGTAGGAGCCGAAGTACTTGGTGATGTACGGACTGTCGCACTGACTGAGCACTGTGATCTCCTGCTGGATGTCCTCGATCTCGTCCTCCGCCTCCTCCAGGTCGATCGTCTTGATGGCGACCACGCTCTGAGTGCGATTATCGATGCCTTTAAACACCTGCAGGACGAGGAAGAAGAACGGGAAAATTAGATGACGTGTCCACATGATGCAGAGGAGACGACGTGAATGTGACGAGGACAAAATAAAGGACATGAAAGTCAAGAAGACGAGAAGGAGAAGAGAGAGAGAGAGCTGTAACACGGTCACAAGAATGATACCCACCTCTCCAAAAGATCCTTTTCCAATACGATCCAATTTGGTGAACAACTCCTCCGGATCAATCTGAGAACTCTGAGAGGAGGAAGAGGAGAGGAGAGGAGACAAGGAGAGAAGAAAAGAGGAGACGACAAGGAGAGGAAAGGAGACAAGGACAGAAGTGGAGAGGAGACAAGGAGAGGAGAGGAGACAAGGAGAGAAGAAAAGAGGAAGAGACAAGGAGAGTAGAGGAGACAAGGGAGAAGAGGAGACGAGGAGAAAAGAGGAGAGAAGAGGAGACAAGACGAAGTAAGGAGAGGAGACAAGGATGGAAGAGAGGGAGAGAAGAAGAGAGAGATTAACTCCTTTAATTATTGTTCACATTTTAAACTGAATATCAAACTGTAATAATCTCAGCCAGACATCCTGTCAGGCAGCATGCAACAGGGTTGTCATGACAACAGCATTTAAATCAGTGATCCCTGAAAGTGAACGACCCAGGACAACAATGATGCAGAAATTAGAATCAAACTCGGGCACACTATCTAAACTACACAAACACATTGACAACATAATGACGTCAATGTGTTTAAAGACGGTGAACATAAAGTCCATCACACGTCAGAAGAGTTATCTATGGAGCTCAGAAAGTTCAACAGCTCTCACTCTTATTTCCTCACACACAAAACTTTGCAACATGACAGCAGTGTTGTCACCACAGACCAAAACAAGCCATACACACACACACACGCACACACACACGCACACACACACACGCACACACACACACACAAGTGCTCAAAAACCCATGAAAACACAGAAGGAAGCCAGCTTGACAGTTAAAGATAACAGGAACTGCACACACAGCTGCCTGACCACACACACACACACACACACACTTATCTCTGAGAGCCTCCGCTGACTTACAGTCATTTCCTAAACTCTGCAGCGTTACCGCTGAACCCAAAAGCTCATCAGTTTACAGGGAAAAACGTCAGTGACGAGAACTTCACCGCTGATTTCTCCGATTCTGCCGCTGAATGACTTCATGAAATCTGTCTTCATAATGAAGACGATCCAGTTTAATCAGGGCTGTACAACAAGCTGTACATGGAGTGTATTGTCAGTAGAGGATGTCAGAGATGGATAAACACCAGAGGCAGTTATCAATCCGTCCTACCCAGGCGGACTGTGAAGCTAGGAAATGTTTTTTACCTTAAAAAGTTGAATCAAAAAGTTACTATTAGCCCTTTCACACTTGCAGAAGAGGAGCTGCATGTGTGAACGCAAACAAACCGCTCTGACTTCACCCGCAGTTTCTCCTGCCAGACTCCAAGTATTTTTTCAGCAGCAAGTCAGAGTGAGCTGATGGGAGAACGCAGCAGGATATTCTCCGGAGAATTCACCTTGAGCCAATAGAAGGGGGAGTGATGTTTACATCCTGTTACTGCTGCACGCTGCATAGAGTGTCTGCACGCGACTGCTACGATCTCTGTGCTCTAATTAAACCGCTGCATTACGTTTTCTGTATGTCAGTATGTTGTTCTCCGCTCTTTTGTTGATAGTGTGAGTCCATTGAACTACATATAGTATGATGTAAAGGCAAATATTCTCATATAGCGTCGTATAGAGGACTCTGTTGCTTCGTCAGCTTGAATGAATGTGTGCGAGTATTAGCCCTAATGAGTTCCCACGAATAGGGATGGGAATAGAAACCCAAGATTTTTTTTTTTAGATCAAATCAACTTTGAAGCAAGACATGGTCGTTAAAAATATCAATCCAACGTTGAAATCGTCAGAATAAAAGCTAGTTAGCTAACCAAACGAGGGGATAAGGTTACATAAAGGGCTTTCACACCTGCAGAAAACTCCTGAAAAACTCCAGATGTTTTCAGGATGAGCTTCATGTGTGAACGCAAACAGATGCATTTTGGGGTGCTACGGCACGGGAAATAGACTTTAGTCAGAAAATCAGATTTTTACCTCAAATGATTAATCCTGAATGTTAACGTAGATATCATGGCTCACTATGTAGCAATAAACAGTAAGAGTGTGACTAAGTTTAACACCACCTCTCTGTCAGTAAGAACTGTGGAGAGTTTCAAGTATTCAGTCATGGCCTCAACAAGCACTAGTTATGCAACTCAGACAAACACACACACGCATAACCACACGTACACACACACACACACACACACACACGCATAACCACACGTACAGACACACACACACACACACACACGCATAACCACACGTACACACACACACACACAGAGCAATTTTGCTCTTAAAAACGAAAAAGTTATTTGGAGAAACATTGAATAAACACACCCAAAGAAGCGCATGATTTGAAGCTGGTTGAGTTCCCTCCCTGAACTAAAAAAAAGAAGACTCAACACACACACACACACACACACACACACACACACACACACACACACACACACACACACACACACACACGGTGCCCACATTGTTGCCCCACCCTGTTAGCAAATACAGCGGTTACTGTCTAATGATACTTTGAGTCTGGTTCAGAGAGACGCAGAGAAAACAGACGAGAGGGAGCAAAGATGAAGAGAGAGAGAGAGAGAGAGAGAGAGAGAGAGAGAGAGAGAGAGAGAGACAGAGAGAGAGAAAATATCGGACAATAACACGGGGAATCCCGGCGTAACTCACAATACAACGATATCAAAGCGTTCTAGTGACAATGACCTTATTCCTATACACAAAACATTCGAATCCGACCTGTGGCTCCTTTCCAGCATGTCATTCCTCACTCTCTCTCTCTCCCCTATTTCCAGCTCTATCCACTGTCCTTTCTCTAAATAAAGGCCCAAAAAGCCCAAAAATAAAAACCTTTAAAATATAAAAAGTGACATCCCTGTTCTACAGGTCTGTCACTGTTGTCGTATGGAGTGGAGATATAAAGCAGTCACACATAGCAGTATTCACTTCCCAATCCAGGTGGCGGTAATCTTCTCGAAGCTGTTTGCTTACCGCTATTAAACAACAAACGAAGAAGAAGAGGTAGAAACAACAAAACACAGGAAGAAGAAGAGCAGCAACATGACACGGCGGAGCCTGCTTGGCTGTCGTTTCAAAATAAATGAGGGAAACTGGAAATATGCATTCAGGACTGTTTGTTGCCGTTTTCCTTTTGATCCAAATTCTTCCCAAACTGTGACCCCAAAACCGAGGTACGAACCGAACCGTGACCCCCGTGAACCGTTACACACCAAGTCGTCTATACTCGTACAAAACAACATCATGCAAAACATCTATTTCTGGCAGCAGTCGGCTGCAGTGGAACAGATTCACTTTTCATATAACTTACATGCAAATTAAACTTTTCTAATCTTACAGGAAACAAAGTGAAACTAAATTAAACTCCTTTTTTAAACAAACATCCCAACAAGTCTATCCTAAAATCTCTCAATAAAGAAAACAAGTCTTCACGTCTAACCCAAATGGAGTAGATTCCATTGAAAAGACCTGCCAGAGCAGCTAATGTGCCTGAACACATCCGTGCACATGCAGGTATGTGACTTCTGGTTTTTACGCTCCCTCACATTAGGATCTGTGGATCAGAGTTATTTTTAGCAACACTAGCAGCACTGCTGTTGGAATAACAACGTCAGTCTGTCAAACCTCTACGCCTGTCCACACTTAAAGATCTCCCAAACTACAGACATCTTGGGCGATGTTTTTGAGCTCGAGGAACAAATTCTGGACAAACAAACTGACTTTTACGGATCACCATAAGGCTGACATTTGTGGTTGACTTACATATCATCATAGTCTTTATAGATAGGTTTGACTGCAGAACAGCAGCAACGCTTTGCAGAAGGTGGTCGGCGATAAAATTGCTTGACATTGGGAAAAAAAGTTGAATATTCTTCAACAGGGTTATTTGTTTAAGAAAGCAGCCTTGTGACAACCAGTACGGTTTATAATTGGCTCACAATCCATGAAGAAAATGTCGACCTTCCTTCCAGCCTGTTGTTTAGTTCATTTGCCACCATAAGTTATCAATTGGAAAATTAATAAAATAGTATCCGTTTAGCATCAGCTTGTTAGCAACATCAGTTTAAGCCTGTTAGCATACTGATGTTAGCTTTAAACACAAATGACAGCCTGTTTGTAGATTGAAGCAATCATTAACAGACTTACAACTAACAAACACAAACGTACCGACATGTAACCAACTTCTTCATTATTTATATTCAACCTTGTTTTTATATTAAGACTCGTTCCCTTGAGTTTGTGGGCGTACACATGGTGTCTTTGATTGATCTCCCTTAATCTGCTGATAGCTTTTTTATGACTCCTAATTACAGGAACAACCTTCTTAACGTCCTTATCTCTCCTGTGAGTGATACAGTTTAATGACACGCAATTCCTAACATTGTCAGATCGTCTTAAATCTGACATTTTGCACAGTATAGGCGTTCTTGATATTCTTCCTACTTGGCCCCTTTCCTGGACAAAACACAACCAACAAATAATGGGCCCGAAATATCATTTAAGTTCTTATTTGTGTGAGTAGTCCAAGAAAATAGAGCCAATAAGGAAGTTCAAAGACTGACTCAAGGTATCAATTATGAAGTCATAACATGATAAGGGCACTGAGGGGGATTTCCCCCAGAAGGTCTGAGCGACGGACTATGGACTCTCTTTCACATCCTCATAGCATTTTTTCACCAAAGTTGTTTGAGCTCTACAAATAGCGTTGGTAATCCATCACAACGTTACATTGGGGTAAAGTCTATCTGGTTTTTACTTTAATCCAACTCCAATCACTCATTGGTTCTCTATGACCCGGCTCGCCAAGGGAGGGAGGCAACAGTATAAACATGTTTTTGGTAGAAGAAAAGTTATTCATTGACGAATAAGTAAAAATTGATGACAATAACATAAACAGGTGAGGCAGAATGCAACTGAAAGGAGGCTGTGGGTGCTGCTGAAACCAGAGTTGGAAATGAACTTTTTCACCTCCCTACCACTGTGACTGGTGGATTCAAAGATCTACCAGTCACAAATGTTTTTACCTACCACTTGTAATGTGTAATATATCTTAATCAAGGCTTACAGTACTCAAGTAAAAGGCTATTAAAGAAAATACTGACATGAGGAGAAGGCGGGGCTCTGTGAGCGTGCAGGACCACCTGTCTCTGCACAAAGTCGGAGCGGACGAAGCGGCTCAATTTACGTTGTTTCTTGTCACAACACTGTTGCATAGTGCTGTACTCATGATGGATTAACGTTTGTTTTTGTAAGATAGCAATAAGTAAGGTCTTCTACCTGCTGTTTGTAAAGTGTCTTGAGATAACATTTATTATTAATTGAGGCTATAGTAATAAAGATTTATTGATTGATTGACCTTCGACCCAGCAGAACAAAAGAGCTAAACAATCAGCACAGTTTTAAGGTGAGCACAGAAGCCTAGTTTCCCCAAATTAGTATCATCCCAATTATCTCAGCTTTACGTCGTAATTAATGGCGACTTTCTGTTTTGACCTTTTGGTTATTTAAGGAGGTGTTCGCACATCCAACTGTCTCATAAGGTAGGTGCGTAGGGCGACAAACTATTACTTGAAAAGAAAAATCCAGCACACTACTCTTGTTAAGTATCACCAATTATTAGAAAAATCACAACGTTTCGGTCACTTGACAGAGGGACCGAAACGTTGTGATTTTTCTTATAAATTGGTGATACTTAAGAGTAGTGTGCGGGATTTTTTCTTTTCAAGTAAGACCTTTGGTTATATAATTTCAGGATTTCTTTAATTCTGTTAGAGATTACCGTAAAATGTCTAAATGAGTGTATTAAGTCTGGAGTTATAGGCAGAAATGACCATTACCTATGATTTTCTTTTTTAAAGGTCAAGGTTGATCACACCAGACACTTGACAATAATCCGCTCTGCCTTTGACTCCACGATTCTCATCAGTTTATCTTTACATCCAAATGAATGGTTGTGCCAAATGTGGAGTAATTCCCTCGACGTGTTACGGAGTTATTGTCTTCACAAGAATGGGACGGTGGGACAAACAGACGTTCCTACGTGTGCGTAGACACAATGGAGAATATAATGTATAAAAGGCTTCAAGTTTGTACCAACAAGTCAAGCATTTCAAATACAATGTAGGAATGTATATCATAAAATCAGATTTAGTCTGTTTCCGTATATACGGAGATAAAACTAAACTTGAACAATGATTAAGTAACCTTATTTGGTTGAAGCTGGTGAAAGGAGAGAGGTCACGCTTTCTGTCTCAGCCTGGAGAAAAAATAAACGTTTGGTAAGTGAAGGAAGTTAAATATTCTACAGGTTGGTTTGTTTGTCCACTTGAGGAAACAGAAACTGTAAAAACGACATTTCTCACTCAAATTAACCAGAATAGTTAATGTTTGACTGCCGGGGGAGTGAAGACACAGTCTGAGAATTTTAATGTTAGCTTATCAGTAACGGGCATTCAACGAGACGAGAATAACATGACTGCAAACAAAGCCACCCTTAAGTTTTAAAAGGAGGTTTCATGTTGATGTTCAGACAAAGCCACGTGGTCTAAAGATGTGTTTATGTCACTCATCGGGATAAATCCTTTGTAGGGATGAAACAGTATCGTCAATTACACGATATCCTGAGATCAAAAGAGTCGTGGATCTGTGACTACAGGTGGGGAAAAAAATCAAAATTCTTATCTTCCTAACATAAATTCCAAAAATCATTTTTTTTTTTGGCTAATCAGTCTCCCCCAGCTAAGCGCTAAGGCTAGCTCTTTAACTCAGTATAATGCCAAATGGAGCAGCAAGAAATGCAGCCCGTCTCACAGATGACTGGAGTAGATCCTTAAGTATGGACTCATTCAAAAATAGACTTTGAAAACAATAAGTGACGTTCAAATAATCAGTGAGTATGTTCTTCTTCTTCTCTCTAGTCCTTGACTAAAACAGCTTTTATACTCAAGGGGAGGAGCCGGCCGTCCCGTCCATGTAAACACGGCTCTGACAACAACACAGCCAGCGGGACTCGAGCTTCTCACTCATCTTAGACAGTCATGACTCAGAGAGACGTTTACACAGGATAGACTTGATTTCTGCTGCATTTATGTGTAACATGTCGCACATATAAATTGCATGTTTAAATGCACGTACTTCAAATATGAATAAAAGGTACTTGTTCCGCACCTTGATGCACAAACACGGTCAGATTTTCCAGATTTATGTAACAAAAACTCCTTTGACTCTCACCGGGTCGGTCAGTTATTCCATTCAGTCATTCTCAGGTCAGTGCTCCTTTCCTTGAAGACTCTACGTTTATTTATAGACTTTCCATGTTAGGAACATTCAGGGTTACTTTAGGCTGACTCTAAACACGTTTTCAATATAATATGGGAGTGTTGTTAAGGAGACACAGACTTTTGGGTGGACAAACACCTGAGCTTTACAGCTGGAGGTTAGATGGTGATAAGGAAAACGCTGGTGATAAGGAGAGTATTCAGGTCAGGGAGGGAGAGGGAGAGAGAGAGAGAGAGAGAGAGAGAGAGAGAGAGAGAGAGAGAGAGAGTGAGCGAGAGAGAGAGAGGCAGAGCTGAGTCTGAGAGGTCAGTGAAGCCTCGTCCATGCAAACACTCAGCCGCCCAGGAAAACTTGGACGAAGCCTTGGAAACTCTGTGAGCGAGTGAGAAAGTGAGAGAGGCAGAGGGATCCATGTTTTTATTCACAAGTGGAGTCCAAATATCCAAACAAGAGAAGCTCTATACGTGTGTGTGTGTGTGTGTTGTGTGTGTGTGTGTGTGTGTGTGTGTGTGTGTGTGTGTGTGTGTGTGTGTGTGTGTGTGTGTGTGTGTGTGTGTGCTAGAGGTCAAACGTCACAGCTGCAGCAGGAGGAAGTACAAACACAGCTTTCTGAAAAATGACCTTTACAGAGGCGCGTCATGTGAGAATCTCTCCGCTCTTTAACGTTTCCTGTTTGGATAAGCTCAGCTCAGAAACATGACAAGAAGTGTCGAGTCATACAACATGACGACTTATTTTACATCTCATTCAAGTCCATTCAAGCTGAGGTCTTTAATATATATATTATATACAACAAGCTGCAGGGGAGGTTCGTTATGGGGGGTCCAGACCAGGTTTTTAGACTTTGTTAAAACAAGTAAAAATCAAACAATATGGATACCTTTTTCGGTTCCACTGCAACAGAAATGGAAGCTCTATAGGAACCCCTTATTTGGTAATTCCCATTCACAAACATTGCAGATTAACTCCTGCACACTGCTTGAATTACACCGCAACAAACGTACGGAAACAATGACGATGTTTTTATGCAATCTAGACCGTGTTCTCTCTCCGTCTGTCTTTGGTTAAAAATACGACGGAACATCTTAAGCTTTTTCTTCAGTTGCGGCACTTTTTGATTCTATCGATCATGAAATAATGAAGTTTGGATTGTTTGTAAGACGTGCTACCCAATGGCGATTCTAGAGCCGGTTGGGACGCAAGGAAAATATTCACCGGGGGCCCCTCCAACCAGCGTTCATCTCTACTATACATAATCATATACTTCCTCTTCATCAGTCTTCACTTACTTCCATTGACACACTTTTTCACAGCAATAATGCAAGAGATACTTGACCAGAGAGAGTGCCGTCAGATGGGGCCCCCTCAAGGGAGGATTCCTACTGTCATTGCAAAGTTTGCACATTTTTAGCCACTGCTGTGGTTTAAAGTTTGTCAGCCCTAAGGGGCCCCCTGGTGGTCTGGGGCCCCAAGCAGTTGCCTGCCTCGCCTGTTGACATGCAGCCCCTCTGGTGGTATTATAAGTATTGAAGTATGTTGACAGCCTTACAGCGTGCCCTCACAGAATGTGACCGAGCGAGCATCAGCAACAAAATCCATTCCATTGATTAAATTCATTGTTTCCTATTTGAATGAGACATCGTGAGACAGCACCATGTGATGCGCCATTTTTTACCCCGATACGTAGAGTAGACATAGACATGGACAAAAAACAAGGGAGATCGACAAGGCACTGGGATTGTCCTACTGTAACATTTACTCTCTTTAGTCTTTCACTTTCCTCCCTCATCATCACAGCTTGTTATGTTTTGGAAAGTTGAGAAGGCGTTGCATTAATAGTATGCATATCCGTGACTGTAATGTTACACGGGGGCCGATGGCCTTGTGGTTAGTGTGCGCCCCATGTACAGAGGCTCCAGGCGGGCAGCCAGGGTTAAAAAAGATTTTGTTTGATTTGAACATAAACTGATTTGTTCTAAGCCAATTTATTGTTCGGTAAAAAAAGCAGGAGATGATGCCAAATCTAAAGTCTTAATATGCCTTGATTGCTCTCATCAACAGACAAACCCCCTTGGGGCCGCTGGTAGCCTTATGGTTGGTGAGTGCCCCCATGTACAGAAGCTGTGGTCCTCAGGATCGAGCGGCCCGGGTTTAGATCCGACCTGTGGCTCCTATCATTCCCCACTCTCTCTTCTCAGTTTCTGACTCTATCTACTGTCCTGTCTCTACAATGAAGACCCAAGAATAAATCTTTAAAAAAAACAGTCAAAACCCCCAAAATGATGGCTCCACTATCATATGAATAAAACACAGACAAACAGCACATATCACATGACCAGACTGGAGACATGTCATGGAGTCAACAATGCTTCTTGGATATTTTGACATTTGTGACGTCACGTAATCGTGAGTAAAACTCGGGACTTTAATGACTCGTATCTCTGCCTGATCTTTAACTGTTGCCCAATCTGACCTGATATAGATCTGAGGTGTGACAACATGTTGCCAAAACTCCAGTTCAAGTTTGAGAGGTCATGTTCACTTCTGTTTCAAAGCTCCGGGTATGACAACATGAATGTAAACAAACTGAATGAGAAAACACAAGAGCGTATCAGCGGCGATGGACTGTGAGTCAGGCCGCAGAACAACTGACTCATCTTTGGCAGACAAAACTTAGAAGCAGCTGCTGATCATTTCTCACCCAGAAACACACACACAAAGACACACACACACACACACACACACACACACAGGTGACGTCGTCCTTAAGTTTCAGTCTGCTGTGATTATGTTGTGACGGGAATCCTGCCTGTGAGAACTGCAGCTCTGAAAAGGTGCAGCTGTAAAATGGTACAAAGAGAAAGAGAAGAAGAAGAGGACACTCCCCGGTGTTTGATCAGGACAATCTGTCGACACGCCTGCAGAAGGCTTCCCCGCAATTTCGTCCATTTAGCACCAACCTGCCTTTACTCACTGTACCTGTTTACACCAAAGACAGATATAACACTGGACGGTTTGACAGACGAGCGCGGGAAAGTTTAGCTAAAGCTCCGAGACGGATCCTCAGCAGGAGTTACAGTTTATCAGGGAAACAGGAAGTCCCCTCTTTTCACTTCTCAAGAGGGGTCAGAGGTCAGTTTAATCATCTCTGAAGACTGCTGGAATTGGACATTTTAAAATCGAGATCCTCTGCTGCACCGAAAAAAACGTTTTTAAAGCCCAAACTGTCACGAAAAGTTGTTCTTTATCTGCCTTTAACTCAAGTTAACCATCAAACGTTGACTCTCCTGTAGGATATCTGAGCCATTCTAGAAATGTGTTCATCAGCAGCAAGGAGAGCCTAAAACCAGGACTGGAACTAACAGTTTGTGCCATTAGCCCATTTCAAGCCGCTGTGCCCCGTGACGTTTCGCTTTTAGTCTGAATGTCACGGAGGCGTGACAAAAAGATCCCCCCTATTTTCCATCTCTTTTTCTTCTAAGTGTACTAAACATTCAACAACGGACAACTTGTCAAAATTACAAAACTGTTACTGGAAGTTGCGTTAAATAATTATGAAGTTCGTCATACATCTCTGATGAGGAGTCTGAAGGCCTCATGAGATGTATGTTGCAAAATAAAGTTCAAAATAGCTCGACTACAGGACAAACTGTGACTTTATTTTGGCCTGAAGTTCCCTTTTCAACGAGTTTTTTGCTCTCAGCAAACAGGACCTCCTCTTCTAACACTGTTACACACTCTGAAGTGTGTCTGTAGCTTTTTACTTTCATATCAAATCAACTATCAGCCTTACTCCGCTATTATCAAAAAACAGAAACGAATTAAACAAGTCGTTAGATTCTGAAAATGTCTTTTAGATGGTTACAAGATCACTCAAACTAGGGCCCGACAGATATTGGATTTTTGAGGCCGGTATTGAAACTGGGGAGAGAAAAATGTAATAATGTAATGTAATGTAAAAAGTGTAATACAAGAAAAACTCAAATGAAATGCCTGGTGAATAAATCGAGTAATATCGTCGCATATCTGCGATAAAATGAGCCGATACGATACGTCACTTGATATGCTAATATCGGCCGATATTATCGGCTGGCCGATTAATCGGTCGAGCTCTACTTCAAACCAAAAGTAACATCAGATAAGCATGAATTAAATTGGTTTCCTGGGGCGCCGGTTACCTAGTGGTTAGTGCTCTGCCCCATGTACGGGGCCTAGTAGTCCTCCAAGCTGGCGGCCCGGGTTTGAATCCAATCTGTGGCTCCTGCATGTCGTTCCCCACTCTCTCTCTCCCAGATTTCTGACTCTATCCACTGTCCTATCTCTGGATAAAAGCATACAAACCCCCCCCCAACAAGACCTTTCAATTGGTTTCCTGTTCCTGACCATGAAGTCATTGCCAATCAATAAAAAATGGAAGTGTGTTGATAAATGATAATAAAGTGAGACATGATTTGTCCGAGTTCTTAAGAATGGGTGAAAAGAGACTGGTGAAGGTGTTCTTTGTTTCAGTCGAGGCGAGTCACGTCCGATATATTTAGCAGAGGAAAACTCTGAAAAGACTTCTTACAAAGACAGGAGTGCCTGAGGCTGCAAGTGTTACAGCCAATAACAAACATATTCATCCACAACAGACTGGGAAACTTGTGTAATACCGACACGTTTTCAAGATTACATGGAGCAACATTTTCTCTGTTATGTAATTCTCTATTGGAAGAGGATGTGAAATCCAGTGTTTAACATGTGTGATGGGACAGTAACAAACAAGAGTCGTCAGCTGTTGGATCTTGGTGGTCTGCTCTCTTTGAAACATTTCCTCATGTGTTGAGATTTCACAACAACACGTCGTCACAAATTGATAAGAAACGGAGGCGTCCTCCTGGTGGTTCACAGCTCCAAAGTACAAATGACGTGCGAATCAGTATCTGATGTTTTCTGAATGTTCAACGCAGAGAGAATGACTCCCATGATTCCCCACCAGCCCTGACGTTGACAGGGGGGGGGGGGGGGGGGCTTATAATATTTACACAAGTAGCTAACACCCACTAACATTAGCATCCATTTGGAGTCTTGTTTCTGGACATTTGATGAATGTAAGTCAAGTGTTTGCTCTGTTTTTGGTCTCAAGAAAAACAATTGGCTCTTTCAATGGGCCCATACCAAAACAGAACAGTAGACTACAACAAACCAGAGCAAGCAAATGTCTGATGTAGCATAAGGCTGCTAGGCTACGTAGCTAGTTAATACATCCAATTCCAACTCCAGCAATC
This sequence comes from Tautogolabrus adspersus, assembly GCA_020745685.1. Taxonomy (NCBI): domain Eukaryota; kingdom Metazoa; phylum Chordata; class Actinopteri; order Labriformes; family Labridae; genus Tautogolabrus; species Tautogolabrus adspersus. The sequence goes on along the minus strand of CM036556.1, from coordinate 18,821,511 downwards.
AACTAGAGTCTTGGACTTGGGTTTCCAGGCATCTGATGAACATAGGGCCAATATTAGTTCTCATTTCAGCAAAGTCTGTCTTACAAATGCTATGCTATGTTAGCCAGCTAATGGCTAACTGTGTCTTGTCTGCTTTATGATACTGAGAAAGTTACATACAGGGGATTAGTCGGAGGTTTCTCTTTTAAAACATCTAACTACTGATGAAAACCAGGAAAGTGTATTAAAATAGTGAAGTTGTGTAGCGTAAAAAACCAAAACAAAGAGCTAAAAGAGGCTTAAACACCTTAACATTGGAGGAGAAACTCTAAAAATAAGTTGGTATTAATCCTGATTGTAGAAGTTTAAAGTTACTAAGCTGCCAAGGAATGTCCTCCAAAATTTCTATTGTTAATATGTTTTTATTCTCTGTTTTTTAATTGTCTTTTAATTCTTGCATTTTATTTCACTTTATTGTATGACATGTTATGATGTGAAGCACTTTGAGTCTGCCTTGTGTATGAAAAGCGCTATACAAATAAACTTGCCTTGCCTTGCCTAAGCTGCCCAGGAGTCGAATAACATCATACCTCAATGAGCTATCAATCTATTTTTTATTTCGCCTTGAATCAGTTAGTATTTTGGTCTAAAAAAAGACAGAAGTTGGTGGAAAAATGTGGATTTATGTTTACCAAAGGCCAAGTTACTGTCCTCAAATTATTTGTTTGGCTTCATACCAAATATTTCCAGTAAAATGTCATATAGGAGGAAAGAAAACCACAAGATATTCACATTTAAGGCTCATTTTGGACATTTTTCTTCTAAAGAAACACTCAAACCGCTCAAATGAAATGGAGATAGCTGATAATTCCTTTCATTTTTGACAACTTATCGTTTAATTATTCAAATGCTGTTCATGATTAATTCAAAATAAAGTGATATCTCTGCTCTAGAGATGCATAATCAAATGTCAAAACAGCGATTTGTCTTGTGTGACTATCAGTCAAGTAGTGCACAACACATCCCAGACAATCATCCGTCTCAACACAGGTAGACAAAACCTACAGCAGCTGCTGCCGGGTGTCAGGTGTGTTTGTGTTGATTCAAACAGCCTGTGACACTCTTTGGCCCCGCCCACCTGGGGACGCACAGAGCAGGCAGAGCGAGTGAGCGAGCTGACAGCCAGTCCCACAGGTAGACACACCTGAGAGAGCCGGCCGAGCAGGAGGCCAATAACTCGCCCTATACACGCCTTGTGGAGCGGAAGAAACGCGCTCTGTGTGCTCGGTTACCTTCAATTACCGACAGAAATCAAACAAAAACAACGTAAACCAAGACAAATATCCCACAGTGACACGGCAGGAAGTCCAACGACGGCATCAAAAGTCACCATTGAGCAGCACAAACACACACAGGTCGCTAAAGGAGCTTCAGACACACCTTATTATAAACAGAATCGCTGCTATAAAGAGGGTTAAAATAAGCTCGCAGACACAATGAGTCACTGTGGGATCAGCACATGAACATTACAGTTATGCAACCACACAGAGAGGATCTCTATTTAGATATAATAAGGGACCATGGAGTCATGTTAAGGGATATTTATGACAGTATGGATGAAGCAGCTTTCACATATAAGCCACCGTATGAATGTTATAGAGACTACGACTACCTTTAAGTGACGATATGAACACCACAGAGGTGAACGTATGACATTAAGTGCTTGTTAAGTCAGGGTAGAAAACCAACATCACAACATAAGTCACTGTCACAATACTACAAGGACATTTCTACACGAATAGAAACCATGAAGACCCTTTAAAGGAAACATTAAGAGCCTCAAATCATACAGAAAGTTTAAAAAACAACAACATGGGAGGACTGATTAAACAATACGACCAAAATAAACTAGAGATCGGACCGATGCGATCTTATATTGATATCGGTCCGATATTGACGTTATTTACGTATCGGATATCGGACTGATGGCGCCGATCCTTTTTCTTCCCCGAGTTTTAACATCATCATTCTGATTTGTTTTTTGTTGAACTTCTTGCACTCAAATAAAAACTCTTGCTGTCTAGTCTCTGGCCTGATTAAAGAATTATACGTTTGTTTTCGCATTTTTCCGCTGTGCGAGTGTGACTGATAAAAGCACCTGGGATCGTTGTGAAGCGACTCGAAGGGAACTCGTGAAATGTTCGAGATCGAGATGGTGATTTAATCATCCATCCCAACGAACTAGTTTAAACCCGTAAAATGATTTACCTTAGGTTTATTACGTGGACATTTAAAGAGATATTAACTAGAGCGCGACTGATTAATCTGTCAGCCGATAATAGCCGATACTTTTGGTACAAACGCAACGAGGCATCTCAAAGGTAAGAAGGATAAGTCACTACCAATCTAAACAATAATCAGCTCACTTTAAAAACTCTGAACTAACACGTAACCAAAGGAATAATCATCTCAAATCTATAGATATCGTAAACTCAATCTGGAGTTCAGCACACTCACAATATTTGTCATTTCAAGAGTATTTTAGGAACGTTTTAACCCTTAATCTTACGAAAAATAAACATAAAAGTTACTTTAAACTCAAGTTTTAAGAACTGAACAGACTATTGGTCGTCAAAGATATTCTTTAAGATAGTTTGGAGATATTTAAACAACATAAGAGAGCAATAGACTTCATCTTGAGCAGCGAGGTGACACAATAACTCCCATTATTGGGACATATTAAGAGAAACAAACACAATATGTGTGAGTAAAAACTCAGTGTGGAGTGCTTGTTTTACTTTCTAATGAATTAAAGATAAGACTTCTTACTAATAGAGCACTTTAGTGACGTTTTAATGAACTACAGGAGCTTTAAAGATGAATTTTACAAGATAATAAAGCCTTAAAGTGACTAAAGTCTTATTATTAGTGACTGTAAAGAGTATTCATGATGTCAGGGATCCAAAGACTTTGTTTTAAAGTGCAAACGAAGCATTAAAAGTCCATTTGTGGTGAAATTAAACTGTATGAAGGTTGAGTTTCTTCCTCGTGTGAAGACGGTGTGTTTGAATTTTAAAACATGGAGGTTAGATGAACATCATTTACAGCAGGTTTGTCTCTTTTTTAAACATATGGGAAATGGCGTGAAGTTGCACAATGCTTCCTCACATGTCGATAAACTCGTTTAGTTTGCTCACAGAAAGGGGAAAAAAACACACACCGAGAGAGCCTTCAAATGCAGCACGGCGTCCACCTTTCCACTTACCTGCATACCAGGAACTTCCATGGTTACTTCGAAGTATGAACGCCCTTCTTCTCCACCTCCAGGTTTGTCTCTGTCCTTCTCTTTCTTCTTCTTCTCTGCTTTCTTTTCTGTGTTTTTATCTCCTCTTCGACCGTCCCTTCCAGTGAATAAACTCCCAAACAACAACTTCGAAGTCGAGGAAAAAGTGGTTTTATATCCGATAAAAAAAAAGGGACGTTTGTGTGCAGAGAGCAGCCAAAAAAAAACGAACAAACTACAAAACACACACACACTCACACACACACAAACCCAACACACACGTCCTGTGAATGTGCAGCAACCAAAAAAAAAAAAAAGTGTTGAGCAAAAAACGAAGAGGATGACGAGCTGGTTACTGCCTACTTCAAGGGAGGAGCGACAGAGTGTGTAAATGTCAGCTTCACGCATGGAAATGTCTACCGCCACCTTGTGGTTAAAAGCTGTAATTGTTTTCTATTTTATTCCAGGCTTCTGCTTTCTGTGGAGGCTATAATTATTGAAAGAAAAACGTGATATGGGGGGTTAGGGTAAAAGTACTAGCAGGAACAATGAAGTGAACCGCTCATGAACGCATCGTTTATCATATTTAAATATTGTAATGTGTTTGATTATGAAGAAGATGCACTTTGTTATCCTGTGGACATGCACCTTGCTCAGTGCTCAGGAAGTGAACTGGCACCTCTCCAGCTACCAGACCAATTTCCAGACTTGGTCAGCGCCAGGACTTGAACCGGCGACCGTCCAGTTCCCAACCCAAGTCCCGACAGACTGAGCGACTGCCGCAAGTTAGGGTTGAGTGAACGCAAGTCAATTTATTTATTATGAAGCACATTTCTGCAACCAGGCGATTCAAAGTGCTTCACATGAGACCTCAAAAGCATCAGGAAAAAATCACTAAAACAAACAATTGACAATCACAGAGAAGATTAAATATGAAAATATTATTAAAAATAAAAAGATCCAAAAGAAATGTAAAATATGACATTAAGCGGAAAATATGACGTTCAAATACATCCATCCATCCATTGTCTTTACCGCTTTTCTCGTTCGGGTTCGCGGGCAGCCGGAGCTGATACCTGCTGTCATTGGGCGAGAGGCGGGGTTACACCCTCGACTGTTCGCCAGTCAATCACAGGGCCATTCAAATACAAAATAACCTCAAATCTGTAATGGTGATGTTATCTGCCCTGCTCACCTTTAAATGTTATATTGATCTGGAGTCCTCACCTTCAGGGTCTTATGGTGCATTCATGTGGGATCGGACACATTGGGAAAACCAGTTTCCGAGTTAGTTGAAAAGATGTATTTTCAGGTATATAGGAATGCGTTTAGAACAAAATAAGGAGTGTTAACCGACCTGCCTTGATTTTTTAAATATTACTGCTCAACAAGGAAAAAGTGAATTAATATTTTATTTCACATATTCATATCTTGACTTAAAAGAAAATATTTGTTAGATTTAGGAGAACTGTCCCTTTAAAAAAAATCTATCGTTATTTCCTACGGTCATGGAACGCAGCATCATGTTTCAGCGTGACGTCACCCGGAAGCGGGGGACAGGGGGCGGAGCCCGGCAGAAGATGGCGCCTCTTCGCTGTAGGCGAGACCCCTGCGGCGTTATCTGTCTTATTTTAACTTATTTCAGCGTGTTTTACGCGGACTACGTGGTCATACAGTATGTCCTCATCCCCGCCTACTCGGACAGGTCAGTACTTTGTGTTTTTATGTCGTTAAAACCTTTAAAAAACCAACATGGCGGCTGCTTCTCTGCACTGCCTCCATTCATTTGACAGCAGACAGGTTTGACAGCATCCTCACGCTTTTTTTTTTAACGCTGCTGTATCCGCACAAAACCTGTTTTTCTGACAGGAACAGGCATTTATTTATACTGGGAAGGGTGTTCGTAGTGGGTTTGTGTTGCGGGTAAGTCAGAAAACGTGGTTTTTCCCGTTTGTTTACCAGCTGGGGTTTGTGTTTCTGTCAGTCAGCTGTTTGTCTGCAGGAGGGGGAGGGTCCTGTTAGCTCACTGACACATTAACAAAATAAACACAGTTCCTGATTTTAATTATTTCATATTTTATCCATATTTGTCTGGTCGTTCTTTCTTTATTTTTGATTCTTTGGTTTTTATAATTTTCAAAGCAGCACATAGTTTTGGCAGATGTCTTGTTCTGCTCGAGGTTTCTGCCTCTTTAAAGGAAGTTTGTCTTTGGCACCCCTCCAGTATGACAGAAAAGCAGAATCTAGTTATAATAAAGGGTTTAATTGTGTTAATGTTCCTCTCTCTCTGTGACAGTGTGTGGTGTACTCTCCACGGGTCAGTGTTTAACCTCATTCTGCTGCTGCTGCTGGCCTGTCACGCTAAAGCCGTCTTCTCAGACCCCGGTAAGTAACTGTGCTGACACGTGATGTTTCATTTAAAAACAGAAACAACTATTACACTTTTGTTTAATGTGTTGTTGATTTGCAGGCATGGTGCCTCTTCCTGACACAGCTATAGACTTCTCAGAACTTCGATCACAGTCGTCTCGGATGAACGAGCGGGTAAGTCACATAATGAAATCTTTTTGTTCCATCTAAAAACCTTTCTTTCAACAATTACAGGAGTTTAGCCCATAAATGTGCTACTTAGTCAAGTGTTGAATGCCAGTTTAAGAAACTGTTATAGCATTCTCTGCCGGTGTGACAGCAGGACTGCGCCATAAATCGCAATGGCATCGTTATCTCAGTATGATCTTCTGTAATAAACCAATTGTAAAAGTCTTCTCTCTCGGTATGTGCACATTTTACCTGCCTGAAGGATCGCTGTTTACCTGTTTGATGAGCATGCTACAACATGTTGATGCAGTCGGATGAAGCTCAATAACTTTCAGCTACCCTCGGATTAATTGGTGCCAAATGAGTGGTTAAAAAAACAGCTTTTTGGGGGACGTGTTGCAAACACAAGTAAACACGAGGAACAGCAGGTAGACATCGAAACAGCTAGAGATGATATGCACTCTTTAATATTTATCTTTTGCACTTCATTTTGTTTTTGAAATATTGAACAAAGTAATCACACATGGTACATTTTTCATATGTGCATACAAAGCAGACTGCATTTATCTGGTTAGACTTTCTGTTTATTTAATATCCCAGACAGAAAAGATATCACAATGTACGTTTTTGGACAACGCCGTGCTGCACTATTTGAGAGCACATGTCAGGAAGATATCTGAGTTTTACAACCACGAATTCAAAGTTTTAAAGGGACATTTTCCACCTTGCACTTGTGTTTTTCTTTGCCACGAGTTTAACAAAGTATGTGAGGAGCTACAGAAAGAGATAAAGGACGACTGAGAGAGGGGATTTAAGAGAGATTGTAGCTTCTGTCTGACTGTCTGATGATTACTGTATTGTTAACAAGTATATATTTATCTGCTGTTGACTCTGTGTTTAGATGTTTCAAGCTGTACTTAAGTCGTCCTCTGAGCTTGTAATTAAGTTCTTACGAGCTCAATGACAGACGTCTGTGAAGTGTTACATTCAGCGACAGGACTGACGTACAAGCCTCTAGCTCCACTTTGTTTTGGTGTTGAATCTCCAAACGGCCTGTTGGAGCACACATTTTCTGAAAAGTGGAGCAGGCTAAAGACGGAGAGGATGGACTTTTCTCATCATTGGGGGGTTTATAGACTAGAGACACATATTAGAGTTAGAGAAACATGGTGAAGAGGATTTTGCATAACATGTGACCTTTAAGGAAATGAATGTTTGTTAAAGTACCACTAAATTTATAGGGGAGAAATTATAAGTATACGATGTTAAACGCACAGTTTGTAAATTCCGCAACAAGGGGGCTCTCAATCAAAACAATAACAAAAAGATTACGTAGAGGCTGGCGGGGAATCATGGGAGTTCTCTCTGCTACTCCATCATCGTCGTCCATCATGTATATCTAACAGACTTTATTTTGAACTGCTGCTCTCAGGGCTGTGAAGGTTGGACAGTGTGCAGTCGATGTGAGACCTACAGACCTCCCAGAGCGCATCACTGCCGTGTCTGTCAGAGGTGTATACGCCGCATGGACCATCACTGTCCCTGGTGAGAGAAACGGCATCCGTCCTTATTTCTTGACTTGACTAAGCAATGTCACTCACTTCTGAATGTTTGTGCTTAGGATCAATAACTGTGTCGGAGAGTTGAACCAGAAGTATTTCATCCAGTTTCTCTTCTACACCGGTGAGTACAAACAGTTAAACCATACTCTGCACAAACAACGATGTAGACTCTGAGATGTCACCCATTGGTTTCTGAAGGCCAATTGATGGCGTTTGCCATATTTGAAACGCTGTCTCAAACTAACTTTCGGTCACCCAAGGTAATCAGTTTAAACTTTGTTAGAGGAATGAGAGGAATAATACTCTTTGTTGGCAGGGATGGCCAGTCTGTACTCGTTGGTGTTGGTGGTGTCAGCCTGGGTGTGGAGGATAAGAAGCGAGAGAGAAGGAGATGCGGAGAAAGAAGGAGAGGAGACGCCCAGCAAACACCTGATAGTGTGAGTCCTCTGTTTGGTTTTAATTATTGCGTTCGTTTATTTTGGCGTCGAAAATCTGAACGCTTTTAATTAGCTGTCTAGTTTTATCAAATCAGTCAGGTGTTCATACCGTGTTTTTCTTTCTCAGTGCTCACTACATCATCCTGCTGGTGGAGTCGGTGTTGTTTGGCGTGTTTGTCATGGTCATCTTCTATGATCAGGTACTCACACACACACACACACACACACACACACACACACACACACACACACACACACTCAGGTACTTATATGATGTACAAGGAGATGTATTCAAACCCTAATCTTTACCATAAACTTAATTTTAAACCTCAAATTTTAAGTTTTATGATGCGCTTACCTGAGTCCCCACAAAGTGACTTATTTGAGAGTTAAAGTCCTCACAATTCACATAAACAGGTATGTGTGTTTTGACTCGGCTCTCATATATAAACACACACATATCCTAACAAACAATTCCTTGAAATGTAACAAAATAGATTCACTCAATTCTGCTTTTTACGAACGCAATTGAGGTACCGTAAAATCTGGTGTATAAGACGCACTTTTTAAACCTTTTTTTTTTCATCTTAAAAGTTGGCTGCGTCTTATACACCGGTGCAACCAATATACCAGTATAAAATGCTGACACACACACTGTCTATAGATTCTCCATTCATTGTGTATTGCAAGCTGTGCTGGGAAAGATAGCGACACAGTCCAGGCTGGCTGCGTGATGTGACCTAGACTACGTTTATTTACAACCTTTTATTACTAGTTTCTAAGAAGAGTCTGTATTGCAGGGTGTTTTATTTATTTCAGGCGGTAAATAAACTGGGGAAACTTGTTTGTATATTAGTTGTAAATAAATCTGAGCATTTGTTGGGATTATATATAAATAAATAGAAGTGAGAAGGGGGGGTAGGGATGTATGTGTTTACTTCACTCTGAAAAAGTAGGAACCAAAACTGGGCTAGAAGTAGACGAGGCACGGACTGAACTGCCAATGGCGAATCTTTATCTACAAAAAGACAGACTGTATAGGTCAACATCCAACAACACTTTCTCTCGCTCTCTCCCTTCAGTTGATCTCCATCATCACAGATGAGACTCCCATAGAGCAGATGAGAAACAGGCTGATGATCAAGGACAGAGGCTCTTCACCTTCTTCTTTGGCCTCCACCTCCTCCTCCACCTCTCAGCTGCCTCATCATCCCCCACACACCCGCAAGCCGAAGCTGGCTCTGCTGCGGGAGGTTTTTGGAAGAGGTGGGTTTATGTTAATCATTTTCATCTTCACTTATCATTTCAGGTGTAGAATAAGAAGCTGTTTAAATGGGTTATTTTTCTTTCCAGGGTCGGTCTTTTGTTGGCTCCTTCCTCTCCACTCCAGCCCTCCGTCAGTCGGCGGCATCATCTACTCAGCCCTGCCCGACTACGATGTCTGACCTGTTACGGGGAGTCAGGTTGTTTTTTTGTGTGTTTGTGTGTGAGAGAGAGAGAGAGCAAATTTTCTGCCAAACTTTGATGTCTTATCTTTGGACCTGAGAGGTGAAGAGGAAAGAAGATAAAGGCAAATACTGGGATGAATGAGGAGAGTGTGTGCTACTACATGAATGAAAGAATGATGCTCTGTTTGTACGGCTTTAGACCCAAGGTCATGAAAAGTTCAGCCTCAATATTTTTTTTATATTCCAAATCAGTGATTAAAATTTAATTTATTTATTCCAAAATGAGAATAAGTTAGCATCCTTTGATTTAAAATAACCAAATGAGAATAATATCATGAAAAAGGAACAAATTAATTTTTGCGGGTTTGATAAAATGACTTGGGGTTGAACAGCAAACAAAAATGGAGATTGTCCACAAAGAGATTATTTTTGGTGTTTTGTTTTGTTCTGTTCTTCTTATCCTGTGTGTATCCTGAACTACAAAAATACTTGACAAGTTAACCAACTTTACGGCATTACACTTTCAGATTTAAACTTTTACTAAACGCACACACACACACGTTTGCTTGTGTTTATGGGGACATTAAATATAATTTCCTGGTCTCTTACCCTAATCCTAAACATCAACCAACCTAGTGCTTTTCACTAACCTTAACTACTGACCCAATAAATAACTTCTTCATTTGAAGTAACAGCTGAAGTCCCCAATTAGAAAAGCGGTCCCCGTTAAACTGCAGTCTGACATGTGTCCCCATAAGGAGGCTTTATCAGAAACATACACACGGTCTCGTTTTAGCTACAACACGGGGACAATGGGAGAAAAACAACACAAGTTTTTTTTTTACCGTCACTCTTTTATTTATTTATTTTCTGAAGTTTGTGTCATTCATTCCCCTTGAAATCAAACACACACACACACATATACCGGGATAGTAGATCTCAGTATTCTGCTTAATCTCAGTGAAAGGACATTTCATAACTTATTTATCGTTTTCTAACTATTCCGTGGAGTTAACTCTACCAAAAACTGTATTTCTATGTGAGGGGTGAAGCTGCCTTTCCATACTGTTTTGGGTTTCAATTTACTTCTGGTGTAGGGGGGGAGAAAATAAAGTGGAGAAATTAACAGAATAAAGTTACATAAGGTTTAAACTAAACCTGCATCTACTTTTACCAACCCCTCTTCTCTTGTTTGGTTAAATCACCCAAAGTAAGCTTACCATTTACTACCTCATATTCCCAGAACAAAAAATTATAGACAGTTCCTGTAGTTGGACAAGCATGGAAATGGTAGAGCCAATGTTACCAGCTACATTTTAACCTGGGGCGCCGGTAGCCTAGTGGTGTGCCCCATGTACAGAAGCTGTAGTCCTTAAAAGCACACACTCCGGGTTCAAATCCGACCTGTGGCTCCTATCCAGCATGTAATTCCCCACTCTTTCTCTCCCCAGTTTCCAACTCTATCCACTGTCCTGTCTCTCCAATAAAGGAATAACAAGCCCAAAAATAAATCTTTAGAAAAACAAACTACCTTTTTAACTGGAAGTAACTTAAATCCAATCAAAAAAGTCACAAGATTAGGGTACGTCAGGTCACACAGGTACGTCAGGTCACACAGGTACGTCAGGTTACACAGGTACCTCAGGTCAAGCAGCAACAGGAAAAGTTCTCCATAGGTCAAGTGTGCGATCATGAAACACTGAATTAAATTGTTGTTTCATGGTTGACATCTCACTATGAGTTGAAAAGTCACAGAGAAACCACTAACACTAAGGCAACTTCACCCTTACTTGTGTTTTTATGTTTGTATATATAGTTATTACGAATTTTAATTGAGTGTTTGACCTGGGCCGCACGTGAGCTTCAGATACAGAAGGGAACATAATAACAAGTGCTTCAGATTATTTATGGAACTGGTTCTAACAAAGTATTTACAGCAATCCTCTGATGTTTCAAAATTAGAACTACCAGTCGAGGGATTATTTCACTTGTGTCCTCTGGAAAGTCCTATTTCTTGAATTAAGTGACTTAAATCACATGAAGTGGTTTGCCTTTTGATTCTGTTACACTAAAATCAAGTTACTGATCAGTTCTTTATGAAATTCTTGTTTAAATCCTGTTGAACAGCAAATTTAAATGTAACTTTTAGTCTTTTTTAACGAAGAGAATGAAAACCTTGGAGAGTGTTGGCAGTGGCATGCATGTAATTTGTATCACACTATGAGCTTTGAGGCTGATATTTAATTTCATATATGTTAAGAATTTTCTCAATTGCTGGATTCAAGTCTTCCTCAATACAGCATGATTTTTTATTTGTTAAACTATTATCCCATTTGGGGTGAATTTGGCAGTGGGTCAGGGTATGCTTTGGGGCCTGGATACTCTGTCATTGATCTGTGACTATCACGACAAACTCTCTATTAGGATAGTGGACTAGCATTGCCTCTTTACCTTCTCGTCCAAATATGGTCACTTTTGGCCCCAAATAAACATGAAGAAAATGGTCAAAATGCCAAATTCTAGCTTCCTAAAATGGTGGTCCACTTACCAATGGGTGGCGTCACGTTGGCTTGGTCCACTCCTTATGAACAGCCATGCATGTAAGGCATGCAACTGAAATTACATTCTTCAAATGCTGATTTCTTTTTTTGAAATTCTAAAATTTGTAAAGCATTCTGAGTTTACAATCAGAAACACCTGGGGCCTGTTTCAGAAAGCAGGTTTAATGCAAACACTGAGTTTGTTAACCCTGAATTGAGGGAAACTCTGGGTTTCCCATTTCAGAAAGAGAGGTCACTCAAGCCATGGTGAATCGTAGTATCGAGGCTCCATTAATTTTGGCTTTTTTATAGTCGTGTTGCACGGGCTGAACTCCAGTGAACCTACTCAGAGTTGATTTAATAAACTTAAATCAACTGTTCTAGAACCGGAAACTTAGAGTTTCCCACCTTAAGTTAAATCAACTCAGAGTTCAGGGTTAGACTGAGAGTTTGTTGAACCTTCTTTCTGAAACGGGCCCCAGGAGGCATTGATGATTTTGTTTGTACAGGTAACGAGCAACATAGTTAATTGTTTGCTCATGGGTTGTTTGGTTATTTTGCAAATAATTAAGCTCATGGTGTGATTACATTTAGTCTTTAGTGTACAATGAAGGAACCATCCTCCAAAGTAGTAGCTGCCTTATTTCCGTTTTAATGTCTGAAACTATGAAAGGGGATGGAAGCTCGAAAGCGTGATCAGTGTTTTGTCATAACCACCGCTAATTTGTCTCCAGACTCTACTTTTCAGGCAGGTACACTTACAAAGCATCCTTGCCCAGGTTTGGTGTTGTTAGCTATTTATAGGAAGGTTCAACTTTTATAACAACTACGTGCAATTCTAATGAAGGGAACGTTACTGAAACTCAGAGCATTTTTTGTGTGTTTTCTATGAAGATCTGGGTAAAAAAAAACAAGGTTTGAAATGGGGGTTTTTCTGAATCGTATGGTGCAAAAGATTTTGTTCCACCTTGAATTAGACTTTTATTGGTCGAAGTTCAACAAAGAGAGAGAAAAATTTGGTTCTCTTGCCTTGTCTGTAAAATCTGAAAAACTTCCATCATCACTCCAATTGACTCCAAATAAATCAAATGCACCTGTACCTTGTTGAGCACCTGAAAACATTTGAAACTGTAAATATTTTTTCCAGATTTGTGTTAACTATTCAGGGTACTGGCTTGCTTGTTTGACTCTGTTGAAAATGCAGTTGATCTGTTGTTTTGTTTGTTTTTCTGTATCAATGTTGATCAACTGGGTGCTCTTGTTTTGGATCATCCATATTGATTTGTGGGATTCATTTGGTAAAATCCAACAAAAATGACTCTCGTTGACTATTGGCTGAAACAAAGCAAGCGCACCCCATTTGCTGTTTTACTTGACAGCGGGAAGGATTGTGTGTAGAAAAAAAGGGGGCCTGAAATTAACCCTTAGCCACCAGCCAAACAATTCAGTTCTGCAGTCCAAAAACCGTACGTTTGATTGACCTCAAAAATGGGCAAACAAAGAATAAGTATTGATGTCCCAAAGAGGTAACTTACTACTCTTTACTGTTGAAAAGCTAGTATTTAAAAGAGTTACTCGTCTCTGCCCGAGAAATGGATTCAGCTGGTTAGACCATGTATCTGTTGGCTGGTCGGTTAAAGAAAAGTTAGCTTCATGCCCTTAAAGCAAAACCAATAAAGAGTTAAAATCATGTTGCTTCATGATGAACAAGTTTACAACTGACTGATTTTATTGTTACTATCTTGAAACCGTGACCTGTGTATTATTCCTAATGACATGCTGCTCTGCTTGTTCAACTTGAAGTAAAAACAGATGTCTTTTAATCTGTGCTTGTTCCTTTTGTCTTTTTTCAAAGATTGTGTTCTGCGCTTGAAACAATCTCGAGTCTTTCCACGTAGAATCTGTCCATCACAACCTCAGGATTTTACAGTTTTACTCGATGCTGTTTGGTGAATGAGGCCCATAATTACAGACTTGGACTGTTTTTAAAAAATCCACTTAAGACAATATAGCGGGGTACCTCATGTTTTGACTTAATGCAACTTTTAGTAAATTAAGTGCATTAAAAATGGATTTTATTTCACATTTAGAAATCTGATAATAACATGAGAAATATCTCAAAATTTCTAATTCCAAGCCTCAAGAAAATTTGAGTTCTGCTTTTTCCCATCATCTGTATGAACTGTATAAAATGACTAAATATGTTATTTTATACACAAAGTGTTTAAGCCACCCTGAAAGAGAAACACACGTTAAGAGGCCCCAAAGTTATTTTAGACTAAAAGATCTTCATAATAAAGTTATATATTATCAAGAATTAAAAGTAACCCAATTATACTTGAACACAAATATAGTAACCGAAGTAAAGGTTCATATGTGGTGAAAAATAAAACATTGGAAATTCAAACTTTTAAAAATCCACATTGCCGACACTAATCCCGTATGTTGATGAAGATATAAGATAAGAAGTTCCAGATGAGCCACTTACAGGACCTGGTGGCTTGTTGAACCACAGGGGGTCACTGTGGTTGCAGCTTCCAGTTACACTCTTCCTACAAAACTCAGACTGGAGTTTGATGGTATGCCAAGTTTCCCCAGTTTATCTCTAAGCTGAAAAAAGAAATCACATCAAGGTGATTGGATACGGTCACTGCTGTCTGAGAAATTATGGTGTCTAGGTGACAGGCAATTCATGACGGGAGATCTTTTAACTGAAGTGTTATCACCATGATTGAAGACGAGGCATGTTTATTTTCAGAGTACCATTCATACAAAGAACTCCATCATTACCCTTTCTTCACCATTATTGAGCAAATATACGACATTAAAATACAAAATAAATACAAATATAATCGCCACAAGCATTGATTTCTCCACCTTTAAATCGTTGAATCCAAACAACACAGTTGCTTTTGCCAAAGTCTTCTCCAAAGGCCATTTCTCTACCACGCTAAATATTAGAAATGCATTTTAAGGAAATTCTACTACAATTCATGAAGCAGTAACTTTGATCTAAAGCGAGGAACATCAGAGAGAAAGTACAACACGAGGATCCAGAGAGGAGGAAGCTGTGTCCGAAAGTGCAAATGAACAGCTTAAAGAACAATCGAACACAGGTGCTGACAGGAAGTGCAAAATATCATCAGAACTATTACATATATAGCACATATAACCAAATGCTTTTATTTTTTTTAGTAAAACATGGACCTGCATGGTTTTACATCAAAACAGTCTAGGGTTAACACATCCTTACAACCACACTCATACTGTGCGCACAGACTTCAAACTTTAAAAGTGTTTAAAGGTTTAAAATAATGAGCAATTTGGAAAATTCGTTCACAGTTTCTGTGCCAGTGAAAGAATCCTGTCAGTGGATAACTTAGGGGCGGCGTGGCTCAGTCTGAAAGGACATGTGTTAGTAACTTGAGGGTCGCCACTTCAAGTCCTATTGCGGAAATTGGGTTGGTAGCTGGAGAGATGCAAATTGACAATCTGGGCACTGCCAAAGTACCCTAACTACTTTGGCACTCTTTCATGTGCAACTCCTCAATCTAACATCTCTCCATTAATACATGTTCATAGAATCCTGTTTGTTTATGAGTGTGCATTTTTGCCTATAAGTGTCTCAACAAAGGAGTGAATTTCCCCTTGGCATTACAAAAAGTACATCTTCAGTTTTCAATTGGAAAGGTAGCAGAAAATACATTTTCAGCCTATGTCAGCAGGGGGCGCTGATGTAGGCTCCAATCGCACACTGCTCACAAGGCGTAAAGTGGTGTCTGATGGGATCCCTCGACTGACCAGTTCATCTTTGATCTGTAGATGAAAAAGAACTTAGGAAATTCGGTTCCACAGTCCACCCAGACCATGCATACATGTACAAACAAACAAACGAAGGAGATTAATCAGAGACAACAAACAAATCAGTACTTGACAAAGGTAAGCATTGACACGCTGATACCTTTGTGTGGTCTCTTTGGAATGCAATGACACTCACAGGGCCAGATAAAAACCATACACATAACCGAGTCATTTCCCAAAATTGAAACAGGTTTACTAATGTACAGACATAGACATTTTAACATTTATAACTGCCTGGCAGGACAATGAAAGTCAGCTGTTAGCGGTGGGATTCTGACTCATCAGTAATCATTGTAAAAGTAGCATGTTAAGGGATTTATTATTCAAAGCAGTATTTCATAACGGCAAAATTAAGTACAAGCTTTGATAATTTTTTCAACAAAAACAAAATGCATGCCCATTCGATTACGTATTGCTTAAGAGGACACTGACCTGTTGGGTGAGAGTATTCCTGATGTATTCATCAGACAGTGGAGATGATGAGGAAATCTTCATTCTCAAAACTGCAACAACTAGTGGTGAAAAGGAGCAACATCACAGTGCAGTTAAGGATTGTGCTTTAATTGAGAAACCCAGCAGAGTCTCATTAAATGGTTCTTTCATTTTTATTTACCCTCCTCCACTTGAACTTGAATCTATTTATTTAATAGGGTGACCTTGTGACAAATATTTGTAACAACCACAGTTCTTCTGTGGTTGTGTAATTTGGTATGATGCAGTCTTGGTCATTTCATTTACATTTGTGAGACCGAACTGTTTTGTATATTTCCAAAAACATGATCATATTGGGGAAAACTTTTAACATTGGTCATACTCACTTTGGTTTGAGTCTTTGATTGTAGGTGTTGACAAGGTTGTTATTCCTTCAGTTGTAGTATCTGGCGGTGGACTGGCAATTATACTGGTTGACGAAGGAACAACAGTTGTACTTAGTGTTGTACTTGTTGCTGTGTTAGTAGCAGTAGTAATCTGCATGGTTGTTGTTGGGGAAGCAGTGGTAGAATGAATCTGTGATGTGGTATCTTGTATTGCTGTGGACTGAGTGTTGATTGTAGCTTGTGTTGTAGACGGTGTAGTGCTAGTTGTAGTTTGAATGGTTATTGTTGAAGGAACAGTAGTTGGACTGAGTGTTGTATTTGTCGCAGTGGAAGTAGTCAAAGAAGTTGTACTCTGCATGGTTGTTGTTGGTGTAGTAGTGGTGAGATTCAGTGGTGAAGTTGCATTTTGAATTGATGTTGATTGAGTATGTGTGGTAGCCAAAGGGATTGTTGTAGTTGGTGTAGTGCTGGGTGTAGATGATCTGTTAGTTGTTGGAGGAACAGTGGTTGCATTTAGTGTCATACTTGAAGCAGTTGATGATGACATAGAATTCGTACCCTGCACAGTAGTTGGTGTAATAGTGGCAGGACTTTGTGATGGTGTTGCATTTTGTATTGTTGTGGACTGAGTACTGTTTATGGCTGGTGTGGTTGCAATTGTTGTATTAGTTGTTGACTGATCGGCAGTGGTATTTATTGATGTACTTGTAGTGATAGTAGTAAATGTAGAAGTTGGACTCTGCATGGTTGTTGGTGTGGTTGTGGTGAGATTTACTGGTGATGTCATATTTTGTTTTGCTGTGGATTGAGTGTTGGATGTCGCTGATGTATTTGTTGAAGGAATTGTGGTTGAATTTTGGATTGTACTAATAGTGGTGGAAGCAGTCATAGAAGTTGTACTCTGCATGTTTGTTGTTGGTGAAGTTGTGGTGAGATTTAGTGGTGATGTCATGTTTTGTTTTGCTGTGGATTGAGTCTTGGTTGTCACTGGTGTGGTAAATATAGTTGGTGTAGTGTTAAATGTAGTTGTTGAAGGAATTGCGGTTGAACTTAGATTTGTACTCATAGTTGTGGAAGCAGTTGTAGAAGTTGTACTCTGCATGTTTGGTGTTGGTGAAGTTGTGTTAGGACTTACTGGTTGTGTTGCATTTTGTATTGTTGTGGACTGAGTACTGTTTATGCCTGGTGTGGTTGCAATTGTTGTATTAGTTGTTGACTGATCAGCAGTTGTATTTATTGATGTACTTGGAGCGATAGTAGTAAATGTAGAAGTTGGACTTGGCATGATTGTTGGTGTGGTGAGATTTAGTGGTGATGTCGTATTTTGTTTTGCTGTGGATTGAGTGTTGGTTGTCACTGGTGTGGTAAATATAGTTGGTGTAGTGTTAAATGTAGTTGTTGAAGGAATTATGGTTGAATTTAGATTTGTACTTATAGTGGTGGAAGCAGTCGAAGAAGTTGTACTCTGCATGTTTGTTGGTGAAGTTGTGGTGAGATTTACTGGTTGTGTTGCATTTTGTATTGTTGGGTACTGAGTACTGTTTATAGCTGGTTTGGTTGTTGTAGTTGGTGACGTACTGATTGCAGTTGGTGTAGCAGTTGTTGACTGATCAGCAGTTGTATTTATTGATGTACTTGGAGCAGTGGTATTAGATGTAGAATTTGGACTCTGCATGATTGTTGTTGGTGAAGTTGTGGTGAGATTTAGTGGTGATGTCGTATTTTGTTTTGCTGTGGATTGAGTCTTGGTTGTCACTGGTGTGGTAAATATAGTTGGTGTAGTGTTAAATGTAGTTGTTGAAGGAATTGTGGTTGAATTTAGAATTGTACTAATAGTCATAGAAGTTGTACTCTGCATGTTTGGCGTTGGTGAAGTTGTGTTAGGACTTACTGGTTGTGTTGCATTTTGTATTGTTGTGTACTGAGTACTGTTTATAGCTGGTTTGGTTGTTGTACTTGGTGGAATGGTTGTTGACGGATCAGCAGTTGTATTTATTGATGTACTTATAGCGGTGGCAGTAGCTGTAGAATTTGGACTCTGCATGATTGTTGTTGGTGTAGTTGTGGTGAGATTTAGTGGTGATGTCGTATTTTGTATTGCTGTGACTTCAGTGTTGCTTGTCACTGTTTCGTATGTTGTAGTATTTGCGGTAATTGTAGAAGCAACAGCGGTTGTACTTGAATTGGTGGAAGTAGTCATATTAGTTAGAGTCTGCATGGTTGTTGTTGGTGTAATAGTTGTAGTAGAATTTAGTGGTCTTGTTGCATTTTGTATTATTGTGGATTGGGTATGTGTTGTAGCTGTTGTGTCTGTTGTAGTTGGTGTGGTAGTTGTTGAAGGAAAAGTGGTTGCACTTAGTGTTTCACTTGAAGTCATGGAAGCAGTGGTAGAATTTGTACTTTGCGTGGTGGTTATGTTGGTATAATTAAGTGGTGATGTATTCTGTACTGCTGTGGATTGATTGTTGCTTGCAGCTGGTTGGGTAGCAGCAGTCATAGACGTTATACTTTGCATGGTTGTTTTTGGTGAAATAGTGGTGACATTTTGTGTTAATGTATTTTGATTTTCTGTTGATTGAGGAAAAAGGGTTGTAGTGGCTGTGATGGTGGTAGTAGTGGAAGAAGATGTATTCTGCATTGTTGTTGGTTGTGTAGAAGTGGTGGAATTTAGCAGTGGTGTTGTGTTTTGTTTTGGTTCATACGTAGAGTTGGTTATAGCTGGTGTGGTTCTGTTTGTGGTTGGTGTGGTAGTTTCTGAGGGAATGTTGGTTGTATTCTCTGTAGGTGTTGTAGCGACTGTTGGAGTTGAAGTTATGATTGCTGGGTCTGCAAACACAAGTTAACACGAAAATAGATTTCATCAGAACTTTATCAAAGGAGGAAATCAAAAATGGAATTTAAAAACTATGAAGAAACAAGGAAAGGTTTCTACTTACAGTTTCCAACACTAACAATGACACATCTTAGCTCCGAGTGATACTTCACTGAGCTGTGGAAAAGAAAGCGAGAGCTTATTGAGATAATACTACCTTTAAACAAAATTGAATCTACGGGCAGGAGTATTTTTGTCACCACAGAAAGCAGAAATTTTCATTTAACTATTCGCCATTCCCAAATATGTGCAACTATTACCCTCAGGTTGTTATTTTAGATCACTGACTTCCAAAGTGTGAGCAAAACTCCCGTACCAAATCCTTAAAGTACTGCTGGTGTGTTGCAAGAGGTCATTTTCATCTATACTGTTGTTTACAAATCATTACCCATATGTGATGGATTATTTATCTGCCATACACTACCATAGGCCCACTTTGAAATGGACATTTTCTGTTTACAAAATGAATCGAAGAAGCCTTCATCTATGTCTTGACAGTTAAACAGAGTTATATGATTAAAGGTTTTGTTTTGCCCCGAAATATTTCTAGATTTCAAATTGCATTCTTACATTTGGGAATGGCTGTCTTGGATCCCATAGAAGAATGTAGGGATTGAAAACCTTTCTAAAATTATCTTTTCAAAATGTAGCTTATAGCGTGACGTTTATGTAAATAAAGGGCATTTTTTTGCCATCAGAAATATTTCAATGTTTGTCAATAAAAAAAGTATATATCTACAGTTTTCCTTTGCTAATGGTGAATCATTTATGTAAGAATTGACCTACCCAGATTCTGCCTGCACTACAAAGCAGATGGGGTGGCTTTCTCCATCCTCCCTCTCAGACGGCGTCCATTTCAGTATGAACTGTCCCTCTACTGTTGTGCTCTTGTTAACGTTGTATGGCCCGCTGAACAGCAGCTCAGAAATCCTTCAACACAACAGAAAAAGAAGAGGTCTGACAAGTTGTCAGATAAGCATTTCAAAACTTTGTGTCAACAAATGGAGCAAAACTGTTGAAGTGAAGACTTGGTTGGAATTTTACTGTAACCTGGCATCTCTGACTCAGCTATGTTTTTAATGCTGTTTGCTTCCGGTTGGTTTTTGTGAGTTCGCTTGAAATGTGTGAGTCAAATGGGCAGATGATTATTCTTTGGTTGTTGGTAATAGTGGTCAAACCAGTTTCTGCAACAGTTGTCAGCAAGTTATATAACACAGGAGAGATTAGAGTTTGGGACATTTACATGTTCTTTTGCCATTAAAGGTGGTCTACAACTTACTTTTTGAGTATTATTTAGGCATGTTTTGTATGTTCCTTTATGTTGTACTACAGTAGTTATTCTACAACTATTCTACAGTTGTAGTTTTCCGTGTGAACTAATGGTACAGTGTTATCTTACTTTTTCTTTATATACCAACTATACGGTTGGTTATGTTCTTGTTTCAGTCTTGTCAAACATGTCATGGTCAACATTCCTTAAGCTACATAAAACTACATTCTATGTGCGACTGAAAAGTATGAATGTACATATTAATGTGGATCAATGTTTCTGATCCAATCAGAGAAAGTTCTGCAGATAATTGCCGTTATTTTGATTTACATTCTCTTATAAATGTCTTCATTTTTTGACATACACGGAACTGTTTGCCTCTGCATTGATGGGGATGTGAAGCGTCTGACTGACGAGGGCGTTCAGCCGAGCTCTGTTTGCTGGAGTGGGAGGCAGAAATTTTGGCAGATAGAGTCCCTCAGTGCAGGACGGCACCACATCATCCACTGGAACAAGAGGAAAAGCACACATTTTGATTAGATTGGAAAACCTTATTAATCCTCAGTAGAGAAACTCATTTGCCACCTGGTCAATTCATACACACAACAAACAATATAGACATTACAATCACAATACACAAAAAGTTAATAAATAACAAACACCATTGAAACCATTTGAGGCTTAATTTACAGCCATGAATCAGAGCCACAACTTAAAATTAGAATATAGAATCTGCTGGAACAAAGGACTGTCTAAGTCGTTCAGTGAACACTGAGGCATCACCAGTCGCTCACTGAAGGGGCTTCTGAGTCCATTAAAAACACTGTGCAAAGGATTGCCTTCAAAGATCAGAACCGTTTTTAGTTTGGTCCTCGTTCTCTTCTCAAAGGTAACCTCAAGTGAGTCTGGGGTTTCGCAATTACAGAGCCAGCTAATCGGCAGTCTGCTTGTCAGATTTTCCTCTCAGACAGTGATGAGTTCACGCAGATGCTAAGTGTTTTCAGACATCAAATATTCATTGATCATTGTCTGGGCAAAAATTCCAGAACAACTCATTGTATTGTGCTCCATTACTACACCAACAGGGGTGCGGGAGGATGGGTGTCACGCTCAAGCTTTCTAAAGATGACAATTCTGGTTGGTTTTTCCAGTCCGTCCACTTTACCTCTTGTTCCAATTGAAATATCTTGACATGTACTTTATAGATTGGACCAAAGTTTGGAACAAACATTCATGCTTCCAACACAATGACTTGTAAACGCTGCAGAGATCCACGTTTAATGTTTTTGTCCACAGTGGGCCCAACACTATTCATGACGACTAAAGTCATTGGTTCAAGATTACTTTATTGGCATTTGCTTGATAGAACAAGTGAAGGGAAACAAGAAATAGATGGCCAAGTGTTTTCGTCTAAGCTTGGTTAGACATGATGAGGAATTGGACTACATATATTGGGTTATATCAGAGCCCCAGTGAGTCTTGGCACAAGTTATGACTTCAGAAGCTAGTATCAAATGTCTGTTTTCGTCGTCAAACACTTCTTTTCATATGCTAAGGTCAAATTGTTCTTTCATAATCCCACCTTAGTAGACCAAGTAGTTTCACCAATTTGATGCCTTCCAATGTTATAAACATTGTGAACATTTTTCCACGAAAATGTTCATTGTCATGTTGATTATTATACCGAATAGCTTCGATAACATTCCTGAATAAACGAATCCCTCCCTGAAGACTAACTGAGCTTGAACTCCACTGTAGCTTAATATCTTCATGCTGTCAGAACATCAAGTCTTACCTCTTAAAACAAACTGCAGTGGTAGTTTACTGATGGGGTCGTTGGTAGTTTTCACCTCCAGAGAGCCGTCTGTTTGAGTCAGGAAGATATTCTGTCGGGGAAAGTCCTCCAACACCAGCTGGACAGCGTAAGCACCTTCATTGCTGCTGCTTGTGGGGCTGAACGACAGAGTGCAGGACTACAAAGGAGACACAAGGTGTTTGTCAGAAAGTGAAATCAAAAACTGAAGGTTTACCTTTGATTGGAATTTCGGATATTAGGAAAAACAACCCTTTCTTTCTTTTCCATTGATCCATTTTACGACGGACAAAACCATTTTTGCTTCTTAGCGTGTTCTCTCAGTTTTGGTATTCACACTGAAATACACTTTTTGCTCAGGTTGTTCAGAAATACAAAATGAAACTAATTAAAAGTTGCTGTGTTATGTTGCTACTCACAGAGGATAAATTGAGAACAGTTGGTGTTGTGCAGGGGTTACACTCAGCTAATGTGTTTCCATATCTGCATTTCACTTTATCTCCATCTGGGTCGAACGCTAACAGATTGAAATCTCTCTGACAGTTCGAAGGAACTCTGAGAAAAAAAGATAACATGAATGAAATAGTTTCCAGCCAGTTACGGCATGAGTCAGTCAGCCACTTGATATGTTAGATCTGTTTTGTCCACACAGACAAAGACTTTAAAGTCAGAATTCTGACTTTTTTCACAGAATTCAAGCACCCAATATCCTCCTTCTCATGTGTATACGCAGAGTTGTCAGTCTTTTCAGACTTATGAGACACTGAAATTGCTGGTAATATGCAAGTAGAAACACAATGTGTGTGTTTTCTTACCTCAGAGCGGGCAGGATGGTGGTCTGGGGTGATCTGTTGGCTTGGTTGGTGTCTGATCGGTTCCTTAGCTCCACCAGAGTCAGAGCTTGCCATGACACGATGTCATTTACAATGCCACTTATCCAGTTACCCCCACTTAGCCTGTTGTGGAAACCCATGGGAAATTCCATTTTTGTTTGGCCACACTAACTTAAGGTGTAGATAAGTACTGAAGGTGTGTAAACCTTTCACTTTTCAAGAGATTAACTCCTTACATAAAATATGTTAATAAATTGCAATGTTCAGAAAATGTTGGAGAATAAATCAGTGAATTAATTGAGATTTTGGACTGTTAAATTATTGATGTTCTCTATCTTAGGTTATGATTGAGTGTAAAGTAGTGTAATACTCTGACTGATCACTCACTCCAGGTAAAAAGGAGCGTTGCTGGGAACCTGTCGGGTCATTATCCCCTCTCTCTGACACCACTCTCCACTGCTCTCCTCCACCTTGTGTAGCTCTACGCTCTCAGTCCCACAGTTTCCTCTGAAGCAGGTCCACGAGTCTGAATCTGTGCAAGAGTGGAAGTTCAGCTTGTAACGAAGGACCACCTGTGGTGTTAAATTACAAAGAAAACCTGTTTTAGCCACAACGATAATAGAAAAGGGTAGTTTATTAGGAGGCTTACATTTGGTAAAGCTGCTACTTTTAAATGCATTTTTGCTGTTTATTACAGACAAGCGGCAACCTCCGGTCTTGAAAAAAATGAAGCCAATGCGGAAGTGCAACATCCTGCAGTTCCTCGAGTGTCCACTAGAGGCTGGCTCCAGAAACACCAGAAGTCACAAACACATCACAGGTAAAAAAGCTGTTTTTACAGCATAAATAAACATGTTTACAGCCTGGTACAAAGAATGAAATAGGTCTGATTAGTTATTGTCGTCACTGGCACACACTGTACGGGGGTGAATTTTTTTAAACGGCTCTGTAAAGATTTTATAAACGATACGTGTTATCCATAGTTAAGCGCGCAGCTGACATGATTGACAGGTGGGCGCGATGTAAAGGCTCGTAGAGAGGCTTAAAGCCCGCCTCAGCTCCAGCTCTCAGCCTGTCGTTAGGTTGACTGAAAGTTAGGCTGAGACAGGATTTCCAGCATGGCGGCTGCTGCCGATGAGCCTCCGAAGCCCCCTGCAGGAACAGATGGCTGACGTCACTCAGGCTTCGTCTATTAATATTTACAGTCTATGATTACAGCATACAGCTTGTATGTTTACACAAACATGGCCAATAGAGATTATTCTGATTTGTTGTTTATCCAGCTGATCGTTGCTGATTGTTGTTTTCTTGAGATGACTGGGATATAATGGCACGTTCCAGAGAAAAATGTAAATTCCCTTAAAGCTTTACATACTTAAAGTCCCATTTTTGTTCTGTTCTTTGAGTTTCTTACAGGAAGCAGCATTAACTGCACTTTCTTACCTTAATCCCAGCAATGATGTAAAAACGTTTTCGAATGGTTGCGAATTCTACAAGAAAGAAATCTGTACATACCTCCATAGATCCGTTTGTGTTTGTGTTTTTTGGGTAGTAGGTCATCATTGTCCCGTAAAAGTGAGACGCCCGGGTGCTGCCGACCAGCAGTAACAACAGCAGAGAGCAAAGCATTGTGAATGTGTGAGTCTCTCCGTGCAAAGACAAGTGAACTGACATCGACACTTGTGATTCAAACTTCAGAGGGACTACTTTTAACTGCCTCCCCCTCCCACACAGACAACGTCTAGGTTCAAATCAAACATTAAACAAGGAAACAGTCTGGTATGAGGAAATAATTATGATTATCAACCACAGGTTAGCTATTTTTTCCTGCTTTGTCTTTTGGAACTATCAGACATTTTCTTTGTACCACAAATAATAATTCCCCTGAAACAGAGCCAGGATTCTGTGAACAGGATATGCTTCTTTTTTATTTTATCTTGAATGCTTACAAAAAATGTATCTGCTCTCAAAGTCGTAAAAAAACAAAAACAAATACAACTTACTCTCCATTGTATTTTCCTTCTCGCTCTCCAACACAAAATTGTGATCTCAATAAACTGAGTTTTTATTGTGCGATCAAAATCAGCTATAAGAAAATGAAAAAGTAAAGAAAACTTTACTTAACTGTAAAGTAATTTACTGTTTACACGTCTGTGTAATGGCCTTTCCAATGTTCTTTAATGCAAGTTAGATTTTGGCCACTGGGGGCAGTAGAAGAAGATTTAAATTGATATACTGCTTAAATATTTTTCATTTCATGGTGCCACCTGATAGGTCCAATATTTGCTCCCTTTTAGCTCTGTTTTTGGTCTCCACCAACGCATGAGGGAAATATCTGAAGCTAAATTATTCACTGTACTCACTAGCTAGTCTCGAACTCTGCGTTTGTAATCTCTATGATAAAACTGATAAACGATAAGCTATCACCAGCTTCTGGTTGCATCTCTTTATTAAAAAAAGAACAATAAAAAACATAACTGGTTACTCTCTGACTCCAAAGATTGCCGATCAAAGAGAGAGGAGGGACATGGTAGATATTTTATGTTGACAGTGCACAAAGTATGTGATTGGTATAGTAAATGGAGCTTACGATACGATGAGCTGTTCTGGAATTTTTGCGCCAACAATGAACAATGAATGTTTGATGTCTGAAAACACTCAACACCTGCGTGAACTCGTCAGTGTCTGAGAGGAAATCCGACACGCAGATTGCTGAGTTGTTAACTGGTTCTTTAAGGGGAGGGGCCGCATTAAAATGCAGTTTGTCCTATGGAAATTCCTGAAATAGTAACGACATGAATCTCATCTATAGACTTGTTTGTTAGATTTGTGACACAAATCTTCTTTGTCTCTAACAGCTGAACTTCAGACAATTGTATTTCAATTGGAAGGACATACTGTGCTTACAACATGACAAGTCAGGTAATGAAGTACACATTAAGGCCCTGACACACCAAGCAGACGGCAAAGAACTAGTGGCGACGAAGGCCGCCTACGGCGTCGCCTCACGCCATCTTCTATCTTGGCAAAAAAGTTGCCCTTGACCACGCAGCAAAGACTACAGCCAACGGCCGACCACCACGTACGTTCTGTGCATGAGTGAGGTGGCGGTAGTCCGTTGTTATGAAAGGAGAAGATCATTTTCACACCGCTGTCATGCACCACTCGTATTACAGGTAGCCTACTAATCGAGAATAATGTCTGTTGAAAAGTTGAAAAGGGCACTGGCGTTGGCAGCCAGAAGATGCGGAGGCGACAAATAAGGAGAAACCGCACTAATGGGTGAAAGCACGGATACTACAGCGGCAGGCTCAGGGGGCTTTCCCGAACGTGTGTTGAGAGCTGGAGATAAATGAAAACTCGTCCCAGTCTTGGGTCCTGAGCCACCAGTTGAGAACCACTGATAGGCCTATAAGAGATTAGGGAAAGGGAAGAATATGAATGTTAATCAAAAAGAATAAGTAAATAAACCAAAACATTGGTTCCTTTTTTGAAAAGTATTCGCAAACTCAGCAAAGGTCACTGTGTATATTTGAACGTGGCCCTAATGCTGCATTCATGTGCTGCTCTGGTGGTCCAAGTTTCCGAGTTGGGAAGTCGTTCTTCCGACTTCAATGTGATTTCAGTTGGAATATTGTAACAACAGCACAAAAAAGCGTGGATGCTACGAAGCCGATCTGATGAAGGGCGAGGGCCCGAAACTTTACACGTGATTTTCCATTAAATTCTATTTAATTGGAGCAGCTTCTGGTGTGCGGACTCTGTACTTTGTCTATCTTTGAATGTTCTTGTCCAGCACCCAGTACTTAAACTTCCTTGGGTGTGCGTGCTTTTTTGACTATTTTGTACGAAGAAGATGTGTGAAATGTTACTGTTAAAAGTGATATTTGAGCAAAAAGTTAATGTGCAATACGTGAATTAATAAAAAAGTATGTTAACAATACCAAAACATATTTTGTCCCCCATGTGATGACGATTCTGAAGTCAAGTCGGGAGGTCGCGCAGCTAATTCTTTTCCGAGTTGTTCCGACTTGAGCAGGTGTTCAGGTGCATTTTACAACTCGGAAACTCGTTTTTCCGATTTGTCAGACACGACATGAATGCAGCATATCTGTCAAACGGACCAACGGCTCATATACCGTCATCAAACCCACCCATCCCATCCGAGCTCGCTCATTGGCCGAGCGACCTGTCCGTCATAGCCGTGACTCAGATCCCTGTCATGTGACCCATGTTTTTGTTTTTTCGCTTCCGCCTTCTGTTCTCGCAGTGTCATGTGGGACTCAAACTAACAGCTTTTGGGATTAAAAATCTGCTGCGTGACTCTTCCAGAAATCTCTTCCAGCCGCCGCCGCAGCAAAGACTCCTTCTAGAGGTTTAAATAAAGAAGAAGCCGGGGTCCGCTGGGAGCGATGTCGGACGGGGAACGGTCGCCGCTGCTGTCCGATCAGCACGACGGGACAAACGGCTTCTCTCCCGGAGGCAGCTCGCACGGATATCTGTCAAAACCGCAGAGTACGTCAGCTGTTCCCTTGACCAACTTAACCATACTTACACACAGACTTACTGAAAGGTCAACCATGGACGATTGAGTTCTTAATTAGGCGGGTGATGTCGTAGTGGCACGAAAAATGTTAGCAAGCTAGCTAGCAGTTGGCTAACGTATTTAGCTGCGTTTATGTGGAGATTTAACCATTAAGAATTCAATTTAAACACATTTTAATTAAGATTTTTAAAATTTTTAGGCTTCCACAATGTAGTGAGAGTAATATCACATATGTACAGCTATTGTCAGTAACCCAAAACTGAAGTTATAATATAAAACGAACGAATATAACTTATTAATGGGAGTGGTGTTACGGTTAAAAGAGTGACCGTGTTAACTGATGTTGTCGTTGTCGTAGTAACAGCAGACTGAAAAGGAAACGTGTCCTACCCATAGACTGTAAATATTAAGGTCCTACCGAGTGCTGTTTTGTTTCAGTAAATAACTTGTAACTATTTTCGACATTATAATAATAAAAAAACAAATAGGCATTCGTTGGGAGGAAACTCCTGCTGTAATGCGACGACAACTGACATGGTCACGCTTTAAACCGTAACACCGGGTTGTAGGTTGTTTGCATCTTGCACTGAGGTTTTCATAGTTTTTGGTGCTTCAACACTTTTTTTCCACATGTTTTAAAATCAAAAACTATCAACGCTTTTTATTTTACTTGAATCTTTTTATTTTGAATATGAAGGCAAATTGTTTCTTATTAATTTCCTTCTTTCTGTGCCTCATCTTATAGATTAAGACCTGCTGGTGTGTTGCTAACAGATAGCATCATGTTGTAACAGTATTTGATTATCAGTAGACGACTCACTGTAGGTTGATAGTTTGTTTAAAGGGGATATCAACGTAGCACAGGATGTGTACAGTACGAGTCTCACAACCAGATAACCACAGAGAGGAACAACCAGTTTCACTCACTGTAACAGTGTTAAAGCTACTCAACAACTGTCTGTCTGTACGCTGTGTGTCTCCATAAAACTGATTCACTACACATTCAAGTTGTAATCTGAGCCTGCACACTCTTCTCTGGGAGCGATTGACTACAGCATGCTATATCTAAAAACTCCCCAAGTACAACTAACACACATACCGTGATACAATCTTTAGTGAGGTCATGTGACCATGAAGTTGTTTTCTGATGTTAAAGGTCACATATTCTCCTCTTCAACCAGTTTAAATAAGTCTCAGAGCTCCTCAAAACATGTGTGTGAAGTGTCTTGTTCTAAATCCACTCTGATCCTGTATTTGATCATGCCTATAAACCCCTCTATTTCAGCCCTGCTCAGAACAGGCTGTTTCTGTGTCTGTAGCTTTAAATGTAAATGAGCTGTGTCTGACCACGCCCCTCTCTGGAAGGGCTTGGGTGGCTCGGGCTTTTTCACTCCATGTCCTATTGTTTACGGTGAGAAGGGAGACTCAGAGGGCAGAACAAACACCTAGCTGTGGGAGTGTCACCCACCTGGGGGAGGGGTTACTGCCCTCTGTGATGTCATGAAGGGAAAATCTCCAAACGGCCTGTTTGAGCACACATTTTCTGAAAAGTGGAGCAGGCAAAAGACGGAGAGGATGGACTTTTCTCATCATTGGGGGATTGTAGACAGACTAGAGACACGTGTTAGTGTTAGAGAAACATGGTGAAGTGGATTTTACAGAATATATGACCTTTAAAAGTGCTGAGCAAATGTTAGATATAATGCTGTGCACGTTTTGTAGTTTATTGTTGTATTTACAACAGGATGCCCTTTGAGAGTAGAATAACATTTATTGAGACATGTCCATGAAAGCTCGTACTAACACATGTTTTTAGTGAAAGTTATGTTTATTCCTGCTTCGTCTATCCCGCCAGGTTTGGCACCGTTCCCCAGCGCAGTGGTACCGGGCGAGCCTCCGCCCCCCTACTCGCCGCAGGGCAGCCCAGACAGCAGTAGCGCTCCGGTCATCAGCTGCCGGGTCTGTCAGAGCGCCATCTCTGTGGAGGGCAAGACGCACCAACACGTGGTGAAGTGCAGCATCTGCAACGAAGCCACGGTGAGTCATGTACTGTAGAGGGGGATTGCATACATATTTAATTTTTATTCCTGACTTCTTTTTGTATCTCCCACAATGCAACATTTTCTCTCATGTTTGTGAATGAAAACAAGTCAGAGTTTGTCCAACATGTGACTTCATCATCTGCCCAATCAAAAGCCTGTTCTCTGAATCAGTCGTTAGGTGAACTAGATGTAAGTATTAAATTGATTTGACACAGCAAACAAACGTCGTCTACTGACATCGCTTCATGCCACTTTATTTACAGATGTGTCGATGTCTGTAAACGGGGCCGCTAACAATGAGGAACATGCATCAGTGCCTCTCAGTCAGAAACGCTAAATCAGCATTTTTTTTTTAGCTGAGAGTCACATTTCACCATCCAGACCTCAGCAGCGTCTTACGTTTCCTGTCTCAGGAAGTCTTTCCATCCCCTCTGAGGCCATGTTGATGAAACTCATAGAAGATGGAGCCACTTTAAAACCTAAAATAGAGAAACGTGGAGTCTAAACTTTAAAGTGAAGTCTTTTAGGTTTCTCATCCTTCCCTCCTTTGTGTCTCTGCAGCCCATAAAGAACGCCCCCGTTGGAAAGAAGTACGTCCGCTGTCCGTGTAACTGTCTGCTGATCTGCAAAGTCACGTCGCAGAGGATCGCCTGTCCCAGACCGTACTGGTGAGACGGAGAAACAGAGTGGGATTATTTTCCCACTCATGTCTCAGCTTTTGGCTCCTTATCGCACCATCTGTTCGGGAGAAGCTATTCATCGACACACATTCATGGATGAGAAAGTGTTGTTTTCAAATCTGCCTGTGCAGCTGGCCAAAAGATGTTTGTCACGGTGCTTTTTAAACGCTTCATAAAAGAAGGGTTCTCCGACAAATACAGACATCTAGAGGGCTCTTCATTTAGTATCCACTCTCTCCTTTTGAGCCAAGACTATCAAGTTGAGACTCTGCTTTGAAGTGACAGATTTAATCGTGTACACACAGAGATCTTAGTCAGCTGGACTCTGTCTCGTCTTCTCTGGTTTAAATCAGTGACTATCAGCAGGGCTCTTGTTGTTCTTGTATATCTTGGCCTTAGAAGACTTAAATATTTACAATTTATCTGTCTCATGTTGAAAAGAGAGTAATCTGAGCTCAAAGACGGGTTCAAAAGATTTGTGATTGATTTAATTATTTTTGTTCTGTTTATAACATTCAAAATGTTTAAAGGTGGAGTCAGTAGAAATGTTCATTGCAGCTTGTGAACACAACATTCAAACTGGGCCCTTCCTCCTGGGCTCATCTCCCACAGAAGCTCATACTCACTGCAGGACGTAGTGTGTACGTTTATTGCTTGTACCTACACTGCAAGCTACCGCAAGCTAGCACAAGCTAACCCCTGGTGTTTAGCACCTCCCTGTCCAACAAGCAGACCAACTCGACGTCCACGGGTAAAAGCCGACACAAGGTTCAACCTTTTTTTTGGAACTAGCTTAATCCGCTTGGCGTTTCTCCTCACTATGATGATATTTTCTCTTCTTTGCTGCTACGTCCACGCCCGTCATATTTGCCGGTTTGAATTGCGTCCAATCTCTGATGTGTATGCACTCCTAAACTCGCCTGCTGCGCTGTCATTGGCTGGAGGAAACACACCAGCTCCGCCCAGAAACATCCACAGTCAACCAAAACAAACCAGAACAGTAAAATCCAGTCAGAGGACAGAGTCTCTGCAGACACAGTCACCAGCACACATGTACGGAGGCCCAGAAGGGACGATGGCGCAGCTTTACTTTAGGATAAGTCTGTATTTTATTCTTTTAGGAAAAGGCTGCTGACTCTACCTTTAACTTTTAGGCAGTCATTTGATCCATTGTTGAGATGAAGACGTGTCTCTCACTTCTCTCGGATCACAAACAGCTGATGTGGAAGTGGTCGGGTTGTCCTTTTGTGACCATAAATCTACGTGACATTTAAGTGAAACAACAATCAGCTTTTAATTGTTTAGAAAAACAAAACATCTCTGCTCTTGTGTCAGTAAACGCATCATCAACCTGGGACCGGTTCACATCGGCAGGGACAGTCCTGAACCGCAGCATCAGCCCGTCGGCGTCAGGATCATCTGTGGGCACTGCACCAACACATTCCTGGTAGGTCACACACACACTCAGTGTCATCCCCCCACACACACACACACACACACACACACACACACACACACACACACACACACACAGGCAAACATTAACTCTTCACTCTCTCTCTTTCAGTGGACAGAGTTTTCAGACCGAACCTTGGCCCGGTGTCCACACTGCCGAAAAGTGTAAGAACATGAACAGCTCTGTTTGTGTGCGTCTTTCGTTTTTTTTGTTTTAGCCTTCAGTAACATTTTCCGATTTAATTTCCAGCTCCTCTATTGGTCGGCGGTACCCGAGGAGGAGGAGCCTGCTGTGCTTCATGCTGTTCATCGTCCTCGCCGCCTCCACTGCAGGACTCATAGTGAGTGTCTTTGTGTGTGTGAAGCAGGTTTAGAAATTCATCAAATACTGGTGTGTTTCTTTTTGCATTGGTGGATGAATTTGCTCATCCTACCAGCCTGTGGCGGGAAAATAAAAGTAACGTGACAAACAACATGACTTGAATCCAGGTCTCCTGCTTGTTCTGCTCTGACTTTTTAATTACCAGAGCCAGGCGGTCCTGCACGCTCACTGACCACAGGGCTCCGCCTCGTGTCAGAGCGAGTGTCAGTGTTTGCGATGATCAGTTAAGCATAGCGCAGCACAGAGTGACCACACAGTGACCTATCCTCCTGTGACCCCTCCGATTCCTCTTGGGTTGGATTCTCCTGCTTTTAAAAACATTTCACACGTGTGTCTCTTTGTGTCCTTCAGGTTGGAACATGGCATCCCGCGCAGCAGTCCAAAGGGATCTACGTTTCCTGGTTGCTTCTGATCCTGCTCCTTCTGTTCACCTTTGCAAGAACCATCTACTGGAGGTGTCTGAAAATCAGCGACCCCATATCCAGCATCACATAGAGACAGAGTGAGGGAGAAAGACAGTGAGGAGGTAGGAAGGAAGGAAAGGAAGGTGAGGGGGTCAGGGTATGAAGAGAAGGGGCCAAAACGAGCAGAGCAAAACAACATAATAAATTAATGAAAAATGCTAAGAGAGGGAACAAAACCCAGTTGAGTAAAGAGAGAATAAAAGAGATTACATACAAAATAAATCTCTGCATTCACGCTGCATTGGATAAACCATTTTTATGAGCGTCAAAGAGAACTTGATTCTATGATTTCTTCTTCACTTTTACAAACTGGGGACGGTGGTTGAATGTTGGCAGAGAGAAGAAAAACATGGATGAAATAAAACGAAGGAGGTTTGAGGTAAAGGTTTATTTAACTCGTATATTCAAGTTCACCCAGTAGGTTTCCTTCTACGTTGGACTAGGACGGTACTTTAGAGCCCAAAGGTGTTTCCATTTGAACCGTCAACTTCTGTCACAACTTTTTTTCATTCAAACTAAAACGTTTTTTTGTCGTATTTGTGGCCCAAAAATCTTTGAGAAACTGTGTTCACATCCAGGAGATTTAAGTTGTGTGGAAAGATTACTGGATGAACGCAGGAGGAGGTATTAAAGTTTGAATTGTGTCCTACGATAAAACCAAACGGTTGGGAACGACATTAATCAATCCTAACCAAACTGAGCGCGTCTGAAGCAAGAAACAAGCTGTTTTTTTTAAGTGAAGTTGAGTCCATTCTTTGTGTGAACTCGTCTTTCTGTGTCACTTTCCTTTTGTTTTTCTCTACAACTCTTCTGGGACACAATGAGCAGTTTTGTTATGGCTTCTACAATACTGCTTTCAAAATAAAAGCGTGAAATAGATTCAATGGAGCGTCTCCTTTAAAGGAATGTTCTGACATTAAGGACAGAATCGACATGCACTCTTTAGCCCGGCGTACACTGCATGATTGTAGAAAAGTCGTGGTGGAACGTCAGCTCACACTGAACGACTGAATCGGCCTGAAATCGTACAGCGTGCGCCCAGCTTTACCGAGAATGAGACCAGAGGATTGGTTGCTTTGTAAATATACAGTTTCAGCCGGCTAGCAGTTAGCTTAGCTAAGCCTAGCGTAGAGACTGTTAGCAGGAAGAAAAAGCTCAGTTTTAAACACTTTGTTTACAAAAGTGAGAATTCTCACGCATCGAGTCTTTATGCTAAGCTAAGCTAAGCTATGCTAACTGCTTGTAGCTTTAACTTCATATTTAATCCAAATACATGATGAATGATGAAAACCACGTCAGGAAAAAAGGAGTTGGTGAATTTTGCGAAATGTTGAACTTTTCCTTTAACAGGTTAAGTGAAATCTGATTAATTTATTAAATGATTCATTGGATCAGTTTGTGATCAACATGTAACCACAAATATCAACAAACATCTCAAAGACCTCATGTAGTCAAAGTGAAAATATTATACCGTGTAAACAAGGAACCACACGTGTGTGTGTGTTTTGGGGCTTTGTTGTTTTAATGTGAGGATTTAATGGATGATGAAATCAAAGTAACTGCTGTTAATGTTTTATTCACACAGAGAGGCATTTCTTCAGCTCAAGGCTATCATAATAATACATGCTTACATTAATATGCATTATCTGATGGGGTGTGATTGTTTGAGGATATTTATTAATCAAAATAGACGGGCATTAGTTCGGGAAAAGTGGCATCATTTTCTTTTCTTTCTTTTTATTCAAAGTTTTGTAAAATGTCAGCATCTAGCAGCTTCTCACAGAGGGATTTGGGGCATTTAAAAAACATATTATTAAATCTATTTTGTTTAAAGGTCACATATTCAGCAAAATCCTCTTCACCATGTTTCTCTTAAACTAATATGTCTCTACTCTGTCTACAAACCCCCCAATGATGAGAAAAGTCCATCCTCTCCGTCTTCTGCCTGCTCCACTTTTCAGAAAATGTGTTAGCTAGGTGTTTGTTCTGCCCTCTGAGTCTGCCTTCTCACCGTAAACAATAGGGCATGGAGCGAGAAAGCCAGAGTACACCCAAGCCCTTCCAGAGAGGGGCGTGGTCAGACACAGCTCATTTACATTTAAAGCTACAGACACAGAAACAGCCTGTTCTGAGCAGGGCTGAAATAGAGGGGTTTATAGGCATGATCAAATACAGGATCAGAGTGGATTTAGAACAAGACACTTCACACACATGTTTTGAGGAGCTCTGAGACTTATTTAAAGTTGTTGAAGAGGAGGAGAATATGTGACCTTTAAGTCAAGAAAGATGAACGCCACGTGTTCTAAACTGAAAAAAACATAATTAAAGCTTTTCCAGAGTTGACTGGAAATGTATACAATTCTAAAACAAGTCAGAAGTAAACTCTTCAGAAACAGTTTAACATGTTTGAGTCACTAATATGCAGTAAACCACTTAAAGCACACACACACCATTCACATCAACATTACTAAAATCCATCTGAATGAACTGACACTTCTAAAAGCTCTCCGAGTGTCTCTCTCTCTGTTAAACTGTAAATACATTCAGTGGATGTTGATGAATTTGGACTGTATAGAATCATCCGAGCTGTTGCTTCCCCCTTGTGGCTGATTAATGTACCTGCTGACTGTGAAACATGTTGCACTACATTGTACTGATGTACTACTACTGTATGGTTTTGTCAATATTATTACGCTTGTTTTTGGTTTTTTTTGTATATTGTGAAACAAAGTAATACTTTTAACAACTTGCTATGGCTCAAATATGTCTTTTTTTCTCACATTCTAGGTTTAACGTACGCCCTTGTTTTTGTTAAGAAGTCAGTGTAGGGAAATATATGTAAGAATACTGACAGAAAATGTTCTTAATTACTGGATAAGTTCAAACTCTGTTCGTCCCAGCAGCTCTAAGGGTGCAATCGCACTAGTCCAAGTTGTCCTATAGTGTGCTGAAGCAGCATTTCCCCTTCCCATTCCCCCTCTGGCCTTCACTCACACTGCTCCAGGACTAACCAGGCCTGAGCACGGTTACCTCTTGTACATAACGTCGTAATACAACACATGCATGGCTTTACATTAGTATGAAGCGTGCTTAGTTTACAAGACAGGCAGAATAAAAGGGACGCCCAGTCGAGTCCTCATCAGCACGTTGGAGAACAGCACAGAGAACATGACAGCTTTTGAGTCATTTTAGTCAGATACAGGCAGAACACTCGGGGATTTCCTGATAATGGAGGCGGGGATCAATTATAAGTCATGTCCACGTTGTGTACCCGTGCTTGTGATCGTGCATGAGCAACTGTACAGTGTCGAATGCCCACCTCTTTGTACCGTACCACGGCCAAGGAAGTGTACACTCACTAGTCAACCGAACTGGACTGGACTGGCTGAAGAGTTCTTAGGAAAGGTATGGATTGCCGAGTGTGAGTGCTGCCCAAAGATAAGATTCACTTTATTTAAAGTAACCTACGAGACAAGAGATCTCAGGAGCTACCAGGGAGGTATATGGTGAGTGACTTCAATGGTACATGAAGATTTACAAACAGCGACATGCAGTAGCTGCTTGGCTAGGATTGGGTCTAAAAGACAAGTTGGCGGTTTTGATGGAGAAGTGTTTGCATTTCGTTCTGAAAGGTCAATTGGAGAAATGTTAGCCAATTTTTCGTACAACTTTTAATGAGCGTGACTTTTAGAGCACCAGTGGTCTGTCAAACCGTGCAGTGCAAGCCGTACGTGTGTGTGTGCTGCATGGTGACATCACCGCTGTCACACCAAGCCTCTGTGAGGGTAGCGATGACAGCTGAATATAAAACCGACCATCTCTTGGCTCAACTTCCCCTTCCAGACGCACACACACACACACACACACACACACACAGCCATGGTGCTGCCAGTCAGCTGTTGTGTCGTGGTCAGGTGTTAAGCCCTGTGGTCTGGGGGAGGGGATAAAGGGGATATATTATTAATTTGCTGCAATACCCAACAGAATAATCCTTCAATAAAAATATTCATCATCAACATTTGAGAAACTGTTGAGTCAACAGTCTGTCAAGTCCAGAGCTGTTTATTATCACAGACATAACGCTCATACGCAGCCTCTGAGCAAAGTAAGCGTCTGCTTGTGTCTAAATATAATTAAGAAATCCGGAAGTGTTTTGTAACATGATTGTCTATCAATGTGTGCTTCTACGCTCGAGGAAAACCTCCTTAAAGCATGTTTTTATGAGCAGGAAGAGGGTTTATCACTTTATTTTAGGGCTTATGTTTCTCCGTCTAGATTTGGATTACATTCCAGAGATGACATTTAATACAGATTCTGTCACGGCTCTGGATGGGATCCTGTTTTTCCTGTGTAGTCCTGGTTCCTGTGTGCTTCCTCCCCCTTTGTCTGTCTATTGGTGCATTCATGTGGTGTCTGACACATCGGGAAAACGAGCGTCCGAGTTGTAAGATGCACATGAACACCTGCTCAAGTCGGAACAACAACTCTGGAAAGAATTAGGTGCCCGACTTGCCGACTTGACGTCGCATTCGTCATCAACATGGGGGGCAAAATATGTTTTGTTAATGTTAAGATACTTTTTATGAATTCACGTATTGCACATCAACTTTTTGCTCCGATATAACTCATACTCCTCGTAGCGTCCAAGCTGTCACGTGAATTCACTGAAGTCAGAAGAACGACTTCACAACTCGGAAACTGGGACCACCCGAGGAGCACATGAACGCAGCATTAGTGTCTGGCGGGCGTGGCCTCTTCAATCGAACACCTGCTGGTGGCATCACACGCCTGCAACTCATCGTCTCATCTGCCTCAGTACAAAACCCTTCAACTCTACTCACCGCCACTTTATTCAGTCTTCTGAAGTGGTAGTTATTATCAGCCGCTCTAAATGCTTTTTAAAGGTTTTCGCCAACGTCTTCTCCTCGAGTCTGCTCCACCATCAAACAATTCAACACGACTTCTGTCTGCCTACAGAACCAGATAAGAACCAAAAGTGTCCTCCACTCTGCCTCAACCAGCCAGCCCGCCACCAGTACCGAGGAGGTGATATTCCTCCAAGCTGCCGCGGGAGGGTCCACTGCTACTTCCTGCAAAATCCCTCCCATCAGGATGAATTGTGAGCGTTTTGAGAGACCCAGCGATATTTGCTGTAAACAGTCACTGAAGATCCTTTACTTTTACAGTTACATTTTTGGGCCTTTTGCCTTTATTGGATAGGACAGCTGAAGAGAGACAGGAAATGCTGGGAGAAGAGAGTGTGTGGATGACATGCAGAAAAGGGTTCACTGAGGGTCAGGTTCAAACCCAAGGCCGCTGGGACAAGGACTATTGGCTCTGTCCATGGGGCATAACAGCTCGGCAATCCGACGCCCCAGAAGGTCATTTTAATGGAAAGTCTGAACCAGTACGATCTCATCAATCAGCTTGGTTGTTGAAAACGTAAACAACTTGCTAGTAAGATATATCCTTCAAAAAGTAGTAGTCATGTCTATCCTTGTTTCCTTTCTTCTCTTGCCCTCAAGACTTTCGTGCTTGCTCTCCCTCCTTCCCTCTCTCTCTCCCTCTCTCTCTCTCTCTATACTTGTTCCTCTGTCTCTCTCCCTCCAGCTGCTGGCTCAGAGGGACGGGTGTAGCGCCCATGCAGCATTTCTCCTGATTTGCCGTTCAGTCTCTTTCAGCTCTGATCCCACTGAGCCTCTAAGGGCTTTGGCCTCTGGGGTTTGGGACACCTTCACTTCTGGGAAACAGGAATACTGGAAGACTTTTGGAACTTTTGGAGCTGGAAACATCGTCCGCCTCATTGTCTTTACTTCCTATTCTTCTTATTCTCCTGTTACTCTGTAGAAGTTGTTCTATCACCTTCATTTCTCAGTGCAGATGGAGTATTTGTTGCTCTCTGGAATTATTTCTTCTGGATGTTTTTGGATAAAACGTCTCTTTGGATTTGAAGTTTTTCTTTTTTATTAAACATGGGCATTAGCAGGAGCAAGATCCTCTTTTCCACATTTCACTTCTAACATTTTGGATTTATCTTTGGATTTGGAAGTTAGACATTTAGACAGGCGTGTGTGCGTGTGTTAAATATTGATTCAAGACGTTGAGAAAGAGTGTGCTTTTAAAAAACAGTCTGAGTGTTTTGCGTGCACGTTTGTGTATTTTCGGTCATGCTGGAGGAAAAAAAGGCAGAGGGTTCTCTGCAACATGGCTCAGCAGACGCAGGTCACCCAGAAGCGTCCAAGACCAAGACGAGCGATCATAGCTTGGATGTGGGAACGACAACCAACAACAACACGAAAAGAATCGAGACCATCAAGCCTTCACGCCGGTGAGGAACGAAATCTGTTTGTTTTTTTGTTTGCAAAAGAGTGAAACGACAATTAATGCAACCCAGGTCAACTTTGTTTTATTCATGTCTAAAATCAAGCACAACAGGATGTTAATGGCTCATATTTGCTTGCTTACAAATTAAGAT
Source organism: Tautogolabrus adspersus (assembly GCA_020745685.1). Classification (NCBI taxonomy): domain Eukaryota; kingdom Metazoa; phylum Chordata; class Actinopteri; order Labriformes; family Labridae; genus Tautogolabrus; species Tautogolabrus adspersus. Next base: position 18,782,213 of record CM036556.1, on the reverse strand, counting down.
AATTAGATAAACACAAACAGTTCCCTGTCCCTGCTCAAGAAATATTCTAAATGTACCGTCCTAACCCTCGAGAAACACTAAGGATGAGGGAGTGAGGTTGATGATTTAGCTCACAAGTAATGCCTGCCAAGAAGACAACACAGAAGTGGATCAAAGAGAGCAGTTTGGTCAACCAATGGGACATGCTGTCTTTGGACCACAGGAGCTCCAGGAACTGCTTGAACCCTTCAGCTTTTTTAGTGATTCTGCACCACAGGAACACTAGGTGTTTTCAGACCAACCAGTTCTGGGGACTTTTTGATGAGGAACTATCCACTGGGGAGTTCCCAGAGAACTACACACCATGGGGACTTAGGGTCTGTATTCGCACTGCCATGGTACCTACTCTGAAGCAGGTGCTTAAAAGCTTCCTAATAGTTCCTGCGGTGCAGAATCATTAAGGGGGGAGGGTTCCAACAGTTGCCTATAGAACTGTTTTAGTTCCTAGAACCAAGTTTAAGGGAACCTTTTTAGCTCCTGCTTCAGAGGAGGTATCATGGCGGTGCGAATGCAGACAGAAAAAGTTACCATGGTGTTTAGTTCTCAGGGAACTCCCTAGTGGATGGTGGTGCAGTGGTCCTCCAAGTGGGTGGCCCAGGTTCGGATCCCACCTGTGGCTTCGTTCTTTCCTGCATGTCGTTGTCAACTCCCTCCCTCCCTGAATTCAGACTCTATCCACTGTCCTATCTCTCCAATAAAGGCAGAAAAGCCAGAAAATAAATCTTTAAAAAAGTCCCTGGAACTGTTTGGTCCGAAAACACTTACAGAGTGTTTGTTTTTTCATCTTTTGTGGCATCAGGTGTCAAAAGAAAACCCCATATTCTGGTAATCATATAATGGAATTAATTTAGAGTTAAGGTTAGAACAAAACGAAGACGCCTTTCAGCCACTTTAAATCCAACAATGTCTTTGTCCTCAATCCCCAGTGAGTTTAAAGTGACCACATTCTTGTATGGCCATGTGTGCATTTGGCGCAATTAGCAAGTGTGAAAGAGATCTCTGGTATTAACCCTGGCGAGCCCCGCTGACCCTCAAGCTAAAACCAGAAGACAACTGTGTGTATAAGTGTAATGGACGTATGTGCAGGGGCCTCATCGGTGGAAATCCAAGGCTTTAAAAGTTTTTCTCCAGCGATGCATGGTATCCATATTGTCTGGGATCAAAGACGTTTTAATGGCGGTATGTGTGACAGGTTAATGTTTTTAGAGTGAAGCGTCGACTTCTACTCGTGACTGAAGAAATCTGAACCCGAAGTGGCTGCAGGAGAGCACAGACACAAAGCTCAACATCGTCAAGGACGTCATTACGTCTTTATACATTCATATTGATTCTGCAACTGTGTGATATCGGGGTCCCAGTCTGTCATGACGTGTAGATATAGTACATATAGTGCTTTGAACAGGCAGTCTGAATAGGGCTACAATGAGGAGTGGGACATCGTATCTATTATTTGGATATTAAAGGCAGGGTTAGTAATTTTCGAAAACTAGCATGATTTTGAAAGTAGCATTCCTTCAGTGCTCCGTCTGCACCCACCCCCTCCCCTCTGTGCTCCCTCTAAAGCCACGCCCCTCACTTACATGCACGAGCGCCGTTACTTCAGAAGTGGACCTCAGCTCATCGCTTCATTGTGTAGAAACGACGTCGTCTCATGTCTCATTCAGCGGTAAGTAAACTCACAGTATAAAGTCCGTCATCGGTGACGCTCTTTGAGTGTGGGCTCGTGCACGCAAGGGGTAGAGAGCGAGCAGGGAGACAGGGAGGCTGTGATTGGTTCATCAGATTGGTACCTCGTGGCAGACATTGGTCAAAGTTTTTACAGGCCTACAACTGCTACAGATGATGGATTTCTTCGTTCCTTCTTCAGAGCACATGAGTTATTAATTTCTGTCAGGACCTAAAGACAATTTCAACCAAAATCTTAACAAGTGGATCTGGAGAAAATTACCAACCCTGCCTTTAATTCTTCCGTTAAGAATATTTGTCTTTGAATGCCTCAAACGTCCCATTAGCTTAACCATCCAAAAAAGCCTTCACTAGTTACCCCGGACAGCTAAGACACTGCTAAGCTGTTCATAAATGTGTGTGTGTGTGTGTGTGTGTGTGTGTGTGTGTGTGTGTTTCCGTCCCATGCCTTTAGGCCATTATGAGCCTTGGCTGGCTTTAGATGGGATGATAGTATAAAGGGAAGTAAACACCAAAAGACTTGCGCTGAGCATTACGTGAGCTAAAGGGGGGAGGGGGGGTGATAAAGAGAGAGGGATGGGGACGAGATTGAAGGTGGATAGAAGAAAGGTGTGTGGTACAAAGAGTCGAGGATGCTTTTTTTGCAAGGTGTCAAATCGTTTCAGCCTGAAGCTAAGCCTCGCTGTGAGCTCTGTGTTGCTGTGGATTGAGACAGCTGCGTTTAAGAGTGTTTATATGCGTGTGTGAGAGACAGAGAGTGTAAATCTGATTTACCTCCGTCTCCAACTTGTCTCTATTTTCAGGTTTTATCACAGCTCTGTCATCTGACGCCTGTATCACATTTTACATCGAGCTTGAGTTACCGACACACGGAGGGATTCAGGGCGTCACTGTTCTTCATTTCCAGTTCAATCCTGACAACCCAATGAAACTTAAATGGCCAACATGTATTTTTTGCTTTGGCATCTTCCATTTACGAGCTCACAGATTTGTCCGGTGTCCCGGCTAAAGATCAACGTTAGCTTATAATTTTTAACTGGACTATCAGGTGATATGAAGTCAAACTGGAAAGCCGAGACAGAAGGATCACATAAAGAAAACAGAGAGCACACGAACAGCTTCTTCAACTTAAAACAGACTGACCTTGGACTGTCGCCTCTGCAATAATGTTGTCTCAGTCACACACATTTAGCTTACACACTGACCGTATGACCAAACACCTCGTAAATGACTGAAAGGGTGTGTGTGTGTGTGTGTGTGTGCGTGCGCGTGTTAGAAGGAGAGAACAGGTCGTTATAAAAGTGCAGCTGCTGCTTTCTTATTTCTTGCACAGCGTAGCATCCGTCGCTCTCTCTTAATCGCACACACAGTCTTTAAGTTCACTCCCTTGTTTTTTAGAGTCCTGTTCTTCTGACACTGTCTCCCTCACCTGTATAAAGTCAACTCTTCATTTATTTAACTTTTATTTTGAAATGTATTTAACCAGGAAGACCTCGGTGAGATTAAGAAACTCATTTACAAGAGTGTCCTGGCCAAAACGGGCAGCATCACATTTCAACACAGATAAAATGTTCTTCTCAATCTTTCCTCCAGTTCGTCTGTTTGAATGATTCCACTGTTAGAGTCAGAGGTGATCCAGAGAAGTTAGCTCAGCATGAGTATCGTCATTACAAACCTGCTCTTCAATAAGCCAACTGAATGGGACTTTTGAATGAGTGGCCTTGCATGTTCAGGGTTTGTGTTGATGCACTTTAACCAGGTAGAAAACACCTGCACCACATTCAGTCACTTCACTCTTGCATGCTAAATCTCACACATAAACTGTTAGCATTGCTGCTTTAGCTGAGCTCGATCTCCTGACGATGAGGTCGCTTTGCGTTTGACTCTGTTAGCTCATCCAGTTGTGAAAAGAGTTTCTGGGTCAACAAAGCAGTCCTGCCTCAGGATCGGATTATTAACTGTGAAGACTGTGGAGAGGACGTCTCAGTGGAAAGCTGCAAGTCTGTGACAGGATTCTGAAATTGCGTGTGTGCGAGAAAAACCGGAGGATGTAGAGGGACTAGAGACAAGACACGTGCAAAGATTGTTTGGTTTTGGTTCCGCTTTTTTTTTGTTATTCAAGATATATATAAAAAAGAACAAGCTGTAGCTCTGTGTTGTTTCACCTTTAATCTGAATGTTGCAGAGGAGTAATGGGGGGAAGAAGTGATCCCCTCTCTGGACCGTATTCAGAGGTAGCAACAGAGAGGAGACAGTTTCAGCAGAGCCAGTGGGGGAGCGAAGCGCTGTGTGTGCGTGCATATCTGACTCTGTGTATTTGGAGCTCCCGCTGTGCCGTGCTTCCACAATGCCCAAACATATTGTGAATCACAATCTGGGACACCCGAATTAAGATAAGATAACACTTTGTTATTTGTTTGCACGGCAATGTGTCTTGCATTACAAGCTAAGAAATCCTCAAATCACATGTAAGAGACAGAACGTAAAAACAGCATACGTGTCATTAAAAATCACAGCGTGGGATCACAGTGCATGAGTGGGTACATCAACGATGTGGAAGTGCTCACAGTCACATGTGCAGCCCAGGTCAGAGAGTGAGTGAAAATGAGTGAGGTGGGTTGCAGCCAAGCAGCAACTTCCTGTCCTGAAAAATGAAGCCGATGCTGAAGTGCAAAGTCCTGCAGTTCGTCGAGTGTCCACTAGAGGCTGGCTGCAGAAGCACCAGAAGTCACATCACACCACATTCACAAAAATAAGCCGGTACAAAAAAAACAAATAGCTCACACTGTACGTTTTTTTTTATAAACTGGAGTGAGGAATGAAAGAGTGCTTGTACCTGCTCCTCTTACAGGTTGGCACCCTGAACGCCTCCCAGAGGGGAAGACGCTAACATGGTAAAGTGTATTTTGCATAATGTATGACCTTTAAAGTAAATCTGAAAGTGTTCACTGTCTTATCACATTGGTACCATCCGTGACTCGGTGTAAATGTATTTTAAGGCCCCTAAAATAGAAACAGTCTTGTAGCTGACTCTCCGTATCAGGTGATGTGGTGTCAAGTACAACGTGTGCATCTTGAAACGACAAATACCTCGAAGGTGATGAAACCGCTCCTCGTCTGTAAACGAAGCCCAAGTGTGATGATATCACTCGAGACACACACAGTCACACCGGAGCTACATGATGGAGTATCACTGTGGTTTTCAGCTGTCACTCTCATTTGAGCTCCCGGTGATATCAGAGAGAAGACATGTCTGAAGTTTAATGAAACTATTCAGACTGTCTGTGAAAGATCTGACACTTCGGTCTTAAGTTATCGCTCAAGTGGCATTTTAAAGAACGCTCCAGTGTAAACCAACATTTGTACCATATATTCACCTCCATGAATCGTGTTGAGAGTTAGAGATCTACAAGAGTTACAATGGATGCAGTGCTAACGTCTGTCTGGATCCGACTACACAATATCCTGGTCTATTAAAGGCGCTCAGATAAGACAATTTTAAGTCCTACATGAAACAGCCGTATCCAGGACAAGAAGTGTCATGTACCAAAGACCGACTACAAGAAGTTGATGAAGCCACTGGGCAGGGGCGTCCTCAGGATTTTTCTGGGTCCCATGAAAAGATATCACACGGGGCCCCTGAGGCACAGCCTCAAGCCTCGTTTTATACCTCTGCAAGGAATCTTTGTAGTAGCTACGCCTGAGCCGTCATGAGCACTTCATACTGGTGCCGTGCTTCTGCAACGCCGCAACGCAATTTGAATTCACAGACGGGAAGCCGCCACATAAAAAAGACAATGGCACTGTACTGTTTCTCTCTGGGCGACCGCCTGCTGCTGCAAACGCTCTCTCCTCATTCAAAACATTTGGAAAAATACGCTGGCATTTGGAAAAAATTCTAGGTGGACTCGAGGCCTATGGGCACTTCTGCTTTGGCTTCACTTTGGAAACCAGAAGATATGTCTACTTTTATATACTCTACGGTCACTTCCTGCTCGGTGGCATCGACAAGGAGGTGCATGGTACAAAAATAGCATCCAGAGCGTTATGTATAATAAAACAAGGAGAAGAAAAACAACAACTGTGAACTGTTTTACAACTTAAACGTTGACCAACCAGATTAGCCCTCTCGCCTCATCCTCCTCCCTTCCATCTCCTCGTGGTCTCCGTCAAAAATATCAGAGCAAATTAAACCGCCGATGCTGCGGAAAGATTAACGAGAGTGAAAAGTTGCAGCAGCAGGGTTTGCCCGGTTTCGGGTTACGGTGTGCGCTCCCTGTCAACGCAGCACGATCATTTAAAACCATCGGTGTGTCGCTGGGCGTGTTGCAGGGGGCACAGGGACTCTGAGGAGAGGCTGAGGTAATCACATAACCTCCAAGCTGTCAATCAAAGGAAGCGTGTTGGGAGAGAGTGGGCAATAAAAAGGAAAATGATACGATTTTAACATTCCTTTAATATGGAATGCATTTTTATTTAAATTTGATCTTTGGGTGCAAACAACCCCTAAGATGTACGTTAAACTTAAATATTTTACCTCCCAGTACAACCAGTGGGTATACTGGTTGACTAAAGGAATGAGTACCTTGCTCAGCAACATGTCGTCAGCCATCATGGTGGGCGTGCACAAAGTTCTTCAGTCATGCACACATTCTCAGTTTCGCCAAGTTGAGGAAATTGAAGCTGTGTGTTTATCTGGCCAGACCCCCGACTCGAGGACAAGAAACTAATTTGAGATTTGGCATCCCTGCTCGATCTTGCCAGCATTCCCCGCCCTACCTCACTGATCTGGGGTCAGGTTACGTCAAGCCAGAATTGTTGACATCATTAACAGGGATTTGACCTTATGTTATCGGTGCGGGAGAGTTTAGTAAACCATTGAGCGCGTGTCACATGGATCAGCATTATTAGCGTCCAATTTAAACATCAAGGATATCACGGCTACAATGTGAGATGAACATCTGTTTGTCTGCATCTGTTAAATGTGTTAGATCGAATGTGTTAGCCGGTTTAGAGTTCACTTTCTGCAGGAAGTTTGAATCTGTTGCTGCCGACTTCTTTGTACTTCTCTTGTCATTTCTTTGTGGTGGATGTGAGACTAAATGGCGTTAATCATTGTAAGAACGTGGGTGAAAACAATCATGTTACTTAGATCACCCAATCACAACAACAGTGACACTTGACATAGAGTTGGTCTAGAGCAGTGGTTCTCGACTGGTGGGTCGGGACCCAAAAGTGGGTCGTAGGGCTGTTTTCAGCGGGTCCTGAATGAGAAGAAATGGTGTCAAAGCGCTTTCTAAACATGTGTGTTTCCTTCAGCTTCTTTGTTCCTTCACATGTTTTGTACCAAACTGCACAATATTTCATGTTTAATGAATCTGAATGGTGGAAAAATATCAGAAATGTGTCTTGCGATTTTGTCATGAAGGAGTGGGTGGTGGGTCTGACTCCTGAGGCTGGACCAGACCTCTGGTCTAGAGCGTACAGTGCCGGTCTAAGACCAGCAACCAATATTGGAGCAACTTCTGTATATCTTTGTACGTCTCACTCGATGTTTATACACATGCTCTTCTCTGTTTGTGTGTGTGTGTGTGTGTGTGTGTGTGTGTGTGTGTGTGTGTGTGTGTGTGTGTGTGTGTGTGTGTGTGTGTGTGTGTGTGTGTGTGTGTGTGTGTGTGTGTGTGTGTGAGGCCGTGTGTGCACTCGACCCGACCTCTGTAAGGGTAGTGTTGACAGCTGAAAATGAAACCAATCACTCTTTGGCTTGATTTCTCCTTCCAGACACAGAAATACACCCTCTGACATGCATGTAGAGAAACGGAAACACACACACACACACACACACACACACACACACACTGCCACAGTGCTGCCAGTCAGCTGTTGTGTCGTGGTCAGGTGTTAAGCTCCGTGGTCCGGGGGAGGTGATGAAGGGGATATATTATCAATTTGCTGCAATACCCAACAGAGAATAATCCTTTAATGAAAATATTCATCATCACCTCCAGATGAAGTGTCGAGTCAACAGTCTGTAAATATCTGTTTATTATCAGCGACTTAAAGCGCTGCTGGCTCGGAGAGGTGTGGGCCTACGTGACTGTGCCCTGATTGATACAAACAGGGAAGTGTTTATAATCTTGACTCGTGTTGAAGCATCTTTGTCGTCAGTTTAAGAGCAGGTGAAGTTGTTTCTACTTTGGGGGGCCAATAACTGTATTTAACGACGCTAACACTGTTACCCTACAGACACACCTCACCTGCAGGTACTGCATTTAAGTATTCTGAATGAAAATGTATCTACCCTATGTTTGTTGTGTTTCATGAAAATTCATAAAGTTTTACAGTGAAAGAAAAAGGTAGAACTCAACTTAACACCACCCAAAAGTGATTCAAAACATGATTGAGGGGCCCGGGTGGTATTTACTAGATTTCTATGGTATAGTGCCACTTTGTGGTAGACTACAGGTACCATGGCAGGATTGACAGGATTTTCAAAAATCTGATTCTAAGCCTCGTTTAAGGGCACATGACTGACAGAAGCCAAAATATTACAAACAACATATTAGATCTGTTTTATGTCACACTTTATTTTTCATCCAGCCCAAACTCTGCGACAACTTCTCTGCTAATTATCCTTAGAAAAAGGATTCCAAAATAAAAGACATTAAAATAATAAAGGTCTTTGTTGATAAGTGCTATTTTGGGTCTATTGTTTGTTTATTTTTGGGTTTAGTGTTTGTTTATTTTTGGGTTTGGTGTTTGTATATTTTTGGGTTTATTGTTTGTTTATTTTTGGGTTTAGTGTTTGTTTATTTTTGGGTTTAGTGTTTGTTTATTTTTGGGTTCAGTGTTTGTTTATTTTTGGGTTTAGTGTTTGTTTATTTTTGGGTTCAGTGTTTGTTTATTTTTGGGTTCAGTGTTTGTTTATTTTTGGGTTTAGTGTTTGTTTATTTTTGGGTTTAGTGTTTGTTTATTTTTGGGTTTAGTGTTTGTTTATTTTTGGGTTTAGTGTTTGTTTATTTTTGGGTTCAGTGTGTGTTTATTTTTGGGTTCAGTGTTTGTTTATTTTTGGGTTTAGTGTTTGTATATTTTTGGGTTTATTGTTTGTTTATTTTTGGGTTTAGTGTTTGTTTATTTTTGGGTTCAGTGTTTGTTTATTTTTGGGTTCAGTGTTTGTTTATTTTTGGGTTTAGTGTTTGTTTATTTTTGGGTTTAGTGTTTGTTTATTTTTGGGTTTAGTGTTTGTTTATTTTTGGGTTTAGTGTTTGCATATTTTTAGCTATTTTTCTATATTTATCTTTTTTCTATTAGGCCTCTACAGGTTTGCTTCAACAGTAATTCTTTGCACTTGTAAAGTGAAAATAAATAAACCTCTAATAAGCATCTAGGCCTACCTGAAATGTTATAATCTCTGACTGTGTTTTTGTAATTCTGTAATAGTTCTCTGAATTATAGATTTAAAAAACTCTACCACAGTTTCTGAAAATGTCAAATAAATTCCTAATTGGATCATTGGAATAGTTACTGATTAATTTTCTGTTTACTCGATTTATCTTTTTAACAGTAGGCTACTGAAGACTTCAGCTCGAGCGTGAATAAACCTTCACATTTAATGACATTTCTAATAAAAACACGAAGTTTAAACGCAAACTTAATCCCGTCAGTTGTAGTTTAATGTAAATCAAACACGATCCCTCCAACACACAATAATTAAACAAACACATTTAGTTTGATGTTATCGACGAAAGCTTTCGGAGCTGAATCTGTGTACAGCGGCCGTGCTTTTACTTTGAAGGCGGGACACTAAAGCCGGAAATGACGACAGTGGTCGGTACAGTTAAAGGATTCATGCCTGCAAACGGAACGAAGATGAGTATGGACGCTTCTAAGTTGCAATATATACACAAATAAGGAAAGGTATGTATCAAAAACCAAGTCATTAATCTAACAAGCGAAATACCGATAATACCGATTATTTACAGCCGTATTTTCTGCTGTTTTTTAACCATTCTGCGTGTTTGTAACCGGTTTGTTTCTGTTTCTGCCATTTTAACTGTTTGTGTCAACAAGAGTTCGTTTTAATTTAACCCATATGTTGTTACAAACATTTAGAAGATTTTTGGGGCTTGTTTCTTTTTATGTTCAAGTCGACCTTACCGCCTCTACCTGCTGGGCTCAGGCCTGTGTTTTGTATCAAACAGCTACGTCACCACCCAGACTTTAAAACCGGATAAAATGACCTCAGTCATCAGGGTGCTGCAGTTATATCTCTGAAGCACGTGGTTCTCACCTCGTCTAACACTTTTCTGATATTTTCCAACCAATCAGATTTATGTAAAGAGAGGGTTGTTCATTTCCTCCAGATCCACTTTTTAAGATGTTGGTTGAAATTGTCTTTAAGGTCCTGACAGACATTAATAACTCATGCGCTCTGAAAAAGGAACAAAGAAATCCGTCATCTGTAGCAGCTGTAAGCCTGTAAAAACTTCGACCAATGTCTGCCAAGAGGTACCAATCTGATGAACCAATCACGCCTCCCTGTCTCCCTGCTCGTTCTCTACCTCTTGCGTGCTCTAGCCCACACTCAAAGTGCGTCACTGATGACGGAGTTTATACTGTGAGTTTACTTACCACTGAATGAGACATGAGACTACGTAGTTTCTACACAATGCAAGAGATGAGCTGAGGTCCACTTCTGGAGCAGGCGTGCTCGTGCATGTAAGTGAGGGGCGTGGCTTTTGAGGGAGCACAGAGTGGAGGGGGCGGGTGCAGACTGAGCACTGAGGGAATGCTACTTTCTAAATCATGCTAGTTTTCGAAAATTACCAACCCTGCCTTTATTGCATTATTGTGCAGTTTTTTCAGTTATCTCCATTGTTACAATACTATATTTTATTAACCCCCTGGGGGGATTTGTAATATGTTTGATAATGTAACGATGTGTTAAGGTACCTCAAATTGAATTTGTCTGTGCCAATGTCATACTTTATTCAAACTCCCACGCCCTGAGGAAAGACCATGTGTGGTCGAAACCAGTTGGCATTTTTTCCTGCTTGTGTTTTATGACCTCTTTAATTAAAGGTACAGTCATTAGCATTGTGAACACAACATTCAAATCGTGCCCCTCCTCCCCTGGGCTCATCACCACCAGAAGCGTACGCCCACTGCAGGACTTGGCGTGTACTTTCGCTGCTTTCACCTACACTGCAAGCTACCTGAGAAGATTACAATTGTTGGTGATAATTGAACAGAAATGAAGACGAGGCGGAAATGCCAAAGAGTTCCTCGAAGGCAGGGGCGTGTCCAGAGGGGTGGCATGGACTCCCCTAGAATTCTGATTGGCCAGCCCAGGTGCCACCCCAAAACTCATAAACTGGGATTGGCTCATAGCCCTGTCAGACAAACCACATTTCTTGTGTTACAAAGTAGATGTTTTTGGGGAAGTTAGAAAGGGTAAATAATTTATATTTATTTGTGGCCACCCCTACATTAGTCAGTGCCCCAGTTGGGCCACCCCAATATAAAACAAGTCTGAACACGCCCCTGCTCGAAGGACCACTTGCTACCAAAAGAAGTCAACACTTATTGCTAATTCAGTCACTGAACTTAACCTCTTGGTTGCGTTTGTGGTGTTGGTACATTTTCTAGATTTTTTAGTGCTTATACCAGTAGTTGTGCTGACAGACCATTCAAGAAATGTGTGATCCAGTTTTGCCAGTGAGTGGCACTCTAGTATTCTGTTGATACTTATAACCCAACTGTTTGTTGTCTGGCTCGCTAGATTGTTCAGTGACCAACATCATTTTTTAATTTGTGGCGGCTAGTGCTTAGGTGTTTGGATTTTTGTTGGCTTCCTGCAGAGAAGACGGAAGTCCTGAGTGATGAGAAGTCATCCCACGTTTGCACAGTTCATCCCAAGACTAACTCTGTATGTCTTAGTGATTGGAGCTCATTGTGTCACAGGTGTGTTTATACCTGTTTTTAAAATGATCCACTTGGGATCTGATCACCCAGACCACATGCTGACATCAGGTGTAAAGGGCTAAGTTGTAAAACTGATGTTGAGATTAGTTTCGGGTTACATGCTTCCTAATGGGGACTGTTTTTGTGTTGGTATCGCTACATCTTGTGGAAGTATCAACGTTGCAAAAGCGAGATGATTACCAGCTGTGTTCTTTTATCATCCATTTTGGACTTAAAAGGGGGCTGAAAGGTTTAAGTCTGTTTCATGTCTGTATCATGGATCTGGGTAATATCTAAATATTTCTGGATAGAGTTCAGTGCATATGGTGCTTAGATTTTATATGTCTATGCTATTAAGTTTAGGAAACCAACACATCACCAGCACCTTTATCCACAATGATTGAAAGTGGGCACTCAAAATGAAGTTTGAATGAAGAAATTAATGTTTGTTTTTTGTATAGGAAAATTCTGTATTTGGTATACCCAGTCAGAATCACCATAAATGTATGTTAATTGGGCATTCAAAGTTCAACAAGCGTGCGAGTGATCATTTAATCTTAAAATATTCAGAATAGCTCAATTAAATGATTATTCCCTTGATGTTAGAGACTTCTTACAAGTATGGGAAAAGTGTCAATCATGGGTTGTTGCAAATCTTTGCTTACATTACCTTGCCTTTAACCTTCTAAACTGTGGTTTAGAGCGCATACTTACATACTAGATCATCTGAAAAAGCATCTGCTGTACTGAGCTGCTAAATCATCTATGCTTTGTCTTTCTGAAGTCAAACCTGGTCAACCATATTTTCACCAAAGATGCATAGAAAGAGAACAAATGAGTTTGTTTTGTATGTGCTCAGGATGTACCCTGTTATGCTTGGGTCTGTGCTTTGTTGCTTTTGCTTCTCCTTTTTGTCTTGCTAGGGAAGACCTGAATTTGAACGAGTTGCAATGATTGTGTGTCCAACAGGAAGCCCCAACATTGAGAGCCAACCATCCAGATGGTGGATCCCTGCCATCCATGAATGCTGTCCCATTTAATAATCCCTTCCTTTCTTTTTGAACTTTTCAGCTTTGCATTGCTATCGGAGCGTTGTGCCCCTTGTTCTACTCCCGGGCCCTTGACGCGCCCTCTGCTTGGAGGGCTCCCAGGGAGCTCACTCCTGATTGGCCAACAGGCTGCCTCCTTGCGGCTGGCTCAACTGAAAGCCCAGCTAGCACTGACGCAGATAAACAATTCTCTCGCTTTTGGCAGCCAGGGAGCAACCTTTGCAACCAACTCCAACAAATCAATTTCCTACATATCTACAACGCCCCCTTGCCCAACTGCTGCAGCCATCAATCTTCTCAACCTTCTGAAGATTGCAAACACGATGTCCAATCCCTTGTATAACCCCTATGCCTCTGGGAACCAAAGTTCCTCCCAGGGGCAGTATGGACTCTTGAATACACAGGCAGAAAGGGACCCTCGGGGGGCATCCTCCTTTCTTGGACATAGTTCCAGCCTAAGATCTTCTGGAGCTTCCTCTGGAATTCCTGACAACTCTAGGCCAACAATACCACCGTTGATGTCTCTATCAAGAAATTACAGGCCTGAACAAAATAGGTCTGACATGGATGAGGATATTGCTAGCTCTGTAGACATGCACATTAGCAGAGCCAGAGAGGAGGTCAGGCTTCTTGGACGATCGAATGATCAGCCCATGGACCAGGACACTCGCTTTTCCAGCTCACAAAGGGACGAGTTTCTCCCTTTTTTGAGCACAGGAATGGACTCCTACCCAAAGTCCTCAACCTCTGCCTCTCTAAGACACAGAGACAATTTGGACGGTCAAAGGGGCAGCAGCTCCTTGGACTGTTCATCAAAGTACAAAAGACCCACTGCTGACGACTCAAAATTTTATACGCCCCCTGATTTTTCTAACTACCCAAGAAGTGATGACGGTAGGTTTGATACCTCCAATACAAGAGAACCTGAGGGGCTCAGTGATTATGACTATCAAGTTTCACACAGACCTGCAGCCTCTACAGATTCCAATCGACCCAAGTACACATCTGAAATAGCAACTAAAGTCCTTCTGCACTTTGGACTCGAAAAAGAAGATTTGGAACATCTCATCTCCTATCCTGAAGACCAGATTACTCCTGATAACCTGCCGTTCATCTTGCGCCAAATACGTTTTGAGAAGGACAAGAGATCAACAACAGCAGTTCAGTCTAAAACCTTCCCGGAATCACATTCTACCAGAACCGTGAGTGGAGTGGACAGCTACAGTTTGAATAGAACTGGGGAGGCAATGATACATCAGCATAAAACTTCAGCAGCTGTTCCCCAGTCAAGCAATGTGATTGACTATGGACATACTGGCAAATATACAGCAGGGTCTGTGAATGAGATTGGAAGGAAAAGTGATCGAGACGATAGTGGTAGGATTAGTAGTATGTTGGCGATGGACAGTACTGCCAACAGATACAATCTGGAGCCACTGCAAAAAAATACAATGGATTGGAAAAGCAGTGCATTGGGTTCTTCACGTGAGCAGGCGAGTTCTTTTGCTGGTCTCAGGTCCTCGTGTAGTTCAGCATCGAGTTCTGCAACTTCTCAAAGCACTGATCAGACAAAACGTTTGCAGATCCACCCGAACCAGACTTTGCAGAATATCCTCAGCCCTTTCTCTCTGCCAAAGAAAGACACAGACATCAGAGGTCTCAAGTTTGAGGACTCCCAACCTGTTCTTTTGAAACAACCAGAAGTAGATCGCCAGTCAAAATCCACTCTGTCCCATGGCATACATCCCAGCAGACCTGGCCTTGTGCTCATTGGCAGTAATGATGCCAGTACAAAGGATCCAAGTAAAACTAAAAGGTCAGTAGTTGTTGAACATATCATAAGGCAACAGGTTAAAGAGAAGAAGCCAATGCAGCAACAACCGATACCGACGCAGATACAGGTGCAGACGACCCAAAAGCAGCAGCAGAAGCAGAGTCAGCAGACCAAAGTCCAGCAAGGGCAGCAGATGCATATACAGGTGCAGAAGACCCAGAAGCAGCAGCAGGAACATAGGCGAAGTCAGCAGACTCAAGTGCAGCAAATGCAGCAGACGCAGATACAAGTGCAGATGAGCCAGAAGGAGCAGAAGCAGACTCGGCAGACCCAATTGCAGCAGAAGCAGACGCAGCCGCAGCAGACACGGGTTCAGCAGAAACAAAAGAAGGAGATGCAACCTGTATCTCAGGCGGGACAAACAATGTGGCCACCAGTTTCTTCTGCTGCACAATCAGTTCCCCCTATTCCATTCCATCCTGTGATCCCTGGAAATCCTCGCCCCTTCACTCTTCCTCCAGTTCATCCTCAGCCACCTGCGGGCCTAGTTCTCTACAATCACTTGGCGATGCTGGCTTCCAACACACAGTCTTCAGCCAAGGTGGCAGTCTCCAAGGATCAGCCAACACCAGCCATGATGAATGACTACGCGGCTACGACACCAAGACTCTTTCCACATACCTGTTCTCTGTGTAACAAAACATGTACTAATATGCAGGTGAGTGGAAGACTTTTCTGTTCACTCTTCATTTTTCAAATGTTGCTTGTTGATCTCACTGTTTTGACCACATGACAGTTTGTTACGTACTTGACCTTAGCTCCAAACCAATGTCTTGTTACACATGAGTAGTGTCTTTTACTTTGAAACTAGCTGCTGGCAGGCAAGCTAAGTCGCTATCATCTAACTACCAAATCTACCTACGGGTACAAATAAAGTTACCTTACCTTACCTTAGCATTTGTTGAGCTGAGACTTGCCAGTTCACACTGCTGCACTGTTTCAGGATAGTTAAGTCTCTTAACAGTCTGAACTATACTTACCACTACTAGTTGGTGGATTTTGATGTAATCATAAACTAAGTCAGAGCTGGCTGTTGATTAATTATTCTGCTTTTTTTATCTAATTTCAATAAAAATTGTTGTTACGTCAATATTCGACGGTTACTGAAAATGGGACCAGGCGGCCGAGAAGATCTGATATGGAAGAATCTGTGAATATGAAGAACATGTGGACCAGAAGAAGATGGAAGATGGCCATTTCCCCCTTTTCAATTTGATTTATGTAAATCAACAACATGATGTTGCTTTGATTTATTGCTTTTGTTGTAACAGTAGTTGCTTTTGCAAAGCAACGCTGGCCCCTTTTTCAAATTTATTTTACGTATTTCCCCGTCCAAGAAGATGTTCCATTAACAACTTCAAACTTATGACCCCGAAGCTACAAGCAACTTTATGAACGACAACGTGAGCAATCATGTTTTTTTTTCAGCCTGTCTTTTATTATTTTCTTCATTTTGGGAACATCATGTCAAAGGACGTACCAGCTAAGTCCTCTTGCCAGATTCCACAGCCTCCTGTCTCCACTCCAGATGTCTCTCCACTCCTGCTTTTGACCTGATCCAACCTTCAGTGTGATCTCTGCAGAGTTGACCTTGACGTACCTTAGGACCCAATGATGCCACATACAGCTAGACCAGCCATCAAACAATCCTCCAAACAAAGAAGAACTTCTTAGTTTTCTTTTTGTTTGTTAAAGGCACTCCTTTGTTCGATTTACTTTCATGATGAAGTCTTGTAACGCTTGAATGCCTTACCCAAGTTCTCATAATTATCCTCAAAAATGTGTCCATATGAAACTTGTTCCTACTCTCCCCTTCTCTTTGGCCTACACCAAAGCCATGAGTAAAACACGTTGTTTTATCTCCTGTTTTTTTTGCCCCGTTTTATCGAACACTTAGCAGTAGACCGACCCTTCAGAGAAGCCAGATAAATGTTACTCTCGTAACACAGGCGTCATAAAACATCAACACAAAGTGTGACTTGTAGAGAAACAAAACAGACTTGTAATTGTGGGTGTTATATCGCCAACAGGGCACAAACTTTGAAGTCTCTGGGATCTGATTCAGGCTTTAGTTTATTGAATAAAACGCGAGCTGTAGATAAATCACAAAAATACTATTAATGTGTTTTTTCCCCTTTGCTACAAGGATTGGATCACGCATCAGAACACCAGCCTTCACCTGGACAACTGCAAGACATTTCGAAGAAGGTCAGTCTTATTCTTATCTTTTAAAAGATCTCGTTGATCTGCGTTGATAAATGTCTCTCACAGTACATCATCTATACATCATCTATGCATTCTCTTTTTCAAGAGAATGCATATCTTTGACTGTAGAGCTCCCAGAATACAGAAGTTGATTAGCACTTATCTAAATGCAGAAAATGTTACCCTTGCAACAAAATGTGGCCTTCTACTGTCTAAATGTGGCTGTTTGAATTGTCTTTCCCACAGTTACCCTGACTGGGATGCTGGGAATGGTATCGGGTCCAGGTAAAGTTCTTCCACACGGCCGACGGCGGGCAGTGTTACTGATCTTACACACATCGTCGTTTAAACTTGACATTTGGTTTGGCCACTCATCAGCTGATCTAATGGAAATTCCATCTCCAGCCTGAAGCTGTACAATGACGTCTGGCTTTGGTTTACACACACGCACGCACGCACGCACGCACGCACGCACGCACGCACACACACACACACACACACACATGTGGAAAAACACCACTTGTGAGAATAGTTACCCACAGGTTTTCCCTTCTGACACAGTCTTAATATCGGGCTTGACAGCTGTCAGGTTTATGTGCAAGCATATTTTAAACCCCGCCCCCCACAGTGTCTGTCACGAAAAAGCTTGCCCTTGCACAAATGTAGTCAACGACCCCTGACCTTTGCCTTTTTCTCTGTTGCTATCTTCAGGACTGCAGGTAAAGATGCAAAGTCCTCACCCTCAACCTCTGCACAGACTCGTCGACATGAGAGAACCAGGCATGAGAGTCGCTCCCGGTCCAAGTCAAAGAGCCCCCGTCGCCGCCAACGTGGCTCTGAGGGCAGAAGGAATAAACGACGTAGTCGATCGGGATCTCCTCATCGTTCAAGATACCAACGCAGGTCTGTCCCACATAAATTCTGGTATCAGGGATTATGTGTCAACCAGAGAGTCCTGTCACCCTCCTGACTGTATTTACGAGCAACAACATGATGCTTTGCAACATCATCATACCCATTAGACCTTTTTCAGGCATCCTTTTAGAAATCCGTTTTAAAATAGTTTGTCCCCTCGTAATAGGTCCCGATCCCGGTCTCGTTCACGCTCTCGTTCTTCCTCACGATCTCTGTCTCGCTCTCCACGGCATGATCGGCGTATCCCTTCACGCTATCGGTCACGTTCGAGGAGCCCTGAGAGACAATCGTCTCCAAGGAGGAGCGGCAGGAGACGGTCGACACCGAGAAGGAAACGCGAGAGGAGATCATCATCAGAGTCAGAGTCGTGCCCTGAACGAGAGAGGAAAAGCAGTGCAGAGAGACTGGCTAAGAAACTCCTGGAGACATCAGGTTTGACAAATAAAATAAATATTTGAAGAAGTCTTGGTCCAAAGTGAGTCTGACCAACGTCTTCTCTCTGTCCCTCTAGGTGTCCAGTCACTGTCAAACCAGAATGACCTGGAGGCCATGGTTAAAAGTCTTGCTCCCGCCTTAGTGGCAGAACTATCGAAGATAAAATCCTCCTCCTCCTCTTCCTCCAGTAAAGGACGGAAACGCTCCTCTTCTCCTCCATCTGCTGGAGGAAAGAAATCGTCTTCCACTGCCATCCCTTCCTCCTCTACAGCAAGAAAGGAGTCTGCAACAAACGCCTCTAAAGCAAAGCCCAACCTGCAGAAGAGCGAGGTAAGACTTAAACTGTGTGAACCCAGAGTGAGGGCTGTCGCGCAAAGGAATTCCTCCGCTGTGAATCAGGGGTCGGCAAGTCAAAAATTCATATCAAAAAAGTCTTGCGGGCCAGAAACTATTTGCGAAGCGTGAGCTCAAATTAGACGTGTTCCCTCGTTTCACACGGATCTTTTTGGTGCAGATTTTTACAACTTGCATCGTCTACATGAGCTGGTTCTCCTTTTTAATGTGGCTGAAAGAAGAAATGTTTCCAAAGGGGAGAAGTTACATTCGGTTTAGGTACCAGTGCAGTCGCCAGTGAGTCCTTCTGAACACGAGATGGGGTCGGGCGACTTCACGTGCGGTTGTAGTGGTTGCCTCCTTTCTCCGCCGTTGGCTTGTTTTATATCGCGGTAATTCACTTCAGCGGTTACCGCGACAGCCTTACTTCCACTTTTTGTCACAAACAGACTTTTCTAGACTAAAGACAACCATGTTCAGCACTCGTTTACCATGTCCAACACTGTTGTTAACCTGACCTCATGTTCTCTCTCTCATCACAGTCTGATAAAGCATCTCCTCCGACCATGGTGACTCTGCACGGCATTGGTACTGCTCTCTCTCACAGTGACGTGCTCTCTGCCGTGGAGCAGTTTGGAAAAACGAAGTCTGTCGTTCTGTTTCGAGCCAAGATGGAGGTACGTGAGAGGAGTCTGTATTTCCTTGCCTTAAACGTTCTCTTTGGTATTTGATTCCTCTAAACCATCAAGTGTTCAGTCTGTTTTCAGTCCATGAAACACGTCTGTTTGTTTACACGAAGGGTGTGGTGATTTACGAGAAAGAGGAGGACGCGAAGAAACTGAAGAGCTCGAAGTTTCTCTATGTCAACGGAATCCCTCTCTCTGTTGTCAAACAAAAGGTATTTGACTTGTTTTCAATCTGTGATCCCTGGGAATGTTAGCTATTAGCATGTGTTAGCACTCTGTTAATCTCAAATCTCAAATCTGTTTGATCACAGGGGACTGTTTGTAAGGAGGAGAAGACCCCTCCTCAGAAGTAAGACATGTTTGACAAAGATCTCTTCTTGCACGGATGAATGAGTGGAAACACGTTTTTTTGTGTTTTCAACGATAGACTCCATTCATCTGCCTTTAAAGTATAGGACATTGGAAAGCATTCAAATCATTACCTTAATCTTTCCCCTTTTTTTTCTTAAAGAAAACCTGCATTTACCACACTCAAAGATGCACCGCCTGTCACAAAAGACAAAAAGGCGATTTCAGAAGCTAAAACCATTTCAACCCAGCCGACAGCGAAAACCTTGAAAACAGGATTGTTGTCTGCGGAGGGAGGCGTGAAAACAGCCGTGGTTAAGCAGAAAACATCCTCAGGGGCCAAGTCAGTGTCTCCTGGAAAAAAGGCACAAACGCCTGCATCTGAAAAGTCTAAACCCACCGTTAAAGAAGCTGTAGTGGATCTGAAAGACAAACCCAAAGCTGCAGAAGCAGTGAAGGCCACAGAGGTTAAAGCAGAAACAGTCTCAACAACACAGAAACCCAAAACTCCAGTGGACAAGCTGCCTGCAGGAGAAGCTCCCACTAAAGAAAGTGTCTCTGAAATAGCTGCACAAGATGCAAAGAAGCCTACTAAATCCACAGCAGCAGATAATCAGTCTGATTGGGACAACTCCAAGCCTAAAGATTCTGAAACTAAGGTTCAAGAGTCTTTGGAGGAGCCGAAACACACAGCCGAGGATGTTGAAAAAGCACATAAACCAGTTGTTGAACCCAAGAATCGAGGAACACCTGACAAAGCTGACGATGCAAATGAACCAATGGAGCTCCGGGTGTCAGGAGGTCAAGTTTCAGATCCTGTGGAAGTGGTCATTTGTGCTGAGGTCAAAGGGGAAGAAACAAGTTCAGAGGCTGCGCCAGAGAGTTCAGCAGACAAACCCAGAGAGAGTCGACCACCAACCGGTTCAGATGCAGCGTCAGCCGAGGATGCCTCCGAAGCGTCCGACAATGTCTCAGCCGAGGAAGCTGCATCTTTGACAATGCAGCCAACAGCTTCAGTGACGAGCGAGCAGCAGCCTGCTTCTTCAGCGACAGTGACCCCTCTGACTGTCGGGGAGAAGATAGAAAAGCTGCTGGATCCAACGAAAATAGGTAAAAATCAAATCCAAGATGGAGGCATTCATCTCCAAATATCTGCATGTGATCGTTACACAACCGATTCCTAAAAAGTTGGAAAAATGTAAAAAAACAAAACAGGATGTGATGAATTGGAAAACATCAAAGCTGTCCTTTAAATTTGGGATTTAAATGTTTTAGAAATCACCTCATTCGAATTTTTTATTTTTAGTATTTACACAACATCCCAACTTTTAAGGCGATGGGTCACCTCTTGTATGAACTCGTATCCATTCTTTTCCTTTCTACAGGCTGCTTCAACGTAAAGCGCTGCTTCAACCTAAAAGTAAGTCCCCTCACTTCTATGTTGTTACGACAGTACAACATTTCAAAATAAAAGCCTGAATAAAACAGATTTTAAATGCAAAATAATGAAATTTAAAACATGCGATTAATCAAGATTAACTTTTTAAATTCAGTGATTAATCGTGTTTTAACCCTTTGTGTGTGGGTATAATGAAAGTGGAGCTTACTGTTGGACGTTGATTAGTACTCTTGACTTTAGATATCCCAAACTGACTCTCCCCTCTAATCCTCATTTTAATTTTTTAATTTTCCAGTTTTCAAAGCTGGGTAAGAGGCAGCTGCTCGTATCTGATCTCCCCGAGTTTAACGACGGCTGCTACACCGAGGACGATGTTGCCAAGCTGCTCACTCCTTTCGGGTTTCGACACACGGACGACAGCATCTTTGTTTTTCCTCAGGCTCGAGTGGTAGGCACCCAGTTATCTATCTGCTTTGGTTTGGTTTATTAATCCCACATTTCTGCCCAATCCACGACGGGATTCAGGCTGTTTTTTTTTACCATATTTAATGGTTTGAAATGCTTTTGAAAAAGTAAAAAAAAAAAAAATGACTAAATGAAGGTTGTTCTTTTTCAGGCTTTCGTCATGATGCCGACAGTGAAGAGCGTACGTGACGCACTGAAAGCTTCAGTTAATCACTGCGTTGTTTTGAAAGGAACTCCTCTCCTGATCAAAGTTTTAACCGGAAACCAAATGAACGAACCGGTAAGCATGAAGCAGAATCTAAAGTTAGAAGGAGGACATACTGGCTGCTGCATTGTTGTCAGAGAAGCCAGCACTTCAACATAGCATGTTTCCTTAATGTCTGATCATAGAGTAAGGTCACTTTATCATTTCAGTCAGTAGAGATCTCACTGATTGGACCTTTTAACTGCACAAAATCCAGAACTGTAACTTTAGCAGGTAGGCGTTAGTATAAAAAAAGGATTTGTTAAACTGTTTGAGTAATAACTCTGATGGTTCTCTTGTAGCTCGGTTTATATACCACCCTGATGCAGCTGATGACGTCTGTGAGTAAAACACTTTCTTTGTCAATGATCCATCTGCATGTTTAGGACTTTATCACAAACTTTAAATATTTATCATTCTGATTCCACAACCGTCTTAATCCCCCCCGATGTGGTCGCATCAAAATGTTCATTCGTTGTAATAGAATCTGGAAATCAGCGTCTATTTCCTCTCATCTTTTTTGCTTTGGCTGTTCACTTCCTGTTCTGGATTCAGGGTGAGACGAGTCACGGAAATAAAACAGTGTTGATCAAGAACATCTCACTGGAGGAGAGCAAGGAGCTCAGGGACGCTTTGAGGGATTTTGGTTCTTTCAAGAACTTCATGCCTCTCCTCAACAAGGTAATAACAACAATGTGCACTGACATGAGTCTGACACTGACACTTCCTGTCAGTCTTACCTGTTAGTAACAAGTGTGTGTGTGTGTGTGTGTTCCAGGTGTTTATAGAGTTCAAGACGGTTCAAGATTCTGATCGGTTTCTAGCTTGGTACGGTCTGTTGAAACCGGGGCGTGGCCACGAAGTCCACAAGATGAATGCGTACCAATGCAGCTATTTAAAAACAGGTAAGTCTTTGTTTAAGATGGTGACCAACCCAGTTCATGGTTTTGTATCGGCCCACAGAAAAGAGGAGCCCCCCCCCCCCCAAAAAAAACCCACATGACATTGACTTTCAATTCCAACGAGATGAAGTTCCTGTTGGCCACTTCACATACAGATCTTAGTATACTCTTTTGACACTCCTTCCATAGGATTTACCTCTGTACAAATTCTCTGTATCTTACAGAAGCCGTATCGGTCACAGCTCAGCCTGAAGCTGCAGGAAAGAAGAAACAGGAAACGTCATCGTCCCCTCACTCTTCTGCTGTTGGCACACCTCTGACCCGGGGGGAGAAGGAAGAGCAGCTCCTGTGCAAAGAGAGAACTGGTAAGAAACCCCAGAAGGACTTTCAGTTTGTCTGTAAAAATATCCACAAGTGATTAACATCTTACTGTCTCTCTTTCTCCTTTATGTCTCTTTCAGAGAGTCTACCAGAAAATCTCTGCCTCTCACAAGTACGTTTCATAAATGATTTGCTTGAAAAACGACAGTATAGTTAATGTTGTTAACTCAAATTATTTACAAGATAACAGCCTCTTCAAAAATATCTGTAGAACAAATATAGAGCTTACATAAAGATGATTCATCCAGCCACATTTTGTCTTCTTGTAGATGATCGTGGAAGAGGAGCCACCGACAACTTTGGCTCCAGATGCCCCCTCTGCCTCTGTAGTCAGCAGTGGAGACGTAGTCCCTGCTGCTTCCAGCCCTGATCCCTCATCCACAGCGCCCATGCCTGAAGAAGACCTCGCAGAATTCCCTCAGATTGACACAGAAATCTTACAGGCACTCACGGCAGCAGTGCGTCAGCACAGACTCAAACTAGCAGCAAAAAGGTCGAAGAGGCAGGAAGCCGAGGTGAGGCCTGGATTAAGATTGTTCATTTTCATCGTCTACGGTGTTTTTTTAGAGGCCAAGCTTAAATCTCTAAAGCTACAAGAAGTTTTCAGTGGATGTTAAGAAAGTGCAAATAAATACACATACGTCAAATTTGATGTACAGACCAAAAATGAATTTATCTTTAGGGTCCCGGTGGAAGCAACACATGCTCGAAAACATCCACAGCTGAAGACGGATCTGAAAAAATGGTAGACAGCTTTGATTTTGAATCTTTCAAAGTTAGTTGTCTCTCGTTTGAGCGGTTCAGTTTATGCAAAAGTCTTACAAGAATGCAGAACATTCATTCTTGTAACCGTTTAGCCAACAAATCTAATTTCCTGTATCATGATAAACAATGATTCACTGTTTCAGTACTTGACTCTTTCCTCGTTCTTTATCCAGGGTCAAGAGGATCTCAAAGATGCCGTTTCTTCAGATGCGAATCTCTTTGATACACAGAATGTGAACATGGAGGAATTTGTCACTGTCGACGAAGTCGGTGATGAAGTTGAAGACCCAAACCCCAAGCCTCATCACTCCTCCTCATCCAAGCATTCCTCCAGAGAGAGAAGAGAAAGGCAGAGCTCAAGCGGTCAAAGGACCTCAGCGAGGTCTTCGAAAGACTCCAAGACCTCATCCTCTTTTTCCACATCCAAATCAAGTAAAGGCTCGGACTCAACCTCCCATTCACCTAAAAAGTCTACAAACTCATCCGAGTACAGCAAATCCCCAACCAAACATTCATCCTCTACAAGTGCCGGTAAGTCCTCCTCCTCTTCTTCTTCAGCGGTGACTGAAACTCCTTCCACCCCTGATAAGAAAACACAACAGAGCAGGACAAAATCTCCCGTCAAGTCATCAGAGACAACATCCTCCCCAAGGACCCGCTCATCAGCTGCTGCACGAGAAAAGACTAAATGTACAGGAACTGTTGAGGCCTCATTAGAGACTCATCCAGAGGAACTTAGAGAGGAAACAAAAGACACAAAGAGTGTTGAGGCAAAGTCCGTCCACAAGGTGTCATCAGAGGGCGCTGCTGCAGAATCTGTAGAGTCTGAGACAAAAATAAAAACCTTAGCAATGACAAAGGGTGGTGGCGACCAAGGCGACAGTTCTAAAACTCAGTCAACTGGGTCCAAGGAATCCCAGACTCTGCATGAAGAAAGCTTTCAGATCTTGGACAGTATCGATGATGAACCAAAAGCTCAAACAGAGGCGTCCAGTAGAATGGAAATGGATTGTTCTCCCCAAGGTCAAGAAGCTACAGGTCAAGAAGACAGCCACACGGTCCAATATGACGGTTCCACAGTAACGCAGCTGTCTGAGAAAGATCAAAGTCCAGAAGTGGATAGTTCTGAAAAGGAGGGCGGGGAGAAGACGAAATTAAAAGACGAAGAAGTCAAAGGCAAAACCCAAATCCCAAACGTAGACCAGCCTCTTCAAGAAAGTGCCAACAAAGACATTTCTAAAAGCCCTGGCAGTGATGTTTCTGCAAAAGAAGGCTTTGAGATATTTGATTCAACCGATGATCAGACTGCAGTAGATGATGAAACCTCCAGTAAGCCGACATCTACAGACGACAAAGGGCAAAGAGCAGAAGAAGACACTTATCAGATCATTGATTCTGTGGAAGAACCGATAACAACTACTGAGACAGAGTCAGAGACTGACAAAGGTAGGAAAAAGACAAAGAGGGGAGAGACCACTTCTACAAACGACGGTCGACCTTCAAGGAGGAGCGGTCACACAAGCAAAACATCCAACAGTGATGAGAAGGAGACTTCACCAAAGAAACAAGAGAAGGGAGTTAAAACACGGACAAAGATGGACGCCACTGCGGACAGAGAGGTCACTGAGATGGTGTTTGAGATAGTAGATTCTGTTGAAGACAGTTCAGATCAAGATGACACCAACAAAGACAGGCCTGGTAGACGAAGAAGTACCAGAGGAAAGAAAGAGGAGACTGTGGGGAAAGATCTCAAAGACGCTTCTGAAAATCCAGACGCGGACGAGGAGGGTACATTCCAGATTTTAGACTCTGTGGAAGAGGAGGCGGTCAATGATGAACCAACCACTGCAACAAGATCGAGCAGAGGAAGGAGGGA
Organism: Tautogolabrus adspersus; assembly: GCA_020745685.1. Classification (NCBI taxonomy): domain Eukaryota; kingdom Metazoa; phylum Chordata; class Actinopteri; order Labriformes; family Labridae; genus Tautogolabrus; species Tautogolabrus adspersus. The sequence continues at coordinate 18,756,688 of CM036556.1, read as the reverse complement.
AAGAGCTAAGATAGATGCCCCCATTGAGAAGACAAAAAAAGAGGACACCCCAAGAAGTAGGCGTACTCCTGCCAGGGAGGACACGCCAAAGAAAGACGAGAAAGCTCCTCCAAAAGAAAGCGCACCAACAAAGAAGAGTGTCAGTGATGTAGAAGGGGTAAGTGGGGAGGTTTCTACCTTTGAAATACTGGACTCTGTGGACGACAATGGGGCTAGTACAAAAGCCAAAAGAAAGAGGGGAAGACCTAAAAAACAGGTTGAAACAGCTAAAAAAGAAGGCGCGACACCAAAGACGACTGACAAAGAAGCGTCTGACAAATTGGTCGGAGAAGAAGACGCCACATATCAGATTCTTGATTCTGTAGAGGATGAGTCAGTCGATGATCAGCCACCATCAGACCGGTCTGGGAGTGAAAGAAAAGAGACGATCTCTAGAAACATTGACCAACAAGAACAGAAGTGTGAATCTCAAACATCAACCAAAAATGATGAAGAGGAGAAAGAACCCAGGTATCAGATCGTAGATTCTCTTGAAGACGATCAAGTTCAAGAAGAGCTCACAGCGATGAGGGATTCCAATATTGAAAGACAGGAAAAAACTAAAACAAAAGATGGATCTGTGAAAGAAGAAGCTGAAAGAGAAGGCACTCCAATTTGCCCTACAGTCACGGAAGCATCTGAAAAATTGGTTGTCAAGAAGGAAAGTCCCCATCGGAGAGTTGAGGGAAATGATGCTCCGTCTTTCGCAGAAGGGTCTGGTGCGGGGGAGAAGGAAAGAACACCCAAAGTAGACATTGACAACGAAGAACCATCACCATTCAAAACCCAGAGTGATACTGGCAAACTTGAAAAAGAGGACAAGCAGATGTCCTCTGAGAAGCAACAGACACCAAGCACTATGGTGAACCTGGACGAAGTTAGCGACGAGGAGGATTACCCCGACAACACAGCAGAGGAAGAAGAACTAAGGAAGCGGCAAGCTGCCACAAAAGAGAAGCTGTTTCCAAAAGAAGAGGAGAGAAGGAGCCGGAGCGGCAGCAGAGGAAGAGGATATGGAAAAGGGAAGAGCAGGGATACGAGAGGAGGAAGGAAAGAGGAGGAGGAGGAGGTTGATACCCAGGAGCTGGTTACTCTTGACGAGGTGGGGCCAGATGACGTTGTGGTAGGAGGAGCGCAAGACCATCAAGACTGCGATGGGAAGATCAAGGAGGGAGAACCTCCGGCTCTCGACGCTGTGGAAGTGACTCAAGGACAGGCTGGACAAAATATACCGGAGACCAACCAGAGCCAGGAGGACAAATCAGTCAACACCTCGAACCAAGAGGTAAAGTTCAAGATTTTAAAAAGCATGTTTTAGCTTCTTCCTCTGGGAAATGTAAGTTACTTAAACTGTTCGATTGAGTTGTTGGGCAGAGATGATAGCATTCGTACAGGGAGACACATTTCTGTCTTGTCCTCAAATACTATATAAAAAGTCTTATCACCAAGTGTGCCATTTAATGCACCAATTTGATACCGTAACATAAAAACCTCACAAAAAGAATTGACCCAATAAGACATACTTTGGTATTGGTTGAGCCCATTTGGAAGAAGCTGGTATAGTACCACTTCTAAAGGAGTCACAAACAAAGACAGATCTCCTGTGTTTGTGTTTTAGACTTTACATGAAGCTGGCGTTGGTGAAGAAGAACAAACGGATGAAAACCAAGCTGAGAAATCCTCCAGACCTGCAAAGCGCAAACACAATGAAGACAAAGGTGCGTGCGTCATTTGGTAGAGATCACTTGCGTGGTTATATTTGCAGTATGTCCACAAGATGATGGGCATAGAAGAGATATCTCTATAAATCACAATGAAGTCGGGTTTTGATCAGGCTTTCTGGTTGAAACCACTTTATACTTTCCAAAATAAAAGCTTCTACTTAAAACCAGTGTTCAACCTGGTTGTCGGTTACACTGGTCCTTCCACTCCTTCCTTCAGTGATAGTCCCGTTTTCTAACCATCAACCCAACATTTTCTAAACGGTGGTTTGGATAATTACATGTCAAGTCTGTCGATCTGGAGCTAAGGTTTACTCTAAATGTTGGTGTTGTTGTATCGACTTACTTCTAATGAATTTTCCCCAGTCAGGGAACTTTTGTTAACTGATTCTGACGCTCGTGTTTGCAGGTCATATCGCTTAGTTTTCTCATAATAATGAATTCTCTTTTTAGATGAAAGTTTGAACTTTGTGACGGTGGACGAGGTCGGAGAGGAGGAAGAAGAGGAGGAACAGGAAGTGGTAACATCCAAGAGAAGAGGTCGAGGCAGGAGAGCCAGACGGACTCCAGGTGACGCATAATTAACAAAAGTGTACAGTCATTGGCTTTGCTGTTGTCCAATCATGGAGCTCTTACCTCTAGTACTTTATTGGTAACACATGCTTACATCTGTTTCTCTACTTCTGCTGACAACAGTGAGGAAATCTGCCAGGGGAAAAACTGTGAGCACCAAAGACCAGAGAGAAGAAGAAAAGGAACCAGCTGATGAACTGGCGTCGTCTTCACTTGGAGCCCCCACACCATTGGACAAAGATTCACCCAAACTGTCAGATGATGGCGAATTGGAGGTCCAGAAGACGGCGGCGGTCCATGAGACTGTGGAGGTCCAGAAGACTATGGAGGTCCAGGAGACGGCAGAGGTCCAGAAGACAGCGGAGGTCCAGAGAACTGCAGAGGTCCAGAAGACAGCAGATGTCCAGAGAACTGCAGAGTTCCAGAAGACAGCGGAGGTCCAGAGAACTGCAGAGGTCCAGAAGACAGCAGAGGTCCAGAAGACAGCAGATGTCCAGAGAACTGCAGAGGTCCAGAAGACAGCGGAGGTCCAGAAGACAGCAGAGGTCCAGAAGACAGCGGAGGTCCAGAGAACTGCAGAGGTCCAGAAGACAGCAGAGGTCCAGAAGACAGCAGATGTCCAGAGAACTGCAAAGGTCCAGAAGACAGCAGAGGTCCAGAGAACTGCAAAGGTCCAGAAGACAGCAGAGGTCCAGAAGACAGCAGAGGTCCAGAAGACAGCGGAGGTCCAGAGAACTGCAGAGGTCCAGAAGACAGCAGAGGTCCAGAAGACAGCGGAGGTCCAGAGAACTGCAAAGGTCCAGAAGACAGCAGAAGTTAAAGCAGCTACCCAAGCTGACGGTTCCACCCCCTCTGCTGGGCCGGAGCTGCAGCTGGAGAACAAAAAACTGGAGAAATGTGAGGAGGAGGCGAACAAAGAAAGGAGCAGGGCTGCCATTAAAGGTACAGAAAACTAAAAGATGGAGTGATGGTGTGTTCCCAACAGAATGGTGCTCGTTCTCCGTCCCTGATAAGCTGCTGTTCTTGATTAGTGAAAGTGGATCTGACTTAAAAAGGCTCAGGAGGAAATTATGGGCTGTAAATAATGACTCATTACTCAAGTCAAACTACATCAATACAAAATGAAGTGTGAAATATATTTTCCTGTCATATCTCCAAAGATCAGAACAATGATTACTTAACTTAAAAACTTGACCTATTCTTCTGATCCCCATTTTAAAACTCACCTACAGTGTTACAATGCTGGGTGTCCGTACTAAAAGTTTCAGATCACGAGGTAAACGTATGTTGGAGTAATCCCAGGATGAGTCTGCAGAGGGCGCTAAACGGCTTGTTCTGCAAATCACTCTAGTTCACGCTAGTTCCCAGATATGAAAACAAGACTTTCAAGAGACGGCTTCAAGCCTCTACGTAAGCCAGTGAGACCCTCCTCTGGCAGCCCTGCAGTGTTGTGCCCCCACAGAGGGCTTCCAGAGAGCTGGCCAATCAGAAGAAAGTGGGCACGTGGGGAGGGGGGCCTTAAAGAGACGGCAGCTGAAACGAACCATTTCAGACAGAGGCTGAAATGAGGGTTTTTACTGACACCAGTATGAAGATAAATAAGACTTTTCCTGAGCTGCTAATCATTCAAAGCTCCTCTGTAGGCTTCACAGACTGACAGCATGAGAGGTGAACATGAGGAGATGGGATCTTTTAGAAACAAGCTGCAGTTTTTAGATAATGTGTCTTCAGGGTTTTTCTTTCTCTTCTTTAGTGGTGAATAAAAGCAGGAGGGAGCTTCATGGAACTGAAGCAAAGCGGTCTCGCTCTCAGTCTCCTTCTGTCCCTGCAGACTTCAATCTGCCAGAATTCAAACCCAACAACCCCCTCGGTGAGTCACAGACGCTGCTTACATCTTTATCTGTAAACAACACGAGATGAAAATGTCTCTCTACATTTTCCCTCCCTGTTCAACTTTTCACTTCTCTCTGTCTCTCTCTCTCTCTCTCTCTCTCCAGGTCAGGAGTTTGTCGTCCCGAAATCAGGATTTTTCTGCAACATCTGCTCAGTGTTCTACCTGAATGAGAGAACGGCCAAGGAGCTCCACTGCAGCAGCCAGAAGCACTACGACAACCTGCAGGTACACACACACACACACACACACACACACACACACACACACACACACACACACTGAAACTCACTCCTTTGCTTACTTTGTTTTGTTTTCTTACAGAACTATTACCAGAAGATTCAAAAGACGTCACTGAGAGGTTCATCTCAAAGTTCTCAAGGCTCCGTGTCCGATTGATCCAAACTTAAGCGACTGTTTTTTTAAAATTTGGAAGCGTAAAGGGTTAAACAAAGTAAACCAAGGACATCAAAAAAGCAGCTTCATATACGTGACTGCAGAGCAAGATGTGTGGAAGTACGCCGTAGGTTCGAGTGGCACGTTTTGCAACTGTACCGTGAAACCTAACCAGTATTGAAACACGTCGCTCTCTCCAGCTTTAAGGCGCCTCGCTTTGCTGCCTGCTGGTGCACAGTTTGAGTCAGTCGAGTCCTGGAAACGCGACTTTGAGTGTCATCATGAAACGTGCTTGATGATTTGTCTTCAGCTCAAGTTCGGTCGTCCAGATCTCACTTCGTTTGACTTTTCTCGGTTGCTTTGGACGAGTAATCGCAGAAGAAGTGAAAACGGAACTCATTTATGTTTCAATATTTAAACTTAATGACAGCACATTAAACACATTTCATTTACATAGGGTACAATCTTATTATATATTTAATAAACATGTTGACGCTTCTGATGCAGGGGCGTGTCCAGAGGGGGGGGCCTTCGTGAAATCTGATTAGCCACCCCAGGTGCCTCCCCAAAAATCCAGATCTATGATTGGCTAGTTGCCTATTTAGAGGCGGGACTTAAGTACACTCAAACATTCTGGCTCTTGGTATACTTTCAGTTCTAAGTAAATACTTTGCTCTGTCAATAAAAAATGTTTCCGAGCAGAAGCTCGTGCACACTCGAACTTGAAATGGACTAAATTGCCAATTAATGTATTTTTGCAAGTTAGAAAGCGTACAAGCGTTAACCTGCAATTGTCTAAGTACTTCAAACGGTGACACGGCACAGACATTTTTGAGTCCCTAAAGAATCGAGCTAAGACAATTTCTTTGTTGCCCAATAACATTAGTGGGGATAGAAAGGGTAAAAAATAAAATTGCATATGTGCCCACTCCCCACAAACCCCTTCATAAGTCGGTGCCCCAGGTTGGCCACCCCAGTTAAAAAAGTCTGGACACGCCCCTGATCCGAGGAGACATGTAGCACCTACTGAGGGATAATCTGCCGCTTCTTTCGTTTTCAAATGGTTCAAATGAATCGCTCAAAGAAATATTAAATATGAGTCAAACGTTTAAAGTTCTTGAGCTTCGTCAGCAGAGTTTTTACGTAGATTAGATTTCTTTTAAATGTTTTTGAAATGACTTTAGTTTCCTGTTTCTGAACACACAGGTGTAAAAAAACAAACACCTGTTGCACAGCCATAGTACTGTTTATCTTTTATGTAAATATGACAAATGTGTTTTTAGGTCATTCCTTGAGTTATATTAAATCAAATGTACACTTGTCTAGTTTCACATGAAATAAGCCAATTGAAAATGTATTAAAGAGGTGTGTCTTTAAGTTTCTTCGACCTTGATCCTGTGATGTTAAAGGTCACGAACGTCTTTAAAAAAAAGGGTCCAACATGTTGAATGATTTCTGTTGTACAGTTTGCTTTATTTAGTTTCTACAAACATCAATAAAAGAAAAACAAGTGTCTCAAATCTTTTCTGTTTACGGTTCATGAATAAGCAAAGTGCTGCAGAGGAAGAAAGGGAGTTTTATTTTACATTGCAAGTACCGGAGAGGGAGCGTAGTTTGAGCAGAATGGTGGGTGTAGGGAGGTTTAATATATTATTATTATGATATACGTGTATATATATCTGTTACTGTTGAAGCAATAAAGAAACTGTAGTGTCACTTTAAATCCAGAGGTAGGCGACAATACAACTCTTGGATGCCAACCCCGCTTTTTTTAAAACCAACAGAAGAAGAATTAAAAAAAAAGAGGAGCTTTTACTTTGAAGGCAGGACTGGAAACCGGATGTGTCGACATTGTTTTGACGTCTCTGTCCTGCACGCACCAGGAAGGTGAGTTTGAACGCATTAAAGCTGCAAAATATACAAAAATAACAAAATACATGCAACAAAAACAACGTTTTAATGTAGAGGAGGAAAACACTGCGCACTTTGAGTCTTTCAGTTTGTCCAGAAGAAGAGTTTCGCTTTTGTAAACAGCAGCACGGGAGACAACTTTTACCATTTGAAACAAACGATGTTTGAACGCATCTCTTCATCAGTTTGTTGTAAATGAGGGCACTGTTAGTATGAATTATCATGTGGATATATTACATTAATCTGTCACTCTTCCTTTAGGTCTGTGTAACCTGCATGTGAGCAGCCTTACAGAAGATGGGAGCCAGCTGCATGTTAAGAGCAGTGTCAAGGCAAACAAGCAACCAGGTCTAAGAAAAAAGAGCCTAAAAGAAGCGACTTGGCTCTTCAAATAGATCAATCTACCTGCCCCCCTTCAAAAAGACTCAGCTGATGAACACAGAGAAGTGTATGAAGTAGGCTTTGTGAATGCAATCATCAGTACACCCACTCCCTTGCTGTAAATGGTCCCAGACAAGGACCTGTTCTCATATCACTTGGACACCCTGACAAACTTCTAAAGGTGAAGGGTTGTAGTCCATTTTATGGCAGCATCAATGGACTGGAATCCTCGACAATTCTAGACCAATAATACCAGCGTTTATGTCTCTGTCTGCCATGGATGAGGATATAGCTAGCTCTGTAGACGTGGACATTAGCAGAACAAGAGAGGAGGTGAGGTTTCTTGGACGATCGAATGATCAGCCCATGAACCAGGACACTCGCTTTTCCAACTCACAAAGAGATGAGCTTCGTTCTTCAGGCACAGGAATGGACTCAGCCTCTGCCTCTGTAGGACATGGACACAACACGGACAGTCAAAGTGACAATAAGCCCTTTTTGAACTACGAAAGAACCACTACTGATGACTCGCCTCCTGCTTTGTCTAGCTTAGCACGCAGTGATGGCGGTACGTTAAGTACCACCAATGACAGAAAACATGATATGAAGTCCAATCTAGGATTAGGTGATTATGACGCTCCAGTGTCCCCGAAACCAGCATCCTCTACAGAGTCCAATCAACCCAAGTTCACCTCTGGAGCTGCAGCTGAAATCCTTCTGCAGTTTGGACTTGAAAAAGAAGATTTGGAACTTCTCATCTCCTATCCTGAAGACCAGATTACTCCTGCTAACCTGCTGTTCATTTTACGCCAAATACGCCTTCAGAAGGACAAGAGATCAGCAGCAACAGCTCAACAATGGGTGCCTAAGATCGATATTGAGAACAGGTAAAATTCCTCTGCATGTCTTCTTGCAATGACACTCATTAACCAATCTAATGGAGATTCCACCGAGTGTGTCCTTTTACCAGGGCAAACAATTCCAGACTAAAACTGTACAGTGACGCTTGGCTTTGACACCTTTGACTTTGTTGCTATCTTCAGGACTGCAGGTAAAGATGCCGATCCCTCACAGACTCGTCGACATGAGAGAACCAGGCATGAGAGTCGCTCCCGGTCCAAGTCAAAGAGCCCCAGTCGCCGCCACCGTGGCTCTGAGGGTAGAAGGAATAAACGACGTGGTCGATCGGGATCTCCTCATCGCTCAAGATACCGACGCAGGTCTGTCCCACATAAATTCTGGTATCAGGGATTATATGTCAACCAGAGAGTCCTGTCACCCTCCACATTGTGTACTCAAAAGCATCAACACAACCCCTTTCAGGTCCCGATCCCGGTCTCGCTCCCCACAGCAGGATCACCGGATCTCCTCACGTTATCGGTCACGTTCGAGGAGCCCTGAGAGACAATTGTCTCCAAGGAGGAGTGGCAGGAGACGGTCGACACCGAGAAGGAGCCGTGAGAGACGATCACCTAGGAGAAGGAAACGTGAGAGGGGATCAACATCTGAGTCGGAGTCGTGCCCTGAGCGAGAGATGAAAAGCAGAGCAGAAAGACTAGCTAAGAAACTACTGGAGACATCAGGTTTGAGACATTTTAAAGCTCGAGTCCCGCTGGCTGTGTTGTTGTCAGAGCTGTGTTTACATGGACTGGACGGGTATGTGTCCGACCAACTTCTTCTCTGTCCCTTTAGGTGTCCTGTCACTGTCCAATCAGAATGACCTGGAGGCCGTGGTTAAAAGTCTTGCTCCCGCTTTAGTGGCAGAACTATCCAAGAAGAAATCTTCCTCCTCCTCTTCCTCCGGTAAAGGACGGAAACGCTCCTCTTCTCCTCCAACCGCTGGAGGAAAGAAATCGTCTGCATCATCTTCGTCCTCTACAGAAAGGAAGGAGTCTGCAACAAACGCTCCTAAAGAAAAGCCCAACCTGCAGAAGAGCGAGGTGAGTTCTTATACAAAGACTCACATTGAATATGTTCAAATGTACAATCCCTTTTAATACTGTAATACCACAAAAAGCAAACCTCAGGTCATATTGCCCAGCACTGTCTTTGTTCTAAATGTGACCTCATGTTCTCTCTCTCATCACAGTCTGATAAAGCCTCTCCTCCGACCATGGTGACCCTGCAGGGCATTGGTACTGCCCTCTCTCACAGTGACGTGCTCTCTGCCGTGGAGCAGTTTGGAAAAACGAAGTCTGTCGTTCTGTATCGGGCCAAGATGGAGGTAAGAGTCTGTATTTATGCTTTAAATGTGGTATTTGCTTTACCTAAACCATCAAGTTACTGGTCTGCCTCCAGTCCTTAAAGGTACAGTCAGGAGCATTTTCCGTTGCAACATTTAAACGTGGCCCCTCCTCCTGGCCTCATCGCCTTCAGAAGCTCACCCTCCTTGCAGGACGTAGTGTGTACGTTTACTGCTTGTACCTACGCTGCAAGCTACCGCACGCTAGCACAAGCTAATCACTGGTGTTTGGCACCTGCCTGTCCAACAGGAAATCAGGCTAACGCGGTGGGTAAAATCCAACTCAAGGTTCGCCCTCGTTTGGGAAGGAGCTTTATCCGCTTGGCGTTTCACCTCACTGTGATTCTTCTCTTCTTTGACGCTGCATCCTCATCCGTCATATTCCCCAGTCTGAATAGTTTGAACCGCGTCCAATCACTGAATTGTATTCGCGCCTAAACTCACCTGTGTGCTGTCATTGGCTGGAGGAAACAAGCCAGCTCCCCTCCCACAAACGTCCCGAGTCAACCAAAACAAACCAGAACAGTAAAATCCAGACAGAGGACAGGGTCTCTGCAGACACCTCCCGCATGTATGGAGGCCCAGAAGGGGTGATGGAGCAGATTTACTTTAGTATAAATCTGTATTTTATTTTGTAGGAAGAAGCTGCTGACTCTACCTTTAAAACATGACTGTGTGTTCACAGAGAGCTTCCTGCATTGATTCTAGTTTCCCAAAAACAAAAGTCCACGTAACTAAACGGGCTTGGTGATTGTTGTAACACAAAGTTATGTTCGTTCACACAGTGCGTGGTGATTTTTGAGAAAGAAGAGGACGCGAAGAAACTGAAGAGCTTGAAGTCGCTCCATGTCAACGGAATCCCTCGCATAGTCAAAGAAGAGGTATTCCACTTGTTTTCCCTCTCTGATCCCTGGCAATGTTAGCTATTAGCATGTGTTAGCACACTGTAAATATTCAAGTTAATCTCAAATCTGAATCTGTTTGATCACAGGAGACTGTTGGTAAGGAGGAGAAGACCCCTCCTCAGAAGTAAGACATGTTTGACAAAGATCTTTTCTTACACGGATGAATGGTGGACGTGTTCCTCTCGTGTGCCTGAATATCCGTCCTTAGTGGAAACACGTTTTTGAATGTGTTTTCAACGAGAGACTCCATTCATTTGCCTTTTTAAAATGAAGGACACTTAAAAACTTTCTTTTTTTTTTTACAGAAAACCTGCCTCGTCTAGTCTATCCTCACCTGAATCCAGCAATGAAAAGATTCATCCTACTTTGTCGTCCAGCGCCAAGGCTATAACATCTAACACGAAAGAAAAACATGTGATAGCAGAAGCTAAAAACGTCTCAACCCAACAGGAAGCCAAAACTCTACAAACTGGATCGTTGTCTGCAGAGGGAGGCGTGCAAACAGCGGCGGTTAAACAGAAAACGTCCAAGTCTGAGTCTCCTGGAAACAAGCCTGTTGCTGGTGACTGCACACAAACGCCTGCATCTGAAAAGTGTAAACCCACCGTTAAAGAAGCTGTAGTGGATCTGAAAGACAAACCCAAAGCTGCAGAAGCAGTGAAGGCCACAGAGGTTAAAGCAGAAACAGTCTCAACAACACAGAAACCCAAAACTCCAGTGGACAAGCTGCCTGCAGGAGAAGCTCCCACTAAAGAAAGTGTCTCTGAAATAGCTGCACAAGATGCAAAGAAGCCTACTAAATCCACAGCAGCAGATCATCAGTCTGATGGGGACAACTCCAAGCCTAAAGAATCTGAAACTAAGGTTCAAGAGTCTTTGGAGGAGCCGAAACACACAGCCGAGGATGTTGAAAAAGCACATAAACCAGTTGTTGAACCCAAGAATCGAGGAACACCTGACAAAGCTGACGATGCAGATGAACCAATGGAGCTCGGGGTGTCAGGAGGTCAAGTTTCAGATCCTGTGGAAGTGGTCATTTGTGCTGAGGGCAAAGGGGAAGAAACAAGTTCAGAGGCTGCGCCAGAGAGTTCAGCAGACAAACCCGGAGAGAGTCGACCACCAACCGGTTCAGTCGAGACTCAGCCGACAGAAACGTCCGTCAAAGCTTCCAGCCAGGAAAGCGTCTCGTCAGTACCAGAATCCACGTCACAAGGACCAGAGGCGAACGCAGAAGAAGCTTCACACGTGAAACAGAAGGCTGCAGGTTTGTCTTTGTAATGAATGTAAGGTGAATCTTGTCCAACGCCGACAAGCATTAACGGTAAAATGTGCTAAATAATAAGTCTTCACTGCCGTATTAGATGTGTTTAAGTAGCGCGGTTCAGACTGCCGTTTCAAGCCGGAAGTAGTTCTATCGCAACAACGAGACAGATACCACGGAACAACTAATCCTTCTAATCTTGATCTCTTGAAGGTCTGGTGACTTCACAGACGACCCCAACATGTGCAGCATCAGCTGACGAGTCCTCCAAAGCTGCGGACACGTCTGCATCTTTGACCACCGAGGTTACAGCTGCAGGGACGAGCGAGCAGCAGCAGCAGCCCGCGTCTTCACCTGTAGTCACTCCCCCGACTGCCGGGGAGATGATGGACACGCTCCTGGATGCATCGAGAATAAGTACAAATAAAAATCCAACATGTAGACCAGCTTTTTTTAATTTCAGAAATATCAATTTGATCAGTGTATGAACACACTCTCCTTCTTCTGTTCTCAGACTACTTCCACACAAAGATGTGCTTCGTGCTCGACGTACGTTCCCTCACGATATGAATTAAATGGACTAATCATGTCCTTTAGTGGATGTATAAGAAGCAAGTTTCTTCATGTTACTGTACCTTTAAATGAATATGGAGCTGCATGCTGAGGATGTGAGGAGGCTGGACTGGTTTGAATACACACGTTTTTTTCCTCTCCAGTTTTTAAAGTGCGGAAAGAGGCAGCTGCTCATTTCTAATCTGCCGAGGTATGACGTTTGCCGCTACACAGAGGACGATGTCGCCAAGCAGCTCGCTCCATTCGGGTTTCAACACACGGACGACAGCCTCTTTGTTTTTCCTCAGGCTCGTTTGGTAGGTACTCAGTTATTTATCTTTGCTGGTTCTGAATCAGAGCAGCTTTTTCTGCTGAGGTTTGAGGCAGGGTTGTTCATTTCCTCCAGATCCACTTTTTAAGATTTTGGTTGAAATTGTCTTTAGGTCCTGACAGAAATTAATAACTCATGTGCTCTGAAAAAGGAACAAAGAAAATCCGTCATCTCCAGCAGTTGTAAGCCTGTAAAAACTTCGACCAATGTCTGCCACGAGGTACCAATCTGATGAACCAATCACAGCCTCTCTGTCTCCCTGCTCGTTCTCTACCTCTTGCGTGCTCTAGCCCACACTCAAAGTGCGTCACCGATGATGGAGTTTATACTGTGAGTTTACTTACCGCTGAATGAGACATGAGACGACGTAGTTTCTACACAATGCAAGAGATGAGCTGAGGTCTGACCTTTTGGTTCTGAATTCATTCCAGTTATGAATCGTTCTCTCGTCTTCTTTTCTTCTTTCTGTCTCTTGTGAGACGTTTGCCTTCTTTCTGTGATCGTCACGAATACACGGCAGAGACTTTTGACCACATGTTTTGATTTGAAATGCTTTGGGAAAAAAAGCTCTTAAAGAAGTGATAACATGTCCCCTGGCGTTCTTTTCAGGCGTTCGCCATGATGCCGACTATAGACGATGTACGTGAAGTCATGAAAGCAGCTGTTCGCCATCGCATTCTGTTGAAGGGAACCCTCCTCTGGTTTAAGGTTTTATCCTCGTCCAAAATGTACAGACCGGTAAGCATGCAACACAACACCGCTTGATTAAATCATGTGATGAGAGGATGAGTCACCTTGTAAGAGTCTGGTGTTGTAACACTGAACTCTCTGCTTCCCTTCTAGCTCGGGTTATATAAGATTCTGATGAAGGTGATGAAGTCTGTAAGTAAAACTTTATTTTTTACCATGTGTGAGCACGGTTACCTCTTGTACACAACGTCTAACTACAACACATGCATGGCTTCACGTGATCATGAAGCATGCTTTTTTACAAGACAGGCAGATTCAGAAATTCAAAAAAATCAAAGGGACGCGCTGGCGAGTCCGCATCAGCATCCTGTCCACGCTTTGTGCCTGTGCTTGTCGTGCATGAGCAAATGTACCATGCTGAAGCACAACTCTTCTTCTTTCTTCTTGGAGGATTTCTTCCATTTCTTGTTGTGTGCATACGCACCGCCACCTGCTGTATCCGACTTTGTAAATACGCAAGCGCACTCAGGCAGAGAACGATGTTGCTAACGTGACTGTAGACCAGCAGGGGGAGGGGGGAGCAATCGTGCTTGGGCAAGCCTACGAAAAAATCGTGCTTAACTAGAAAACGCCCTAAAGCTGTGGACCGAGTTGTCAATATTTGAGTCGGCATCTTAATCCCCCTTTTGGTCTCATGAAAGTTTTCTTTACTGTAGATGATAATGTTTACAAAAAATCTGTATTCTTTTTCACTTTAACCGTTGATGTTCACTTCCTGTTTCTGACGCAGCCGGTGAAGGATGAAGGAAACAGACTGGTCTACATCAACTTATATCCAATCTCACAGTCGGAGCGGTCCGTCTCTAACAAACATCTTTGTATTTGATCTACTTCCTTTTGACATTTTGGAACTTCCTGTCCACCAGTTGATGGTCCATTTACAAGTTTCTGTGTTTACTTAGTTTGTAACTGTTAGCCATTTTATGAATGATAAGGTTATCATTTCTTTTTAACGTTGATCTCTGCACTCTGCTCTCTTGATCCTGCTGCTAGAGAAAATGGAAAAGGGGGCGTCATGACCTTTTAAAGTACCGATAGTCATCCTTATTCAATCTGATCTTTCAAAGAGCCCACGTCTGAAGAGGAGAGAAGAATGGATGAATCCTCCGCCAATGATTCCTCTAAAGCTGCCAGCAGGGCCTTGGCTGTGACGACTGAAGAAGCTGCAGCCAATCAGCATCCTGCTCATGACACGCCTCTGACCTGTGGGGAGATGATAGACCAGTACCTGTGCTCCAGGAGAATTCGTACGAAACCACAGAAAGAAATTCAGTTTGTTAAAAAAAAAAAAAAAAGTTTCAGTTTCTCACTCTTTTCTTCTGTATCTCTTCTAGCGTGCAAACCAGAAAACTTCTGCTTCACACCAAAGGTATTTGGTCATTTGTACAAACAGCTTTTATATAACGCTGTGTTTCTTTAAAAGACAAATCACAACCAAATATCAGTAGAAATGTTCAGCTTATATAAAGACGCTCACCCAGTCTTGTTTCTTTTTGCAGTTTGCAAAATGTGGCTGCAATCTGATGCTTCTAACCGAGCTGCCCATTTATAACGACGGCTGCTACACGGAGGCCGAGGTCGCCGAACTGCTCGCTCCTTTTGGATTTCAATACAAGGAAGACGCCATCTATGTTGTTCCTCAGGCGCGCATGGTAAGCACCACGTCATTCGTCTGCACTGGTTTGGTTTCTGATTTTAAAGACTCAAACGTGTTTTTTTGTGATTTCTTCTCAGGCGTTCATTTTGATGAACGACACCCAAGAAGTGCAAAACGTCCTGAAAAGCCACAAAGAGCGACCGCTCACTTTACGAGGAACCAAACTCAGTGTCAACGTCGTCGTCCACAAGATTAAAACGGAACCGGTTAGCAAGTTTAATACTCAAACAATAAAAGATTTTGTATTAGAGCCCGCTTGATTAGTCGGTTGGCTGATATTAGCATATCCAGTGACTATCGCTAACATAAAGTTGTGTCCTTCTGCTTTCTTAACCTGCCTTCTCTGTTTCTTGTTTAGATTGGCTTCTATAGATCTCTGATGGACCACATCAATTTTGTGAGTACTATAAACAAGAACACGTACCCACATACAAGAACGTACATATGTTTAACAATCGTGAACTACACAGAAGGAAATATTCTTTGACTTTCTCCAAGTGAGAAACGACTCTAATTGCTTATTTCTGTGTTTTTTTACGATGGTGTGGTTTCCTCGGTGCAGCCCGTAGCAGACGACGGGGCGAGAACGCTCTTCATCACCAACATTTCTTCGAGTGAGATCAGAGAGCTCAGAGAAGCTTTGATACAAATCGGTTCAGTTCGGAACTTCCTGCCTCTTCTCAACAAGGTAGAGACGCACCAATGAAACTCGCCCATGAGAACACTTAACGTGGGTCTAACCGTTAAAGTATGCGTGTCTGTGTTTTCCAGGTGTTCATAGAATTTGACTCGTACCGTGATGCTGATCGGCTCGGAGTCTGGTACAGCGTTCTAAAACAAGCCCCCGGTCACGTAGTCCAGAGGTTGAAGGTACCGACCAGTGGCTGCACATCGCTGGGTACGTTTGTTTAAAAATTCAAAATATGCAAAACAAGTCATACAATACTTCAAAAACAACTTTGAGACTATCTTACGTATCGTATCGTATCGTAACGTAACGTATGATATCGTTACATAATGTAACGTATCGTAACATAACGTAAAGTATCATAACGTATGGTATCGTAACATAACGTAACGTATCGTATTGTAAGCTAACGTAACGATATGTTGCGATACGTCTCGAAACGTTCCGATACGTTATGTTACGATACCTTACAATAGGTAACATCCCGTAAACTATCGTAACGTATTGCAACATAAAATATTGTATCGTAACGTATCGTAACATAAAATATCGTAACGTATCGTAACACAACGTAACGTATCGTAACGTATCGTACAAATGAACAGTAAGTCAAGAGTAGAGTGATAAAGAGAAACTCTTCAGACATATTGAAAGTGACTCTTTGTTTCGTCACTGGTGCAGCACCGAGACTTCCTGAAAACGCCTTTCCAGTCCACAAGGATGTCATCGAAGGGGCAACCATCCCGTCGACAGACTTCGCCATTCCTCCGGGCAGCGTTGCACCATTTTGGGTCACAATGAGACATTTTCCCTTTGTCTTCCCAACCATTTCTCCTTGGTTCATCACCCCAGGTAAGAGAAAACATTTGATTTTTCTTTCTTTATCACTCTGACACGTTTAATACGACTTGAGAAACGTCAGCAGTGAAGCCCACCAAGCGGTCCACCTTAGTTTGGTTCAGTACGACACGTGTTTGTTGGCGTCTCCGCCGTCAGAAGATGGGAATGGTACCAGCATAACCGATCTGTACCATCCTACTTTATTTGCTACGCTTCTGTCTGGGTGACGACCTTAAAGGGTGTAGTGACACACACTGTAGTACGTGATTGGTCGAAAGAATCGTCACTTCCTGTGCGACAGCCGTAATAAAAGACAAACATTTAAACAAATGATCGAACCCCGATCTTCCAGTTGAGAGACGACCGACTCCACCAACTGAGCTACAGAGCTGACGCAGCTTTCGCCATTGCGCTTACATCCCACCAACCAAGTAAGGATATGGTTAGCTGTGTAAATATAAGATCAGGGTTTACCTACCAAACTGAACCAAACGGGACCACTTGGTGGAAACCAGTCTTAAAAAAGACTGCGTTTAATAATGTCCTCTTTTACCTCCAAGAGTACCAGACCATCAGGGACATGGGCGACATCGAGGTAAGCCGGCTTCTCTGAACACTTTCAAAGTTACATCCTAAAAACAGAGATCTGAGATCTAAAGGTATCGTAGTCATTCTGCAAAAGGAACAAAACTAGAATATGAATGTTGTATTTCCCAGAGAGCCAAAGATTCCTCGTCGTCCACAATCATGTTGACCGGTTTACCAGAAGGAAACTACGAACATGAGGATGTGGCGCGGCTGGTGTGGCCGTATTTCCCCAAACAGACCCTTCACAGCCTGTACTACAACGTGACAGTCCTACCGCTGCAGAGGAGGGTGAGGAGGTCTACTGTTAAATGTATCGTCATCGTATTCTTTACAAAACAGAGCTGAATTAGCGGCTCATCCCATCTTTCCTCTCTTCACCTCCAGGCATTTATATCTTTTGAGGACTCCGAAGCATGCCGTCTTTTTGTCCGAGATCACGCGGCAAAGCCTTTCTCCATCCAGGGCCACACAGTCAGGGTCCATGTTGTGCTGCAGCACATGCATCCTGAATCCACTGAGGTATGTTTTAGAGAGCTTTGAGACTTATTTACACTGAGGAGAGAGAATATGAATATGTCACCTTTAATACTGCAATGAATGAAAGAACAGTGTTCAAAAGAAAAACAAGTTTTTAAAACATCCACATTCAGAGAAAGCATGTTTTCAGAGATGTTAAAATTGCAGAGATAATATCTGTTGCTGTCTTTGTGATGTGTTTGCAGGAGATGATGTACATGAGCCTGATGAAGTGGAGCAACGCTGTAAGTCAAGAGAACGTTTTCAGCATGTGAGAGCAGCTGTCTTTAGTTACCCTTAACACCAGGTTTGTGTTTTTTCATTTGAATCAGGGACTTCCTGATCCCAACTCTCTGGAGGAGCGGCTGCTGTGTGTTGGGATCTCTGAGGCGTCTGCGGATGTCATCAGTGTCGCCTTGGAAGTGGTGGCGTCTGTTGCACCCTTTGTAAACTTCCTGCCACTCGCCAACAGGGTAATTCAGATGTTATGAGAACCTCCCTCTCAGAGGTCTGATGAAAAGTCTTTAAAAAGTTTTAACTCTAGTTCAGAAAACCGTTTTAGAAGGTTTCAAAATGCATCAAATAATCAATACAGAAGTGTGACGTTTCTTTCCTGCATGGATAGAAGCTTTACTTAGAACCTCTCTGTGGCTTTTTCTCTGGCGTCATGTCCTGTTCATCACCATCAGACTTGAGATTTCTGGGGGCGGGACTAGCTCAGTCTGTGAGGACTTGGGTTGGGAATCGGAGGGTTGGCGGATAAAGTCCCTGTAAGGACCAAACATGGAAGTTGGTCTGGTAGCTGGAGAGGCGCAGAGAATTCCCGAGTACTGCCGAGGTGCTCGTGGGCAAGGCATCGAACCCGAAGCAACGCTCCCTGTGTAGCAGCCTCACTCTGACATCTCTCCATTATGTCCACAGCTCCATTAACAATATTTGTCTTTTCTATACTTCACCTCTCCTCTATCTTCACTCTCTGACCTTCTACGGCAGATATGCATCGAGATGGCCGACCCCAGCGCTGTCACCAAGGTGCTGAAGTCCGCAAACACTTTAAGTGCAAACACTTGTGGGAAGATGGCGTCATGGTATGCAGGTCATTTGAAAAGTTCAGGGTATTCACAACTATTGATGACATTTGTAAAGTCTTGTTTCCTAAACTCACCAACTCCTGATTTTCTCTCTTCAGGAGGAAAGTGGAGCGCTTTGAGACGTGAGTAGATCAACGTGTTATGATTCGGTCTAAAGAGACGTGTGACAGGTTTGATTAGTCAAAGTGTGACACTGATGGATGAATCTGAATGACTTAAGTCCAGTCCTGCAAACGGTTAGGACAGGAGTCTGTCCTGCACTTCTCTGCGTTTATCAGCGATTGATAATCCTTGTTGGTTTCAGGGTGAAGAGCCTAAAGCAGCGTCTACAAGATTCTGCAGAATCACTGATAAAGTTAGAGCCAGCAGAAGTCAGTGTGGACACCAAGCTCCCAGCTTCAGATTGTCCAACCCAGCGTCCTCCTTCTGAACCTTTGGACAGTGGGTCACAATCTGCTCTGCCAACCTATGAGCCTAAAGGATCCACTGTGTCAGAGCCCATCGCTGCAGGACCGAGTTCGACTGACACAAAGGATGAAGTTAAGAAACCAGGGACTGAGGTCGACATGGACTCCACTGCTGGTTCCAATTCCAATGAAGATGTCACCAAAACAATCTTGAAAGAGGAGCCACACACACCTTTGGTCTTTTCTACAGATGTCACCTCTGCCTCTGCAGTCAGCAGTGGAGACATAGTCCCTGCTGCTTCCAGCCTCGACCCCTCAACCACAACGCCCACGCCTGAAGAAGACCTCGCAGAACTCCCTCAGATCGACACCGACGGTTTACAGGCACAGAGACTCACACTAACAAGCAGGTCTAAGAGCGAGGAAGACGAGGTGAGGCCTGGATTTAAATCTGTCTATTTTTTCATTGTCAGAATGTGGAGAGCTGCAAGATGAATCCAGAAGTCAACTAATCTAAAGATCACAATTTACAACAAAATATTAGAACCCGACCGATTGATCGGCCAGCCGATAATATCGACCGATATCAGCATATCCAGTGACCATCAGTATCGGCTCATTTTACCGTAGATATGCGCCGATATTACTCGATTTATTCACCAGTCATATATCATGGCATTGTTTTACACTAGCAGTTCTCTGTCACCAGCAGAGGGCGCTGTATGATTTCTGTTTTTCTGTTGGAACATGTCGGAAAAGCTTTAAAACACTTCAAACATAAGTGTGTATTTCTCTTTAGGGTCCTGGTGGAAGCAACACATGCTCGAACACTACAGCTGAAGAAAAGGTAAACAGCTTTGATTTGTTTTCTTTCAAAGTCTGTTGTCTCTCGCTTGAGCGGTTCAGTTTATTCAAAACTCATTCCTGTAAGAGTTTTAAGATGGCTCTGATAACTGTTCCAGTAATCGACTCTTCCTCGTTCTTTATCCAGGGTCAGGGCGATCTTAAAGACGCTGCTTCTTTAAATACAACATACAGGTCGAAGATGGACACCACTGAGGAGACGATGTGTAAGAAAGAAGAGTCTGTCGAAGACAATCGGCTTCAAGATGACACCGTTAAAGAAAGTCCTGGAAGAAGAAGAAGAAGTACGGGAGGAAAGAAAGAGGAGACTGTGGAGACAAATCTCCAAGAAGCATCCGAACAGCCAGACGGGGACGAGGAGGGTACGTTTCAGATTTTAGACTCTGTGGAAGGGAAGAACACCAGAGTCCTTCCAGAGAGGGGCGTGGTCAGACACAGCTCATTTACATTTAAAGCTACAGACACAGAAACAGCCTGTTCTGAGCAGGGCTGAAATAGAGGGGTTTATAGACATGATCAAATACAGGATCAGAGTGGATTTAGAACAAGACACTTCACACACATGTTTTGAGGAGCTCTGAGACTTATTTACACTGAAGAGGAGGAGAATATGTGACCTTTAAAAAGATGTCAAGTCTGTCGATCCTTCAAGAAGTGAACTAAAGTTTACTAGTGTTGTTCCGACTGAAGGGGACATTCAAATGAAATGTCCTCAGTCAGTTTATTTGATGATTCTGACACTGATGATTGCAGGGCTTATCAGAACAATATCTGATTTTTGATATGTCTGTCCTTTTTAGAGGAAAGTGTGAACTTTGTGACAGAGGAGAAGGGGCAGGAGATGGAAGAAGAGGAGGACAAGGAGGAGGTGACACCCAGGAGGAGAGGCCGAGCCAAGAGAAGCAGACAGACTCCTGGTAACACACATGCACAGATCGAAATGTTTTCTAATGTCAAATCATTGACTCATTTTTTATGATGAGTTTTTGGTTTCTCCTTCAATTCTCTCTCACAACAGTTAGAAAATCTCTCAGAGGGAAACCAGTGAGTTCACAAGAAGAGAAAGAAGAAGAGGAGCTGCCTCCCTCTTCACTTGATGCCGCCTCCTCCTCGTTGGACAAAGACTCATCTAATCAGTCAAATGACGGCGATGTGGAGCTCCAGAAGACAGAGGAGGTTGAAGCAGCGAGCCAGGCGGACATCAACGCTGCCTCTGCTGGGCCGGAGCTGCTACTGGAGAACAAAACCCTGGAGGGATGTGCAGAAGAAGAAGGGGAGGAGGAGGAGGAGGAGGACACAGAAAGGAGCAGGGCCCATATTAAAGGTAGAGGGAGACAAACCATGGATGGATGGACGGTGGCAGAATCTTTATTGTCTTGCATGCTCTTCCCAATCAATAAAAGATTTAGCTTTTGATCCTGTACGTCTCTCTCTTCTTTAGCTTTGAGTAAAAGCAGGAGGGAGCTTCATGGAACTGAGGCAAAGCGATCTCGTTCTCAGTCTCCTTCAGACTTCAAGCTGCCAGAGTTCAAACCCAACAACCCCCTCGGTGAGTCGCACTCCCTTACATTCATTTGAAAACACTACGAGTTGCAAACGGTTTTATCACACCACTTCCCCTCATGTTCAACTTTCACTTCGCTCTCTCTCTCCAGGTCAGGATTTTGTCATCCTCCAGTCAGGTTTTTTCTGCAACATCTGCTCAGTCTTCTACCTGGATGAGAGAACGGCCACGGAGCTCCACTGCAGCAGCCAGGAGCACTACGACAACCTGCAGGTACACACACACACACACACACACACACACACACACACACACTTACCAAGTTATGACCAACCCACTGTGGCTATGCTAAGATAAAAAAGGAACACCTGGTACAGACAGTTCTCTCCGGGGGAGGCAGTTTCACCAAAGATGTCACGGTCCTTTTCTATGCAACACTAACAGTCTAGTACATTTCCAGTAGGCACATACATGTCCCATTACAACACACACACACACACACACACACACTCAAAATTCACAGCACTGAAACTCTTCGGCTTACTTTATTTGTGTTTCCACTTTTTTCCCTCCAGAAACATTACCAGACGAATCAACAGACATCATCAAGAAGTTCATCACAGTGTCCTCGAGGCTCTGACTGATCCAAACATCAGCAACCATTTTTTAAGAAGTAAAAGGGTCAAATGAAATCGAACTAGCAGCTTTATGAACGACTGATGAGGGGCTTGTTCTCAAATCGATGTCCAGTTGATCAGCAACATTTCTACGTGTCTGAAATGTCTTCTCTTGTTCTGGTTTCTGTAAACAAAGGGTAAAGGTCAGATTTTCTCTGTAATAAAAAAAATTATATTTCTTTGTATATTTCTTGGCAATCTTTATTTCTTCAAGAGGGAAATGTACATATTACAGATTACACATTCCCAAAGCTCAAGAGCTTGTTCATTTTCATTCAAACATCACAAGGTCACTTATTTCTGAATCTTAAAGGTCACATATACAAAATCCACTTCAACATGTTTCTCTGACTCTAATATGTGTCTCTAGTCTGTCTACAAACCCCCCAATTATGAGAAAAGTCCATCCTCTCTGTCTTTTGCCTGCTCCACTTTTTAGAAAATGTGTGCTCAAACAGGCCGTTTGGAGATTTTCCCTTCATGACATCACAAAGGGCAGTAACCCCTCCCCCAGGTGGGTGACACTCCCACAGCTAGGTGTTTGTTCTGCCCTCTGAGTCTGCCTTCTCACCGTAAACAATAGAGCATGAAGCGAGAAAGCCCGAGCCACCCAAGCCCTTCCAGAGAGGGGTGTGGTCAGACACAGCTCATTTACATTTAAAGCTACAGACACAGAAACAGCCTGTTCTGAGCAGGGCTGAAATAGAGGGGTTTATAGGCATGATCAAATACAGGATCAGAGTGGATTTAGAACAAGACACTTCACACACATGTTTTGAGGAGCTCTGACCTCTTGCTCTGCATTTGTTAAATGGAGGAGTTTCTTCTTTAATTATTTAATAATGATGAAATCGTTAGACTGTAGAGTATCTTAGAAATATTTCAGCCGAGGTCAGAGACAACATTGTGTGACAGATTGTTCATGTTAACAGCCTTGATCATATTCTGTTAGCTTCGGCCTTGAAATTCCTTTCCTCTTGGGTAGGCTACACTTCTCATATAGATTCATTCAGCCTCAGAAAAACATTTTCCCTTTTTACCTCCTAACCTGCAGCTGGCTCCAAACCAAATATAGATCTGCTGTACGGCTGCTCACACAAAGGCAGGTTACACAGACATTAAAGAATTACTCTCAGATGATAGACAGATTACAATACAGCCACTAAAGTTACTGAGATAAATGATCATTCATACTAACAACAATCCAAAAGGAATTTTTCATGCTAGTTTTTATTTTTTCTTTACAAAAAATATCTATTATTGAATGAGTAAGAAAAGTATTTACTTGAAATTCAGATGCTGCTATTAAATAAATTTCCAGCCTGTAAAAAAAAAAACGAAAAAATAAATAAAGGAGCTTTTACTTTGAAAGCAGGGCAATTAAACCGGAAGTTCTATAGTTTCACGGAGACACCAGGAAGGTGAGTTTGTACGAATGAAAGCTGCAAACAAATGCAACAATAACGAAGGATATTGAACAGAAACATCGCTATAAAGCAGAATATAACAAACTGCGCACTTCAGGTTTCTGTTTGTGTTGTTCGTCTTCCGGTCTGAGACTTTAAAGTCTGTTTGTATCCGGTTTCTCTCCTAAACGAACCCCAGTGCTTGTAGACAGAAGCACGGGAGACGACTTCAGCCTGCAGCTGTTTGTGTCTCACCCAGAGTTTGTTCTTGATGTTAGAAACAAACAGTGTGGACTGAACAATGGCTGAATGTTATGGGGCTCGTTGTTGTGGTAAAAGTCGCTTATTGAAAAGCTCACCTGACGTGTACCTCGGTCATCAGGTTGTTATTGTTGCCTTTACCTTTCAGTGCCACAGTGCAGGGCTGTGGAGGTATCTATGACAGTATGTACATTTGCAATATTTGCTATACTTGTTTTTTTGGGGTGGCTGTCTGTGGCTCAGTGGTCAGGGGCTCGATGCCCAGCTCCTGAGACCACATAGTCCTTGAGCAGGACATGCATGCTCTTCTTCCACCAAGCAGTTAATAATAATTATAAATTAGTATAGCGCTTTTCTAGATACTCAAAGACGCTTTGACAAGGAATTGCAACAAAAACGACGAGGACAGTACAACGAAGAAGAAATGTGAAGGGAGGAGGATGAGAGTTAGTGGTTGTAGGCAGTTCAGTACCGTAAGGCACCATATTGGCTTTTCCACAGTCAAAAGTTGGGAATGGTACCAAAATAACCGACCCGTACCGTCCCACTTTTTTTTCTACCCTTCTCTT
Organism: Tautogolabrus adspersus; assembly: GCA_020745685.1. NCBI lineage: Eukaryota > Metazoa > Chordata > Actinopteri > Labriformes > Labridae > Tautogolabrus > Tautogolabrus adspersus. Next base: position 18,732,667 of record CM036556.1, on the reverse strand, counting down.
GGGGTGCCAGGCGTACCCGTCTGACCCTGAAAGGTGGAGCTAGAGACGGTCCAGTCCACCAAACACTGCTGTTCTTTCAGTGACCGCTGGCTTCAAAAGCAAGTCGATGCTCGTAGATCCCTGATGTGATCAACTTTACTGTGGTTACAGCGTGGTGCAAATTATGTTTTTGTCCCAATAACTAACTCTGTATGGAAACAGTTAGTGATGCACTGATGCATTGGTTTAACATCCGGATTGGACGATATCAGCCTTACTGACAGACATCGACCCATTGGCAAAGACCGTGGTATAAACCAAAGTCAGAAGCCGTGAAAACCAATTTAATGATGGCTTCTAGTACAGCTAACTACTTATTCAGAGAAGAGGTTTCATACTGGGCTGAGGAAATCACCTGTTGGACAAACAATTCACGGTCAAACGTGAGAGAACATTTTTGAATTGTTATAGGCTTTCTTGGTGTTGTGTTGTTACCACTTTGTCACGCATTAGTCGCAGTACAAATGCAAGAACACTATACAGGAAGCCGATTAACGTGGAGAAGTGTATGAAGCGACATTATCAGTAGATCCACTTCATGGCTGTGAATGGTGTCATATCAGCTAACTAAAGTGCCATTTTATCGCAGCATCAGTGGATTGGGACATTTGGTTCTCACATGCAGCCTCTTCTGTGTTGTTCTATGTAACGTTTGCTTCTCCCTTTGTCTTTCTAGTGAAGACCAGGAAGTGAAAGAATTGCAATGAATGTGTGTCCAACAGGAAGCACCAAATTTGGAATCCAAGACACAACCTTCCTGACGGTGGATCTTCGCCATCCATTAAACTGATGTTCAGTTAGTTAGTTACTTTTCATCTTTGCACTGCTGTTGGATTGCTGTGCAACTTGTTCTGCTCACGAGCTCCCTGCATTAATGGATCCCAGGGAGCTCACTCCTGATTGGCCAACAGGCTGCTTCCTCGCGACTGGCTGAACTGAAAGCACAGCTAACAGTGACTCAAATTAACGCAGCCAGGGAGTTACCTTTTCAACCAACTCCCAACAAATCTGTTCCTTTCCCACAACCTCCCACCTCTCTGTCTGCTGCAGCCATCAGTCACATCAACCTTCTGAGGAACTGATATGTCATGTCCCATCCCCTATACACGCCATATGACCTGTCTAATATACGGACAGAAAGGGACCCTCTGGGGGCTTCTGCCTTTCTTGGACCTGGTTCCAGCCTAAGTTCTTCTGGAGCTTCCTCACATAGACACAACATGGACAGTCAAAGTGACAATGGGTCCTTGGACTGGATATTGAACTACAAAAGACGTGCTGCTGATGACTCACCACCTGCTTTGTCTAGCTTAGCAAGCGGTACTGACAGCAAGCCAAGTACAACCAATAAAAGAAAACGGGATGTGAAGTCCATCCCAGGGTTAGGTGATTATGACGATCCAGTTGCAAACAAACCGGCAGCCTCTACAGAGTCCAATCGACTCAAGCACACCTCTGAAACTGCTGCTAACATCCTTTTGAAGTTTGGCCTTGAAAAAGAGGATTTACAATATCTCACCTCCTACCGAGGAGACCAGATTACTCCTGCCAATCTGCCGTTCATCTTGCGGCAAATACGCCTTCAGAAGGAAATAAAAAAGACTCAAGCAGCTCAAGAAGCGGAATCAGAACACCGGTCATCAACCTCAAAATCTCAACCAGCCCACAATCTCTTTGGTGGTGTGCAGCCCAGCCACCCTAGCCTTGTGCTCAGATCAGTTCCCCCTTTTCCTCTTCATTCAGCAAATCCTTATCCAATGGTCATTCCTCCAGTTCCTTATCAACCAACTACCGGCCTGATCACCTACAATCACTTGGCGTATCTGACTTCCAACACACAGTTTTCAGCAAATTTGGCAGCCTCCAAGGATCAGCCGACACAAGCTATGATTAACGACTATGCCGCTACCGTACCAAAACTTTTTCCACATACGTGTTCTCTGTGTAACACACAGTGTACTAATATGCAGGTGAGTGGAAGACTTTTCTGGTCCTTCTTCAATTAGACATTTTTGTTTGTTTATCTCAATGTCCTATGTTGTTTTTTTATTGTCAAATTACCAGTTTTAGTTTAGTTAAAACATTTTGTCCAATCTATCCTCAGTGGGGTGTAATCCCTCTGCTGTCCTTCTGAAGTCCACGATTAGCTACTTAGTTTTGCGGATGTTCAGGAGCAGGTTATTGGCCTGGCACCACTGTAACAGGATTCCAACCTTCTCCGAATATGTCCGCTCATCTTTGCTGATGCGACCAACCACAACTGCGACATCCACAATTTTCACATTGATGCTGGAGATGCTTGTGGCCACAGAGTTGTGCATATACAGGGTAAAGAGCAGTGGGCTGAGGACACAACCCTGTGGGGCTCCAGTGTTGAGGGTGCAGCAAGCTACGCGTGCTTTTTGCTGAGAGAGCGGATTTTTAAAAGGTTCACAAAGACAACATGAATGAAGAAATAAACACAAAGCCTTAGCAGAGCAGTCCAAATAGTGTCTGGACACAGTCGCGCCATCTTGATCTGAACTTTTGTCCAACTAAGAGCAACTTGTGAAATTCACATAAAATGAAATGGAGACTTTATTAACGCGCTCTGTCTTTTGTTCTGGCTACTAGGATTGGATCTCGCACCAGAACGCCAGCCTTCACCTTGAGAACTGCAAACAACTTTGTAAAACGTCAGTTTTTCTTTAACTTTTTTTTAAATGTGTTTCAATTTGTGATGAAATTATTTTCATTCATCTAGAGGTTTTTCAGAAGTGTCTAGATGTTGTACAGACATATTTATGAGTTTTATAAAGACTTCTACCCTCATCTCAATCTTTTATTTTCTAAAGAACACACACTTCCTCAACATCTTTCAACTTTAGATGAATCCACCTGCCTCCTCATGCCTGAGACGTTGTTTTAATAGTTGTGTTTGAATTGTCTTTCCAACAGATACCCCAAGTGGGATGGTGGGATTGGTTCCAGGTCCAGGTAAAGTTCTTCTACATGGCCGACTCTGGGCAATCTTATTCATTCTTCACTTTCTGTTCTTTAACACCTTTTTGTTTGTCCGTTCATCAACTGATCAGACTGAAATGTCCCCTGTTCATATAGGCATGAGAGTCCCTCCCCGTCCGAGTCACCCAAATCCCATCGCCGCCGTGACTTGGAGGGTAGAAGGGATAGAAGGAGAAGTCGTTCCAGATCGGATCTTCGCTCTAGACACCATCGCAGGTTTGTTAGACATATATTCTGGCGATTACATGTCAACCAGCCATTACACCCGACATCAGATCGTGTAATCACAAGTGTGTTTATTCAAAGACTTAAAACGTATGCATCAACATCTCACTCTTGAGCCTTTTTCAGTCATCCCTTTGAGATATCTAGATTTAGTGGCTCTAGTGGATCTAGTTTGGAAGTATTTCAGGTCTTTTTTTAACTAAAGTTTAAGTAATTGAGGTTGAAATGATTTCTTCCATTTTTTTATCAGGTCTCGAGCATGGTCACGGTCTCGTTCTCGTTCCCATTCCCGTTCCCCAAGAAATAGTAGCCGGATCTCATCGCGATATCGGTCACACTCTAGGAGTTCTGAGAGACAATCTTCTTCAAGGAGGAGTGACAAAAGAGAGTCCACACCGAGGAAGAGCCGGGAGAGGCGACTGCCACCAAGAAGGAAACGTGAGAGGCGATCGCCCACTGAAGATTTGTCCTCTGAGCGAGAGAGGGAAAGCAGTGCAGAGAAACTGGCCAGGAAGCTAATGGAAACATCAGGTTTGTGAAAGTGCATATATTTTAAGAACTCTGGGTAGAAAGTGGAGACGCCTTCTTATGAACTACAAAAGCAAACAATGACTTCAGCACAATGATTGAACGCTTCCAGCATGCACAACACACAGATAAAACTGCTATTCTCTCTGACACTGTTTTCTTCTTCGTCCCTCTAGGTTTCCAGTCACTGTCCAATCAGTCTGACCGGGAGGTTGTGATCAACACTCTTGCTCCTGCCTTAATCCTAGAGCTAGCAAAGATGAAATCATCTTCCTCTGGTAGAGGACAAAAACGCTCCTCTTCTCCTCTATCTGCTGGTGGAAAGAGATTGTCTTCCACTGCCGGAGATAAAGTTGCAGAGCCTGTGAAAGTAGGAATCAATGCCGGGAGCAAAGAAAGGACAACTATCGAGCCTGTACTCAGACATAGAGCAGACAAACACGGAGCGAGTAAGCCATCAACCAGTTCAGCCGAGCATGCCTCCGAAACTGCAAGAAATGCCCGGGCTGAGGAAGCTTCTGCTGGGCGGCACCTCGGTTCTTCCACTGCAGTTACCCCTCCGACTGCTGGGGAGATGGTCGAGAAGCTCCTGGATCCAATGCAAATAAGTAAAAAAAGAAAATCCAAGAAGACTGAAACCGTTTTTTACCCCAAAAATATCGTCACACTGACAAACATATTGTTTTTTTCTCCACAGGATTCTTCTCTGTTAAGACCTGCTTCAAACCAAAGGTAGGTTGCCTCGTTTCTGTGTCGTCCTCTCGTTAGTGAAGTGAAACGAGGAGGTGGGATTCTTCTTGAACACGGATCGTGCTGCAGGAGGCGGTTTTAAACCGTTTATTGTAAAGTGTTAGTCACAGCACATACAAAGCTGCTGTTGATCAGTGCACTTGTCTTAAGATCTGATTCTTTCTGATTCCGCTGCCACTCTCTTGTTCTTCTAGCTTTTAAAGTATGGGTGCAGGCAGCTGCTCATATCCAAGCTGCCGAAGTATAATGATGGCTTCTACGAAGAGAAAGATGTTGCCAGGCTGCTCATCCCATTCGGCTTTTGTTATACGGACAACAACATCTTTGTTTTGCCGCAGGTTTGCTTGGTAGGCACCTGGTTAGTTATCCTGATGCTAATTAGTCTGGTTTATTCATTTCATGTTTCTGCCTTTGCTCTGAAGTCTTTCAAAGAAATACAGACTCTCTGTGTCCAAGTTTAGGGTTAGGGTTTCCTGCACATTACCAATCATTCCCAATTGTTCTTGAAAGTTAATTAGTGGGGCGACAGTAGCCTAGTGGTTATTGTGCACGACCCGGGTTCTAATCTGACCTGTGGCTCCTTTCCTGCATGTCATTCCCCACTCTCTTTCTCCCCCCTATTTCTGACTCCTTTGAACTTTTCAGACTATTCTAGTGACATTACCTAAATCAGACCAAAGTGATCACATCTTCATATCTATATGTTTGAAATGTACTTGCACAAATAAAAGCAGTCGCCCTGCCCATCCCCTGCCCCCCATCCCCACTGTCCTTCTAAGGCCTTCGTCCTGATGCCCACACCAGAGCACGTGTGTGACGTACTGCAGTCCATTTCAAGGCTTCGCTTCAATCTGAAAGGAACCAAACTCTGGGTCAATGTTGTAGCTGAGAAACACATGATGTCACCGGTAAGCATCAAAGCTCCATAGAAATGATGGATGCACAGATTCTGTCTAATGTGTACTAGTATGTTCACACTGCGTACTCTGTTCCTGTTGTAGCTTGGGTTATATATGAAGCTGATGGAGCTGATGAAGTCTGTGAGTAGCACACTCATTTCTACATTTGAATATTTCAGACTTTAAAGAGGACATATTATCCCCCTTTTTCCACCTTTTCAAACAGTCCCCTGTGGTCTAAATGAAACATCTGTGCTGTGCTTTAAAATATAACATGAATCAAGCACCAGAGGAGGTTTGTGACCCTGTAGAAACCAGCTCTCTCAGAAGGCTCCGTTTTGATGTGCGTGTCTCTTTAAATGCAATGAGCCCCCCTCACCCTCTTCCTCTCTTGTGCTGACCGGTACCGACAAGAATTCAGCTTTGAGCTTCCATGGCAACTCGTCAACGTGCCCCCTGGGAAAAACATGGCTGCCGGAGACAACACAGGATTTTTTTTTTACCAGAAGGACATCACAAGGAGAGCACATTTGAAACAGAGCATTTGTCTCTTTGTTGTAAGACTTATGCAGACCACAAACAAAGAACTGGATGGGTTTATGTCACATTTTGTGGGTCAGTAGACACTCAGGTTACCCAAATATATGTTCAAAAACACTGTAGAAGTGGATTTTTCATAATATGTCCCCTTTAAAATGGTTTCCACAATCGTCTAAATTTGTGTTTGACATCCTGATATCCTTATTTGTCTCAAATGCATATTACGGAACTCATGAACTTGCCGTGTTTCTTTCCCCTTCCTTCGTGCGTTGGATGGCCCCTCCTGTCCTGGATACAGCCTGTAAGTGATGAAGGAGCTGTGATCTACATCAAAAAGATTCCTCTGAGAGAAGCCGAGGAGCTCCGCGAAGCTATGAAAAACATTTCCTTCAAGAACTTCCTGCCTTTCCTCAACAAGGTTTACAAAAAATCACAAAGACATGGCTCTGAAAGGGGACTGACCTGTCGATCTACGTCCGTGTGTGTCATCGTGTGTGTGCTTGTGTGTTCCAGGTGTTTATAGAATTTGAGTCACACTACGATGCAGATCAGTTCGGACATTGGTACTGCCACCTGCATCCAGGGCGATCCCAGAATATATGCAAATTTGACGAAAACAAATGCCCCGTTATCCCAACAAGTAAGTCTATGTTGATGGAATAAATGTACACTCAGGGCGCACTCACACTAAGCAGTCCATACCGTGCCCAAGCACGCTTCACCCCTACAGTCCAGCTCGTTTGACCAGTGTGAGAGCTCCGATCCGTGCTCAACAACGGTACACTTCCTTGGCCCTGGCACAGTTGGGAGAGGTGTGCTTCGGCACGGTACAGATCATGCACGAGCACAAGCACAAAACGTGGACAGCCTTCATTCAGGAGAAATCCTGGAGTGTTCTGACTCAAAATAAGCCTCAAAGTCAGTAAAGTAGCCGTCATGTTCTCTGTGTTGTTCTGATGTGCTAACAAGGACTCGACTGCGCGTCCCTTTTTTTCCCGAGTCCTTGTGTCTTGTAAACTAAGCACGCTTCATGATAACATAAAGCCATGCATATGATGTATTACAGGAGTATTTAAATTAGTTGTTTTTTTTAACCCTGTGTCTGCAGGTAGAAAAAAAATGGACGGAGCATCAGGCTACGATGCTCAGAAAGCTGGAAGCAACCGGAGAGCTGTGACAACCAAAGAAACAGCTTCTCTCGCAACTCAGCCGGTAGCTGCAAGAAAGACCAAACAGAAAATGAAAGCGAGCATTTTCTATTCTGCTGATGGCACACCTTTGACCCGCGGGGAGATGGTAGAGCATTACCTGTGCAAAGAGAGAATAGGTAAGAAATCAAGAGAGTTCCTTTACTCTGTTAAAAAAGTGCACAAGTGATTTCAGTATCCCTTTTTCAGACTCGCAAAACTACCAGAACTGAGCTCAGCCGTCATCACGTCTTTGTTCATTCATATTTATTCTGCGATGGCGTCATGTTGCTATCCCAGGCATGTTTCAGGCGTTGCAGAAGCGCGGCACAGTGGAATCTCCACATACACACACAGTCAGACATGCACACGCACACAGCACTGCGCTCCCCCGCTGGCTCAGCTGATCCTGCCTCTCCTCTGTAGCGCCTCTGACGACGGTACAGAGAGGGGAACACTTCTTCCCCTCATTATGCCTCTGTGACGCTCAGACTGAAGGTGAAACGTCACAGGGGCGTAAATATCACGGCTTGATACGACCGTCTGAATCGGGCTGATGATTCTTGTTTCTTACTTTGGCTAAGTTCGCTCCTTTGTTGTCTCTTACAGAGTGCCTCCCGGAAAAATCCTGCATCTCACCACAAGTAAGGTTTCCTTAAATCATATTACAAAGAAATCTTTGGGTTGTTTAGTATCGAGAGAACAATTGACAGACGCATCTAAAACCCTTCCTGCTCCTCATTATCCTCGTCTCTTTGTTTTTTAACTGTTTCCAGTTCCTAGTACGAGGCAGCAAGCTGCTGCTTCTGACGGAGCTGCCCGCCTTTGACGTCTACACAGAGGCTGATGTTGCCAAAGTGCTTGCTCCTTTTGGATTTCTGTTTAAGGATGACAACATCTATGTCGTTCCTCAGGCGCGCATGGTAAGCACCATTAATCTGCATTTCTGAAGATAAATACTAACAAACATATAAATGAAGGTTTGTCTTTTCTTTTCAGGCATTCGTCCGAATGGAGACGGCTGAAAAAGTGCAACAACTCATGAAAACCTACAAAGAGCATCCTCTTGTGTTGCTCGAGGCTAAACTGTGTTTGGATGTAGTGACCAGCTGCCCCGACACGACACACGTAAGCATGATTTAAAGATCTTAACACTGTCGTTTACAGTGACTGGAGAAGAAAGAGGAGCACTTTAAATAACATATTGATTCAGAGGAGGTTGGCTTTATTGTTATGAGAGTAAAACTGTATTTTAGACGAGCACTTTCTAACGATGCTAACTGTTTGTTTTTTTTAGCTTGATTTCTATAAATTCTTGATGGGCCTCATGAAACATGTAAGTACTACATTCATGCACACAAGACCAGAAACAAAGATAAACATTTGACAGAATAAAAGCTTCAAGGATCAATCTGTAAGATATCTACTGACTGAAATGATAAAGTGAGCTTACTCTATGATCAGACATTAAGGAAACATGCTATGTTGAAGTGCTGGCTTCTCTGACAACAATGCAGCAGCCAGTATGTCCTCCTTCTAACTTTAGATTCTGGTCCTGAATGGTCTGGATTAGTTTGGACCGCTCTCTCTGATGTTTGAATTTAGACTGCAGTACCCATTTTAAACACTAGGTGTCAGAGTTACATACTGCTCCTTTAAACTTTAATTAAAATCACCGGAGGAGGACTTTTCGATGAAGACATATTCTTTAATAAATAAAGTAGACTTTTGGCAGCTGTACAGTCGTTTACTTTTCTGTGTTCTCTTTAAAACTCTTTGTTCGGATGTCCACTTCCTGCTGTTGCTGCAGCGGGTCACTGATGAAGGAGGAAGAACAGTGCTCATCGGGAACATTTCGCAGAGTGAGATCGAGGACCTCAAAGTGACTTTGAAAAAAATCGGTTCAGTCAGGAATATCCTGCCTCTTCTCAACAAGGTAGAAACACGCACACAGTTCTACTGTGAAAGTTGATACAGAAATAAAGGATCCTGTGGGTCTTACTATGCAAGAATAATTGTGTGCGAGCGTGTCTGGTTTTTTGCAGGTGTTCATAGAATTTGATTCAGTTCGTGATGCTGATCGGCTCGGAGTTTGGTACAGTTTTCTGAAACAAGCAACCGGTCACGTAGTCCAGAGGTTGAAGGTACCGAGAAGTGGCTGCACATCACTGGGTACGTTTGTTTCAGGAATCAAAACATGCAAACAAGAGAGTACACTTAAGTTAAGTATTGTGCTGTTGAATTTATGCAATGTTGTCATATTTAGGATAAAGTTCTGGTAAATGGACTTGAGCTTGGACAGGTCACACGTACACATTCACACTGTGATGGTTGAGGCTGCGATGTAAGGTGACCATCAGGATTAACTCATCCATTCAGACACATACATACGTTGCCCAAGGACATGTTGGACAGGTGGCTGCAGGAGCTGGAGATCGAACCCCTGACCTTTCGCTTGAGAGTCAGGAGCAGATGCCGTCAGGTGGAACCTAAAGTTGAGAGATGTGTAGCTCAAAAATAGATCTCCTTTTTTATCCTCTGCAGCACCAAGACTTCCGAGTGACGCTCTGCCTGACACCAAAGATGTCATCGAAGGGGCAACTATCCCGTCGGAAGACACCGTCGTCCCACAGGGAAGCACTCCGCCATTTTGGGTCACGATGAGAAATAGTCCCTACATGTTCCCTACGACGTCCCCTTGGTTCATCATCCCACGTTAGACAACCTTTTTTTCTTCTTCATCATCATCAACAACAAGATTGATCCTGGCACAGAAACAGAATCAGTACAGTGACTCACTTTGTCTGTTCCTTTACCTCCAAGGGTTCCTGACTGTCAAAACTATGGGCGACATTACGGTAAGCTGCTGTCGGATCATACCGCACGTGTTCTGTGCACTCTTGTCTAGTGTCTTGCCCAAGGATACATCGGACATGTGTCTGCAGGAGCTGGGGATCAAACCCCCGACTCTCCCCCTGAGCCCCAGCTGTAGCTCTCTGCTGTTTAGTCTGAACTTGATAATCTTTAGTTCTACACATTGTGCCCACTTCTTTGTTCTGAGAATATTTGTCTCTGTAGAGTTGGATCCCCTTTGCTTTTGCTTTTCTGAAAAACAACGTCCTGACATGTAAATATAGAACTTACAGGTAAACTGTCAAACAAACCTTCATTAGGCCGCGTGCGGGAGTTCACCTTTAAGTTTTTAACTCTCTTATGCACGATGGATGTGCGAAGGATTCTTCCATTCTGACATCTGAACCGTATCTTTACGTTTCATTTTCTAGAGAGCCAGAGGTTCCACCACAATCATGTTGACCAGTTTGCCGTCTGGATACTACAACCACGACGATGTGGCGAAGCTGGTGTGGCCGTATTTCTCTAATCAAAACCTTCTCTCCTTGTACTACAACGTGGTAGTGTTGCCGCTGCAGAAGAGGGTAAGAAAGAAGACCCCTTCAGACACAAACATTATTGTCATCCTGTTTACGGAGTTGTGTTTACATTTTTTCCTCTCTTTACCTCCAGGCCTTTGTGTTTTTTATGGACAAGGAAGCTTGCAGCCATTTTCTCCAAGACTACATGGCTCGGCCAATATTGGTCAAGGAAAGAGCAGTTAAGGTCCATATTGTCCTGGATCACATGACGCCTAAATCCAGTGAGGTATGGACACTGTAGAGTGCACCCTGGGTTATATCATTGAGCCACATGTAGGGGGGGGGAACTTAGAAGAAGAGCCCGAACTGGTGTATTTAGAGACGAGAAGTTTTCATGACGATAACATTGCAGACATACAATAAAAAAAAGTGTTTTATGGGGACGTCGATGGATTCCTTCACGTGTGACTTCTCTTGCAGGAGACGATGTACAAAAGCCTGATGAGGTGGAGCAACGCTGTGAGTCATAACTCCATTCCTTCTCAGTTTGCTCTGGTGAGAAGCATCTGTCTTTGGATCTCTGGAAACTTAACATCGAACATTTTATCTTTTTTTTTTTTGCACCAAGGGAGTTCCTGATCCCGACTCTCTGGAGGAGCGGCTGCTGTGTGCACGGATCACAGAGGTGTCTGTGGAGGTCGTCCTCGTGGTGTTGGAAGTAGTGGCTTCTGTTGCACCCTTTGTAAACTTCCTGCCGCTCGCCAACAGGGTAACAACACATGAACCTGCATCCCTCACATTAAAATCAGTGTTTCCAACACGATCAGGTGTATTAATGGCGGGTTCATCTCTCCTTCACTGAGTTTATTCTCTCTGTGTCCACGACCTTCTTCCTCAGATATGCATCGAGATGGCTGATCCGAGCGGTGTGACGAAGGTTTTGGAGAAGAGAAACTCTTTGTGCCCCATCACCTATGAAAAAGTGAAAGCATGGTATGTGACAGTCAGGGATACATGATGGAGTTACACATGTTTTTAGAAAGCAAAACAAGTGCTAACTTCTCGTCTTCTTCTTTGTAGGAAGAAAGTTCTGGGTTTTGAGACGTGAGTATGTTTGTTCCTCTGGTAACTAAATATTTCAAGTCTCTCTCTGGATCTTTACAGTCCACTTGAATCTTGTTTAAATGCTCTTAATCAGTGATTGATAATCCTCCTGTTGTGATTTTCAGCGTGAAGAACCTTAAGCAGCGTCTACAAGGTTCTAGTAAGACAACAACGGTTAAAAGGATCAATGCCAAGGTGGACACCAAGCTCACAGCTACAGATACTCCAACCCAGCGTCCTCCTTCTGTACCTTTGGACAGTGGGTCACAATCTGCTCTGCAAACTAACGACCCTGATGGATCCACTGTCTCTGAGCCCATCGCTGCAGGACCGAGTTCTACTGTCACAGGGGATGAAGCAAAGACGAAGGAAGGCGAGAAACCAGGGACTGAGGTCGCCATGGACTCCACTGCTGGTTCCAATTCCAATGAAGATGTCAAAAAAATCGTGGAAGAGGAATCACCAACAACTTTGGTCTCTACAGCCGAAGCCAGCTCTGCTTCTGCAGTTAGCAGCCCCGACCTCTCCGCCACAGCACTCACGTCTGAAGAAGACCTCGCTGAATTCTCTAAGGTTGACACAGAAAGTTTACACACGCTCTCTGCAGCAGTGCGCATCCACGAACTCTGCCGAGTCCGCAGGTCTAACAATATGGACAGACAACATGTTAACGATGACGACGTTGACACTGTCCATGACGTTGAAGACACAAGCCATGAGCCTCATCGCTCCTCAAACTCAAGCTCTCAGTCGAAAACGTCACCGAAACCCACCGAATCCAGTGCCAGTGGCTCCTCGTCCTCTCCTCCTCCGGTGGTGACTGAAGCTCCTTCCTCCCGGGATAAGAAAGAACAGCAGAGCGTCACAACATCTACAGTCCAATCATCAAACACGACGTCCTCCCCTAGGACCAGGTCACTGTCTTCTGCACAAGAAAAGGAAAATATTAAATCCAAAGGAACTGTTGACAACTCAATGGAGACTCATCCAGAGCAACTTACAGAGAGTGCAGTGGCAACGTCTGCCCACAAGGTGTCAGCAGAGGGCGCTGCTGCAAAAACTGTTGAGTCAGAGACAGATATGGAAACATCAGTAATGATGAGGAGGAACAAAGAGGAAGGAGAAAAAGGTGTTGATGAAACTGATGAACAGATGGGTGATGGCGACCAAGACACCAGTTCTAAAATCCAGACCACTTGGCCCAAGGAATCCCAGACTCTGCACAAAGAAAGCCTCCAGATCTTGGACAGTATCGATGATGAACCCAAAGCTCAAACAGAGGTGAACAGTGTAATGGAAATGGATGGTTCTCTCCAAGAGCAAGAAGCTACAGGTCAAGAAGACAGCCACATGGTCCAAGATGGCGGTTCCACAGTTAAGCAGCTGTCTGAGGAAGATGACAAACCAGAAGTGGATAAATCAGATGATAAGAGAGATGTTGAGAAGACAGAATTAAAAGAGGAAGAAGAAGAAGTCAAAGGTGAAATGATTTCAAACGTATCTTGCAAAGATTCTGAAGACGCTGAAAATCAAGTTAACACCACTCAAGAGAGGTCTGATAGAAGAAGAAGCACACGAGGAAAGAAAGAGGAGAACGCCAGTATTAACCTCAAAGAGGCGTCTGAAAAACCTGACGCGGTCGAGGAGGCTACGGTTCAGGTTTTAGACTCTGTGGTAGCGGAGACCTTCAATAGTGGACCAACCATCGCAACAAGAACAACCAGAGGAAGGAGGGAAAGACCTCAGATAGATGCTCCAATTGACCAAACGACAGAACCAACAAGGGGGAGGCGCACTCCGTCCAGAGAGTCACAAAGCTGCGAGAAAGCTCCTCCAACAAAGAAGAGAGCCAGTGATGTAGACGGGACAGAGGAGGTTTCTACCTTTGAAACACTGGACTCTGTGGAGGTCGAGGTTACAAAGGATGATGGGCCTAGGACGAGAGCAAAAGGAAAGAGGGGAAGACCTAAAAAAACTAATGTAACAACAATTCCAGAAGTAGCAGCAACGATGATCGAGAACTTGCCTGAGAGCAGATCGCCCAGCCAGGGAGACGAATCTGTTAACGTCTCGAACCCAAAGGTAATGTTCCAGATTTATACATGTGCACGTTTAAGGTTCCTCTTTGGGGACATTTTCGCTGACAGTCCCAACACCAATCCCAGTATCTGTCAGCCTCAGATCCTGGGTTCAAAAGTGGTTTTGGCGTTTGTGCTATCAATGAACAAATTGGATGCCATAACTTAGTATCCCTTCCCCCTAACGATTGACCTTCTTTCAGATTATTTATGTGACTACTAAATGAAACTCTAGCAGTGCGGAGAGCAGATCAGAATCTAGGCAACAACAGAATATAGTCTTTGGTATTGGAGAGGTTCTCGGAATTGGCAAATTCTCAATTCTACTTATTGCTCTCTGGTATCGGGAAAGAAAAGAAAAGGGTATCAAAGGACAACGTGTGAAAAAAGATGAATCAGCTCTTCACATCCTGAACATGATGCCAGTTTGTTTTGGTTTTAGACTCTGGTGACTTTGGACGATGCTGGCGGAGATGAAGAAGAAAAAACGGATGAAAACCAAGCGGTGAAAACCTCAAGACCTGCAGAGCTCAAACACGATGATGACACAGGTGTGTGTTCTTCCACACAGGTCACTTACATAGCTGTGTTTGTGGTATGTGTGTGTGACTTTAGTTTACTGTGATTGTGATCAGGGTCCTTAGCAAGGCTGCCCATGAAGGTAATGTTAACGACATGAGCACGCCCAGTGATCTTAACTGGGCCAGTTATGTCACAATCAGTAAAGCCACTCCAGGAGTGATGACGCCAGAAAAGAGAGGAAGAAGAAAAGGAGGGAACTGACCCGGGAGTTTGACCCCAACAAGAACTTGTTAACTTATTCCAGTCGGCTCCAAAGGCTGATGGGAGCCAAGCAGAGGAAGCTAATGTTAGCCAGGAGGCTAGTGCAAACTGCACAATTCTTTATTAAATCAAATCTGATTGGTTTAAAAAAAATCAGAAATTTGGGTCGCTATGTTTCATGAAGGAGCTGGTGTTGGTTCCTGAGGCTCGACCAGTTAAGAACCACTGGTCTACTCTAGACCCAGTCTGGAAGACTCTACATTGATAACAAGTTTCAACCTGATATTAAATGTATGATTTCACAAGATGTCAAAAAAATGATACATGGCTTCAGGGGCGTGTCCAGAGGAGTGGCCAGAGGGGTGGAATGGCCCCCTCATGGAATCTAATTGGCCACCCCAGTCCAAAAGGTCTGGACACGCCCCTGCACGGCTCGTCCAATTTCTAGTTTCTTTCGATCAACGCAGATTTCCTCAGCAATGTTTTTCAAGCACCTGGCAAGAAGTGAACAGATGTTTTCTAGAACTCTCAAACTTTTGTACTTTCATTTTGATGTTTGTGTTTCCTGTGTCAGAGGAAAGTTTCAACTTTTTGACCGTTGATAAGGCCGGAGAGGAGGAGGTCAAGGAGGAGGTAACGCCCAGGAGGAGAGGACGAGCCAGGAGAAGCAGACAGACTCCTGGTAACACATCCACATCTTTATCTCTTCAGCCGTGTCACTCCCCAAAATCTTCAATCTAGTCCCCCAAAGTGTGATAAAGATTATAACAGTAAATCTTTAGCCCCACTGTTTAGCAGCTCTTAAACATTTCAGGTGAAGTCTCAATGCTACAACACAAAACTAATGATTATTTAGAATGATTTAGTGTTTTTAATGTCTTTTTCCAACAGTGAGAAAATCTCTCAGAGGGAAACCTGTGAGCACCAAAGAAGAAAGAGGAGAGCAACTGCCTCCCTCTTCACTTGATGCCTCCTCCTCGTCGTTGGACAAAGACTCATCGAATCAGTCGAACGACGTCCATGAGGAGGTTGAAGCAGCGAGCCAGGCGGACATCAACGCTGCCTCTGCTGGGCCGGAGCTGCTACTGGAGAACGAAACCCTGGAGGGATGTGCAGAAGAAGAAGAAGGGGAGGAGGAGGAGGACACAGAAAGGAGCAGGGCTGATATTAAAGGTAGAGAGAGACAAACCATGGATGGATGGACGGTGGCAGAATCTTTATTGTCTTGCATGCTTTTCCCAATCAATAAAAGATTTAGCTGTTGATCCTGTACGTCTCTCTCTTCTTTAGCTTTGAGTAAAAGCAGGAGGGAGCTTCATGGAACTGAAGCAAAGCGATCTCGTTCTCAGTCTCCTTCAGACTTCAAGCTGCCAGAGTTCAAACCCAACAACCCCCTCGGTGAGTCGCAGACGCTGTTTTCCTAACCCTGACCCAACATGAGTTGCCCAAAGCTAACCGTGCACTTTGTTCTCCCTCTTCAGGTCAGGAGTTTGTCGTCCCTAAATCCAGGTATTACTGTAAACTGTGTTCAGTTTTCTACCTGAATGAGAGAGCGGCCAATGAGCTCCACTGCAGCAGCCAGGAGCACTACGACAACCTGCAGGTAAACACAAACACAAACACAAGCGAGACACACAATTCCTGTGCACTTAAAGTCGCTCCTTGTCTTATATTGTTTGTTTTTCACTTCTTTTTTCAGAAATATTTCCAGGAACTCGAAGATAAATCACAAAGGTCATCACAAAGCTCTCGAGGCTCTGCGTCTGATTGATCCAAACTTCAGCCGCCATTTTTTAAGACATGAAAATCAGATGAAGCAGCTTTTTCAACCACTGCAGATCAATGTGTAAATAAAGCAGTTTGTTCAAGTTCAAGTCGTCCTGCATCGTGATTCATGTAAATGATTTCATTTGACCTTCATCATAACACCTGACAAGTATTTAAAGGATCAATCAGTGAGATGTGTAGTGAGTGAGATGATAAAGTGAGCTTACTCTATGATCAGACATTAAGGAAACATGCTATGTTGAAGTGCTGGCTTCTCTGACAACAATGCAGCAGCCAGTATGTCCTCCTTCTAACTTTAGATTCTGGTCCTGAATGGTCTGGATTTGTTTGGACCAGAGAAGGTAGGCGGTTTTAAGGCACCCCCACACGGCCGTTTTGGACGCCCCTCGGTGTGCCAGATATGAGCGCAGTTATCAGGTCAAACCAACAGGTGTTGCAGCGATGGAAGCGGGCAAGAGAACTGGTTCTTGAGAACTTGCTCCCTCCACTACTGCTGAGTAACAAGTGTAGCATATGAGTCCAAATACTGAACTAAGGAATCGTGGAACTGATCAGGGACAGGAATGAAAGAGGTTCGTGTTGAGCAGCCAGTCCTTCATATATACATGTTTAAAAAACAATTGGATCTGTTGATGAACAATGATCAGGAGTCAAGAGGACATATCAGGATTTATTGTGTTTAGAAAAGGAACAAAGCAAGCTGTACAGATAGGAGACCTTTGACCTTTGTTTACAGAAATGTCACCAGGATCATTTGTGAAAACTGGGAATCTTTCACTTCACAGGATTTCATTCATTATGAAACTATATCAGAAATGTTACATCCTTTAGACTATATGAAGCTGCTCCCAGTTTCTCCCAGTGTATTAAACTGGGAAACTGGGAGCAGGTGTGATAACAGAGTGAGGAAGAAGTTCATTAAAACATCAAATGATTCTACGGAAATGTCTTCACGTGATCATCGAGGGACAAACTGTTTCATACAGTTTGTCAAACATTTTAAAAAAAGCATCAAGATGCACGATGACATTTAAGACTTCATATATCAAACTTTAAAACAAAACAGCGGCCGCTCAACGACCGACACTGCTCCGTTACTTTTCACTGTTTTTAATTTGAGATCGTTTATTTCCCGATCAGACACGAGGAGGAGGAGCGAGGAGGCAAACATAAAAAAAGTCCCCAGATTAGGGAACTCCTGAGTGGATCGTACATCTTCAAAAAGTCCCGAGAACCGAATGGTCCGAGAACACCTCTTTACATAAGTTCCTGTCATGAAGAAACTCGGCTCATACGTGCAAATGTAGAGCAGAACAAGGCACTGCAACTGGGAGGGACTACAAATCCCAGTGTTTTTTTTTTTAAGTCAGCAGACGTTTGACTGTTTCCAGCTCGTTCTCTTTCACATTCTTTAAAGTTGGTGTTGATGGAATCACCCAGAAAGAGAGGCTTCACGACTTTGATGAACTTCCTGCTGATTTCTGTTGAAGCTCTTCGTAGTGTTTCTAAAACCAGAGAAGAAGAAGAAGAAGAGGGAGAACACAAGCTTTGTTAGGCTCAGTATGTTGTGTGTTTTTAACATTGTTCGTGCGTGTGTGTGTGTGTGTGTGTGTGTGTGTGTGTGTGTGTGTGTGTACCTGCAGGTTGTGTAAGTGCGTCTGGCTGCTGCAGTGGGGCTCCTCGGTCGTGCTCTCATGTTGGTAGAAAACCGAGCACAGGTTACAGAAGTAAGCGGGGACCACGAACTGGTTACCTGTTGGAGAAGACAGAAGGGAAAAAAAAATGTGACCAAACATTTTCATTGCATGTTTGTTTTCAAATTAAATTTTGGCAGCCGTGACTCACCGAGCGGGTTGTCGGGTTTGAGTTCCGGGAGTTTGAAGTCGTCAGGGACGGAAGGAGACTGAGAACGAGATCGCTTTGCTTCAGGTCCGACCGCGCCCCTCCTCTTTTTACTCACAACTAGAGAAGAGAGAGAGAAACAACCATCGATAAACTGTTTGAACCTCAACTATTATTAGGTCGGGGGTTCGGATCCATCCGAAATTAGACACAACAAGAGCATGAAGTGTTGAACTGCTGACATCCTAAATAAAGCAACCATTGTCAAACGTTCTACTTCATGAGCTCTGGTCCATCGATCATGTTGGAGGAAATCTAGACAAACCTCACAACTGATTTTAGAAATACGCTGCTTTTCAACGTGACAGGGGAACCAAATTCAGGGGGCTTTTATTTGTCCAGAAAACCTTTGAAGAAGAAGTTTCTTCTCGGGGTTAAAAACGGCCTCAGCTCTCGCAGCTGTCTGTACCTTTCATGTCGGCCCTACTCCTTTCTTCCTTCTCCTCCAAACATCGCTCCAGTGTTTTGTTCTCCAGCCCGACAGACGCTGAGGCGCTCGCTGTTTTCAGTCCTGCCGTCTTCTGGACTTTCAGCGTGCCATCAGTTGACAGTGAAGACGGTTCCTCTTTCTGTCTGGGAGATTTTCTTACTGTAAAAGACAACGAATAAGTCGAGAGAACAAACGACAAGTGCTCCATCATTGGAGAACAGTGAAGCTAAAGATGTTGAAAGTGTCACTTTTTATTGAGTGAGTGGAGATAAAGATTGTAGGTGTGTGTGTGTGTGTGTGTGTGTGTGTGTGTGTGTGTGTGTGTGTTACCAGGGGTCAGTCTGGTTCTCTTCTTAGGTCGGCCTCTTGTCCTGGGTGTTGTCCTGGTCTCCTCTTTCTCCTCTTCCTTCACCTCATCTACGATCACAAAGTTCAGAGAACCAGTTTTTGTGGGAAACTGAACTACGTTAACAAACTTCTAAATGCATCATCGTAATAACTTTACCTGTGTCATTATCAAGTTTGCGTTTTCCAGATCTTAACGTTGTCCTTGTTGGTTCCTCATTGGACTTGTCCTCTTTGTCACAGCCAGCGTCCTCTACAGTCTAAAAATAAACACAAGACAACTTGAGAGTCAGTGTTTCCAGGTGCTTCTTGTGTTTCCAAATCCTCACCAGAAAAACCTTTAACTTACGATGTGTCTAAAGGCCTAATCAGACTGCTATTTGAAGCTAGGATATGTACGCCCCTTCACCTTCAACTGAATGTTGCAGAGGCGTAATTGGGAGACGGGGGGACCCCCCCTCTGTGCCTTCATTGGAGGTAGTAACAGAGGCGTTGCAGAGGCGAGATGGGATCAGTCGAGCCAGCGAGGGAGCGCAGTGCTGTGTGTGTGTGTGTGTGTGTGTGTGCATATCTGACTGTGTGTATGTGGAGATTCCGCAGCGCTGAAACAAAATCTGAATTCACAGACTGGGACACCAGCATTACTCTGAGACGGAATCAATATGAATTTACAAAGACGTGATGACGGGTGAGCTTAGTCTTGGCAGTCTGAACAGGGCTTACATTCTTGGGCTATTTTGGGGGATTTATCCACTAAGGGATTATGACTAAGAGTTAGTAAAAAAGAAGTCCAGACTTCTGGCCCTGACCTGGATTTGTTTCCTGACACGACACCTGCCGTCCTCTGATTGGTCCTCCGGGCTGACACTGTGCTTCTTGAGACTCCTTCTCGTTGGCGTGTCCTTTTCTTTCGTTTTCTCAGTCAAAGCATCCTCCGTTGTTCTTGCCGTTTTTCCTCTGGTTGATCTTGTTGTGATTGCGTCTTCTTTGACTTTGTCCTCTTTCTTTCCCCTTGTACTTCTTCTTCTACCGGAGCTTTCTGTGGATGACTGGATGAGCTCTTTGTCTGCTGTGGTGTCCATCCTTCGCCGTATCTCATATCTTTCACTTGTCCTGTCTGGTTTCCTTAGTGATCTCTCCTCGTCATTTATGGATGCTTTGCTTGTTGGATTGCTCCTCGTTGAAGGTCTATCATCTGTTCTAGCCACGGCCTCCCCCCTCTTGGACTTTTGTTGCTTGTTTTGAGTCTCTGATTCTGTTGTCTTTGGCTGATCTTCAACAGAAGTTATTACCTTGTACGTGCTTTTGCTCCTTGTATTGAACTGTTTAGAAGTATCTTCATTATTTGTCTCTCGTTTCTTACCTGCATCGTCTTCAACTGCAGGTTTATCTGCAGATTTGCCAGATATTGGACCTGAACCTTCCTCAGACAGCTGCTTTAAAGTGGAACCCTCCCTTTGGACCAGGCCACTGTCTTTTTGACTTGTAGCTGCTCCATCTTTGGTAACACTGTCTCTTACCTGGAGAGGACCTCCAATATCCATTTTACTGTGCCCCACAGGATGGACTTTGCCTTCATCTTTGACACTGTCCACAACCTGGCCTCCCTCAGATCCAGTTAGTTGGGGTGCAGAACTTCCATCCGGATTATTCTGATCAAGGGAGGACGGCGTTTTAGTCGACGCTGGAGGAGAAGGGGAAGTGGCCTTACTGGCACTGGAAGAGGATGAGGATTTGGTGCTGGATTTGGTGGGCTGAGATGAGTCTTTTGACTGAGAGCTTGAGTTTGAGGATCTACAATCTTTGGTTGACCCAGATGACAGTGACGAGGTTGACCTCTTGTATTCTTTTGAAGATCTTGTAGATGTCTGTTGGCGAGAAGGCGACACACCAGAGCTGTGACTCTCTCTTCTTTCTCTGGAGGAGTGCTTGGGTGGGGAGTAGCAACAAGGCTCAAGGCTTGAGTCTTTAACGTCATCATAAACTTCATCAACAGTGACAAACTCCTCCTTGTTGAATTGTTCCTCGTGAGAAAGGTAGGCGTCAGAAGAGACGCGGTCGTCTGTGAAATCATCCTGACCCTGGATGAAGAGAGAATCAATCAGTGAAGAACTGTATCTGCTGGTTTTGTTCAGATATGGTACTCTAGATCATTGGGAATGACCTGCGGTACCACAGGTCAGCTCTTACCAAACGATTGTCTGATGGCACATATATTGCACATTCCTGATATTAACTAGTACTCATGTGGAGCACGAGTTTCTGAAGCTTGGCAGCTGAAAAGGCTCTAGCTGAATGTAAGTGGCCTCACCTTCTTTTCCACACTCTGAGACCGGCTCTGTTGAACAAGTCTGTTTTCACCCACTGTCACTGTGATGGCTTTGAGCATGTCCTTGTCGATCTCAGGGGACTCGTCTTTGTCTACGATGGCGTCTGATTCATCAAGGTTTATCGTGACCTCACCAGAATCTTGTAGGCGCCGTTTGAGGCTCTCCAAACTGAAATGTAGAACAAAGGGATTGCTTATGGTCAATGATAGTTGCACTGTTCTCACTGATGAGAAGACTGAATGACTGAATACATTGTACATGTCCTGTTTCTAATCTGGGGTCCTTCAGATAATAATTCACGTATCTTTTGGTTTCTACTAAATATGAGTCAGTGAGTAAAAGGGTGAGCATAACGAGCAATCTCTTCCTTATTTCTAAGGCCCATCCATCCTTCCATTCATTCATTATCTATACTGCTCTTCCCGTTAAGCTCTTGAGGGGCTGGAGCCGATCCCAGTCATCGGGTCACACCTACGGGAAATTTAGAGTCACCATTTAACCTAACGAGCATGTCTTTGGACTGTGGGAGGAAGCTGGAGTACCCGGAGAGAACCCACGCATGCACGGGGAGAACATGCAAACTCCACAGAGAGAGAGGCTCCTGTCAGACGGGGATTCAAACCAGGAACCTCCTCGCTGTGAGACAACAGCACTAACCACTGCACCAGCGTGCAGCCCTATTTCTAAAGCCTCACAGAGTTTAGGACTTTAGTTGAGTTCTAAACTTGACCTGGGGAAATGGCTACGTGTCTCGTTTCTGCTAATAAAGTCATATCTCTCTCTCTCTCTCTCTCTCTCTGAAACTGACAAGAATCAATAAAAACAGGAATACTTACGGCTCAAAATGTTTCACTTTACTCCTGAAGAGAGAAAAGAGGAGGAGTTTGTCAGTGCAGGTGTGAGGATGGGTGGTTTGTGAAAAACATACAGAAAAAGCCTGCTCTAATAATAAAATCTGAGTTAGTCTAAAACCAACTCAACCTCATTTGATCTGAAGAACTTCTAAAAAGACGTGCGTACCAAGCTGGGTCCTCTGTGAAAGAGCTGGGGGAGGATTCGTTGTATTTCTCCACCACTTTGGTGACACCGCTGGAGTCGGTCATCTCAACGCATATCTGATGTGACGAAGAGAGGACAAACATTGTGAGGGACGAGAGAAGAGGAAAGTCACGAGCAACAAAAGTTTGACTCCTAAACTGTGAAACTTAAGGGCCACTCCATGATGGAGATCATCCATTAACGAGTGGACTCAGAAATGAAAAAATAACAAAAGGATAATCAGCAAAGAGAACATTTAAGTCGTTTCGGTTTAAGCTGGGTTACTGAAGGTTGAGTTACAAAATGATTTATACCCTGTTGGCAAGTGGCATGAAGTTGACAAAGGTGGTGATGGACGCAACCATTTCTATGACCAATGTGATGACGTCCAGAGAGACCTCAGAGACCTCCACACACAGCAGACGCTCCTCTAGAGACGTCGGATCAGGAACTCCCTGAAGAGAAGGAAAGACAGAGTTGTTGTTCAAGACGACGGATACAAAAACAGCTGATGTCGATGGACAAAGAGATGAATGGAAGCGTTTCGTGACTCACAGCGTTGCTCCACTTCATCAGGCTTCTGTACATCGTCTCCTGTGAAAAAGATCCACACATTTTTAGAGATCCGCTCAAGACAAATTAAAAGTCGATCTTTGCTTTTCAACATTTCATGTTACACAACCTTTTATCATTTCATGGCCCATATTTTGAGTCCATGTTCATATGTCTGAGCTTGACTCTAAAACAATCATAGTACATCCATTCCTGCAGACACAAAATGCCATTTCCTGTTTCTTCATTCAGTAAATGTGTCTATCCAGGAGTCCGTACCTCACTGGAGTCAGGATACATGTTTTGCAGGACAAAGTGGACACCGATGGTGCATCCTTTGATGGAAACCCACTTAGCGATGTGAGCTTTGACAAAGTCGCAGCATGTCGTCCAATCAGAGAAGAACACAAACGCCTGGAGGTGAAGATGGGAAAGGAGATGATGTTCAAATGATTGTAATGACTTGTAGTTGGGATAACAGTGTACTTAAATCTCCTCCTCACCCTCCTCTGCAGCGGTAGGACTGTCACGTTGTAGTACAGGGAGTGAAGGGTCTGTTTGGGGAAATATGGCCACACCTGCCTCGCCACATTCTCATGCCTGTAGCCTTCTTCTGGCAAACCGGTCAACATGATTGTTGGGCACATGGTACCTTGACAAGCTGCCTTCTAGATAAAATCAAATGTCATATGTTGGATTCATTTGTTGTTGATTGCACTTCAAATACATTTACTACGGTGCAGTTAACACACATAAGTGTACACTTTGTACAGGAATGTCTTGTTAGAATAGGAAAATTAGAGATTTGATGATCTGTTAACTGTGTGACCTCAGAGAGATCCTTAAGGTCACCGAAGATTTGTTCAAGAAATACATCTTTTGTTAAAGCTCTTTCTGATGTCAGTGTTTCCCACATGTAGACGATACTGTATACAGTATATTACTGTATTTGTCATCCCTGAGAGAGAGGGGATGGGGTTGGGGAGGAGCGGGGGGGCATAAGTAACTTGGGTAAAATTTTGTTCAGAATCCAGCTTACCTTAATGTCATCTATTTTCCTGACAGTCACGTGCTCTAGGAGGTCAAAGTGAACATAGACACAATGAGTCATCTTACAGAAAATGCTACCAGGTGTATTTGGCAGTGACAAACTTTCCAGTAGGATAAATAAAGACTCTCTGACTGTTACCTGGGATGATGAACCACGGAGAAATGGTGGGGAACACAAAGGGACCTTTTCTCAAAGTGATCCAAAAAGGTGGAGTGCTGAACTGTGGAACGGCAACTTTTGCTGACGGGATGGTTACCCCTTCAATCAGATCCTTGCTGCCCAGCAGCGAGTTCTTAGGAACGATTGGAGCTGCACAAATTAAAAAGAAAAAAAGTCATTAGAAAAACGTTGATGGGATTGTAAGCAGCACTTGCATGCAGTTTTGTAGATGTACAATTCCATGATTTATACATTTTCCACCCATGGCTAGTTCAGATGTCATTACCTCAGACTGCCTGCCTTTGCTCTCTTGAGACTGTTTTGGTTGGTCATTACTACTTGTACTAAAAATAAAAACCAGAACACTTCTCATACCAAAGACTGGTTCCGTGTGTACAGATCTGACATTGTTAGGCCGAAGCTGCATTAATGCAGATGATGTAAATTGTAAATAGAAGTGGCCCCATCATAGAACCCTGTGGAACTCCTTTGCTTAACATAAAACACAAACAGAAAGCAATTTGCAACTACTGTTTTGAGTTTTATAAATTAAACAGTTGTGTATATGATTAGGGGAATATATATAGTTTAGACAGTTACTGGTGACATTTTGCGAGGTATTAATCAAAACACCTAAAAGTACCGAATCCAAATTGAACATATTCAGTCGGTTAGATGAAGCTAAGCTCAGCTCTGGAGAGGTCAGCAGGGATAAGTATGAAGTTAGTTAGAAACAAACATCGACACATTATCAAAAAAAATAACCCAACGCTCAAATGTCATGTCGACAATATTTTGAAGAAAAACTTACAAGGCACTGTGCTCCTGCTGGACGGTATTTTCAGCCTCTGGATTCTGTATGCAGGGGGTTGTTTCAGAAGACTGTACCAGACCCCTAGCTGATCAGCATCCAAGGGGGTGTGGAACTCTAAAAATACCTGAAACACACAAGCTTACACTTACATGACCAGTGACAATAACATTACTTTTTTTTCTTCTTCATATAAATGTGAACACCGTCATCATGTGTGTGTGTGTTTCTACCTTGTTGAGGAGAGGCAGGAAGTTCCTGACAGAGCGGACTTTTGTCAGAACCTCTCTGAGTTCCCTCGTCTCACTCGGGGAAATGTCCCTGATGAAGATTAATCTGTTGTTGTGTTCATCCACACGCTGAAACAGGAACAGGAAGTCAACATGCAAACCATGAGTAAAACAGAAGACTTTATGTCATGTAACTGAATACACAAAGTAGAATAGAAGTTTAAGGTTGAACTAAAACTTAAAGGCTAACTTAGCCAATAAATGTACAGCAGTTTATAAATGAGGAGTGTGTGTGTGTGTGTTTTACTTACATATTTTAACAGCTCCATTAGGGATTTATAAAACCAGGACTAAAACAGAAACATGAGAAGAGGCGGTTTTAAAATGCAACATTAATGTTCTTCAGTACTCCAGACTCAATGTGCATGTGTTCAGAATTGTTTGCTCCAGATTTATCATCATGTTCTTCATGTTATAGCTATCATCATCAAATGACCCCGAATACAGTGAACTACAGAGGTCAGCATGTTCTTTACAAATACAAAATGAATACAGGGTTACTGACATGCTTACCGGACTCATTGAGATGGTGTCGTTCAAAGCATAGAGACAAAGTTCAGACCCTTTCAAAATAATGGGAACACCTTTGGAGGCTCTTAATGTGTCAAACACACTCCTCGCTGACGGCATCAGGACGAAGGCCTGAGGAAACAAGAACACATATACATTATATTTTAGATATTCAAATGTTGCGTAACAGGGGAAACACTGTGGAAAGTGTGCGCACCAAGCAAGCCTGAGGAACAACATAGATGTTGTGGTCTCTGTGTTGATAACCAAACGGAGTGAGCAGCCGGATAAAGTCGTCCTCTGTGTAGCTGACATCATCATCACAGCGCCAGGTGATGAGCATCTGAAACAAACAACGGGGGTTAAAGAAACAGGCCGAGGTCTGATGGCCTTGACTATATCTTCACAAAAAAGTATCAAACTGCAAAGCGTAGCTAAACCGAGAGTCAAGACAAATCTTTAGTTTCGAAGTGTGCGATCACAAACAAAGGCCTTAACGTTCACACCTACCTTTGGTGAAGTCCCGGGGTCACACATGAGGGACGCTGGGAACGAGAAGCAAAAAAAGGAAAAGATGAAAAAGGGAGCAAAAGGCTAGTTTAATTCTCATGACCAATACAACATTTATTCCAGACAAAAAGAGTCTTTCTTTCTTCATTTGATTCATCACCTATTACTGATCGAGTCAGCTGCTTCTCGAATCTCTCCCCAAAAGTCAGAGGGGCGTCGTTTGCTGAGGATGTGAGGAGAAATGGGAAAAAGAGAAATATTGTGAAGTGACTGTGGAAGCCATGTTTTTATTTGTTGTATTCTATCCCTGCTGTATTTATGAGTGTAATTCACACACTGAACTGTAGGGTGAAGTATTGGCTTATCCTGGGAATAAAGCCAAGACTCCAGGTGTCCTTGATCTCTCACCCAGTTCTTCTTCAGTCGGGCGCTTCTCCCTCGTCTTTCCAGAAGTCACAGAGGGATCCTGGTTTGATGCTGCGTCTGTTTGTGTCTTCAGCGTAGCCGCAGGACCTTCAGGATGAAAATATATAACAACACACCGACCTTTAACCCTTTGAACTCTGCGAGGAAGATACGTCTGCCAGAGGATTAAAAATAGTTTCTGCTTGTTGTGATGTCATTGATTGTTTTCTAATAATTAACGTACATCTGTACGACCTAAACTACAAGATTACCTCAGTCAATAAAATATGAATAATAAAATATCCGACTTGTATCAATTTATCAGGTTTTGCTAAGTAAAATACAAAATGATGATTAGAAACCTGAGTGTCTTTGATAACCCCGCCTCTTCGTCCAGAGGACTTTGTGACCAGGGGCATGATTCAGAAGTCCGTACCAGTCTGCAAACCGCTCAGTCTCTCTTATCGAGGGAAGTTCTATGAAGAGCTGGAAAACACAAGAACACAAAGAGGTTACGGATGAGACTGACAGGAAGTCTTCAACAGCCACTCTCATGTTTGTGTGTGTCAGTGTTTGTACCTTGTTGAGGAGGGGCATGAAGTTTGTGATAGGACCAAACTCTTTCAGAGCTTCTCTGAGCTCCCTGATCTCGCTTGGTGAAATGTTCCTGATGAAGACGGTTCTCTCTGCCTCATCGATCGCAGACTACACCAAGAACAGGAAGTAGACATCCAAACCGAGAAGTGAACTTGAGGAAAGACACTCACGATCACAGCAGCATGTTTTAGTGTTTAAAGTGATATATTCACTGAAAGAATTTTTTATAGTTTAACAATTGGAATAAATGTATATTTCAGTGAGGTCGACGATGCTTCAATGCAAGAAAGGAAGTTTTACATTGCAACACAGCTGAACACAACTAAAGGCCTTTGCACACTGAGCCGGATTTTCCGTCCGAAATTGATGTTGAAAAAAGCGTACGTGTGTTGGTAGTCTCAATACCATACTGGACTTTAATGTGTGATTCAAGTGTAGAGAGCAGCGTATCAAACCACTGACATGATGAATAACACCTGGAAGTGATCGGGATATTTCTGCAGCTCCTTATTGACAAGTGAAACTCTCCTTTATCGACAGGTGAAACTCTCCTTAATCGACAGGTGAAACTCTCCTTTATCGAAAGGTGAAACTCTCCTTAATCGACAGGTGAAACTCTCCTTATCAACAGGTGAAACTCTCCTTTATCGAAAGGTGAAACTCTCCTTCATCGACAGGTGAAACTCTCCTTCATCGACAGGTGAAACTCTCCTTTATCGACAGGTGAAACTCTCCTTCATCGACAGGTGAAACTCTCCTTTATCGAAAGGTGAAACTCTCCTTCATCGACAGGTGAAACTCTCCTTTATCGAAAAGTGAAACTCTCCTTTATCGACAGGTGAAACTCTCCTTTATCAACAGGTGAAACTCTCCTTTATCGAAAAGTGAAACTCTCCTTTATCGACAGGTGAAACTCTCCTTTATCAACAGGTGAAACTCTCCTTTATCGAAAGGTGAAACTCTCCTTTATCAACAGGTGAAACTCTCCTTTATCAACAGGTGAAACTCTCCTTCATCAACAGGTGAAACTCTCCTTTATCAACAGGTGAAACTCTCCTTTATCAACAGGTGAAACTCTCCTTCATCAACAGGTGAAACTCTCCTTCATCGACAGGTGAAACTCTCCTTTATCGAAAGGTGAAACTCTCCTTTATCGACAGGTGAAACTCTCCTTTATCGACAGGTGAAACTCTCCTTTATCAACAGGTGAAACTCTCCTTTATCAACAGGTGAAACTCTCCTTCATCAACAGGTGAAACTCTCCTTTATCGACAGGTGAAACTCTCCTTTATCGAAAAGTGAAACTCTCCTTTATCGACAGGTGAAACTCTCCTTTATCAACAGGTGAAACTCTCCTTCATCAACAGGTGAAACTCTCCTTTATCGACAGGTGAAACTCTCCTTTATCGAAAGGTGAAACTCTCCTTCATCGACAGGTGAAACTCTCCTTTATCGACAGGTAAAACTCTCCTTTATCGAAAGGTGAAACTCTCCTTCATCGACAGGTGAAACTCTCCTTTATCGACAGGTGAAACTCTCCTTTATCGACAGGTGAAACTCTCTTTTATCGACAGGTGAAACTCTCCTTCATCAACAGGTGAAACTCTCCTTATCAACAGGTGATACTCTCCTTTATCGATAGGTGAAACTCTCCTTCATCGACAGGTGAAACTCTCCTTTATCAACAGGTGAAACTCTCCTTTATCAACAGGTGAAACTCTCCTTTATCGAAAGGTGAAACTCTCCTTCATCGACAGGTGAAACTCTCCTTCATCGACAGGTGAAACTCTCCTTTATCGACAGGTGAAATTCTCCTTTATCGACAGCTGAAACTCTCCTTTATCGACAGGTGAAACTCTCCTTCATCAACAGGTGAAACTCTCCTTTATCAACAGGTGAAACTCTCCTTTATCAACAGGTGAAACTCTCCTTTATCGACAGGTGAAACTCTCCTTCATCGACAGGTGAAACTCTCCTTCATCGACAGGTGAAACTCTCCTTTATCGACAGGTGAAATTCACCTTTATCAACAGGTGAAACTCTCCTTCATCCACAGGTGAAACTCTCCTTTATCAACAGGTGAAATTCACCTTTATCAACAGGTGAAACTCTCCTTCATCAACAGGTGAAACTCTCCTTTATCGACAGGTGAAACTCTCCTTCATCAACAGGTGAAATTCACCTTTATCAACAGGTGAAACTCTCCTTCATCAACAGGTGAAACTCTCCTTTATCGACAGGTGAAACTCTCCTTCATCGACAGGTGAAACTCTCCTTTATCGACAGGTGAAACTTTTTTATTTTCGGATTACAGATCCAAAAAACCCATCCCAAAAAAAAAGACTCGCTGCGCAAAGGCCTCTACGTTTTGTTTTTTCAAATGCACACTGTAGCTTTAAGAAAAGGAGAGTTTGTGTGTCTTTGTGTGTGTGTGTGTGTGTGTGTGTGTGTGTGTGTGTGTGTGTGTGTGTGTGTGTGTGTGATTACTTACACACTTCATGATTTTCTTTAGAAGTGTATAAAACTGGAGCTAAAATAAAAAAACATCAGAGAGGTGATGTTAAGAGACAAACATACAGAGAGAACACTTGTTCCTGATTTAAATGTGTTTCAGACTTGAGGTCTGATCATCAAACACCTGAGCTCTGGTTAAAACACACCTGCCTTAAGATCCAAAAAATGTGGTTTAAAACCAGAGCTAGCTAAACAAAGTTAAAAACGTATAGATATCAAATAAAAGAGGCATATTAGGCGTTTTCAAACTGCAGGAACTTTTCCATAGTTCTAGGAAGTGTTGGAGCCCTCCCCCCCTTTTTTATTAATTGTACACCGCAGGAACTACGGACTACTTTAGTTCCTAGAAACCTGTTAAGAGGAACCTTTTTAGCTCCTGAGAAGCTACTCTTCCAGCTTTAGAGGGACTTGAAGTGACATAAGTGTACAGTGATTTGTCCAACACAAAAGCCAATCCAATACCACCCAATGCATTTTCTTTCACTGTAAATGTAAGCAAAGTAAATAACAGCCTGTAACTCCCGCTGACCACATCACCCCCGTCCTTCATAACAAAATCTATATTGCATATGAGATTCACATGCTTACCTGATCTATTGGACAGCTTTTGCATACTACTTGAATGAGGAGTCTCTTCCCTCTGAAGCTGATACCCTTCTTTACAGAGTCTCTCATTATGTTGATCACATTCACCATTCTTGGCATTGTGGCAAACGCCTGAAAGGAAAAGATAAAATAAACTGTACTGATCCAGAGCAGACAACAACAAAAACAACTTGGTACTTTTAGTTTTCCTCAGAACTCTTTCCAAAGCATTTCCCATTTGACCAAAATCTAAACATTTTCAAATCCAAGTGGATCTTGGCAAATGTAAACAAACTTCCCCCTAGTGGTTCCTCTGAGGTACTGCAAACAGGAATTGACATTGATCCAGAAAACATGATAGCTCGTCCGAGGGCTATCAATGGCACTATGCATCTGTACTTCTTATCACAGACAAAAGTATAAGAAACAACACAAATACAGGATTCTGATCCTGATGCCTACCATGCATGTCTGAGGGATAACGTAGAGGTTTTTTCCTTTATCATGAAACTTGTATGGAACGAGCAGGTTGGCAACATCGTCCTCTGTGTAGGAACCATCGTGATACGTGGGCAGTCCACTTATGACCAACTGTCTGCTCTAGAAGAAGTGCAGAAGACAAAGTCATGAAGTGAGACATCTGTGATGGCAAGGATTAAAAGGTGTCAGAACATCTCTGTCTTTGCCCCGAGCGAGAAATGTTTGCGATTAAAGCCTGGCTCAGACTACAGGACTTTTTAAAATGCATCACGCGCATCAGATCATCTTCTCCATTTTGTCAAGCATTCACGCACTACAAGATGTGACAATAATGGCACATCAAATACTACAGGATTCAAATCTCAGAGCTCCCCAAAACATGTCTGTGAAGTTCCTTGTTCTAAATCCACTCTGATCCAATCCTAAAAACGTGATTTCAGGGGTTTGCTGACACCCTAAAGAGACATTTCACACGGAAAAATGTAGGTTGTGTTTACTTTTCGCTGGTTAAACGTGTATCTTTCTTTCAAGTGTAAACACTGCAGTACTTATTGCAAATGTTGTGAAGAAACTTACTGATCGTGAGAGTTTGGCTGTCGGTTTGCAATCTATGAAAGAGACAACAAATGATACCAAATGTTAAATGTAAGAAAACCAGAACATTTTCACTTATGACCAACAAAGCTTTTCTTTCTGTTTCTTACGTATGCTGTGTGGAAAAAGGTACTTCTCCATCATCTCCCCAATGGTCGGCTGGTTGACTGAAGACGACAACTGTTTGGATGCAGCAGCTGTTGGTTCGGCTTGCGAGACAGCTGAGATCTCGCCGACTGCTCTGGAGGCATCCTTGGTTGATGTTGAATCCATTTGTGTCGTCTCTTTGGTCAAAGGATCTTCAACAGATTAAGAGTGGCGTTTTGAAAGAGCATCAATACACATCGGTTGGATACTAATCTAACCTTTTATTTCAAGGCTTATTTTCATCTAACTCAGATAAGACATAACAGATTGGGAAATTTAGTCCCAATTGAAATCGAAGTTTGTTGGTCAGAATCCTTTAAAGGAGCAGTATGTAACTCTGACACCTAGTGTTTAAAACGGGTACTGCAGTTCAAATTCAAACATTGGAGAGAGCTGTCTCCCCCTGCCCCCTCCTCTCTAGAGTGGATGCTCACGCAGGTCACCATGTGGTGGACACTGAAGCTTCAGTGTTTATCCAGCTCTGCATCGGTCTGTAAACCTTTCTGCGTTCTAACCTCTCTCCATTTTTCAAAAGCATCTCCAATATTGATCCTAGTTTGAGCACGTTTCTGCTCGTGGAGCTTATTAGAAACATGCAGAGGCTTTTAAGGTCGGGTACAATCACTTCTATCTGAACCAGGTCTGGTCCTTCTCTGGTCCAAACAAATACAGACCATTCAGGACCAGAATCTAAACTTCATTCAATAGATATCTTACATATTGGTCGCTTAAGAGATTTTGTTTTTCCATATGAGAAGTTGGCATTAACAAAAAGCTGGTGTATGCATTTCCATTTCACAATTAAGAGAGGTCTCAGACTTACCGTGTTGGGTTGTTTTTGTCTCAGCCCCTACACCTGGCATCACTGCCTCCACAGCAGCTTCTTTTGTGCTTCCTGCAGCCTGCTGATGCTCTTGTGAAGCTTCTGTCCTGGTCTCTGGTCCTCGTGCCGAGGATTCTGGTTCTGACAGGGGGCTTTCCCGGACCTGTGTTGAAGCTTTGACAGAGGTCTCTGTCGGCTGGATCTCAACTGTTTGTGGTCGACTGTCTTTTGGTTTATCTGTAGACTTTACTGGTGCAGCCTTTGAACTTGTTTCTTCCCCTCTGCCCTCACCAACTTTAGCTCCTGATACTCCTAGCTCCATTGGTTCTTCTGCATCATGAGCCTTGTCAATTTGTTCTTGACCCCAATGCTCAAAAACGGTTACATTTTCTTTTTGAATTACTTTGGCTGTCTCTTTTGGCACCTCCAAAGATTTGTGTATCTTGATTTCATCTTGTTTGACCATGAAACTTTCCACTTGAGTTTTGGGTTCCTGCTTAGTGGAGAGAGTTTCTTCTTTGGGAGTTAAGACCTGTTCGTCACTTGATAGACGTTTTGCTGAGTGACTTACAGCCCTGTTTGTAGACTTGTCAACTTCTTCAGTGTCTTTCAGCTCAACTCCAGCTCCTTTTATAGCGGTGTCTGATTTTTCAGATGTAGGTTTTTCTTTGGAGTCAATCGTATCAGGTAGATTTTCTGAAGCTTCAGATTTAGAGGGCACAGTCATATCCTCTGCAATCCTTTCATTTGTTACATCTTCTGCTGCAGGTGGTGTTTCTGGAGGAGTTTTGGGTTTCTGAGTAGTTGAGACAGTTTCTGCTTTGGAAACAAAGACCTTTTCTTCAATCAATGGTCCTTTTACTGGTGCAGTATTGGTTATTTGAGCAGATTCATGAACATCTTCAGTCTCTTTCTGCCCTGCTTTAGGACCTTGACGACCGCCACCAGATGTTCCAGGTGCAGGTTTTTCTTTGGAGTCACCAAGGCCAGGTTTAGTTTCTGAAGCTTCCGTCACATCCTTTGAAATCCTTTCATATGTTCCAGTTTCTGTAGCAGACGCCTTTTCTGATGGGGTTTCTGGTTTCTTTGTAGTTAAGACTATTTCCCCAATGGATGCCAAAACCTTTGCTTCAACCAACGGGCCTTTTGCAAGTTCAGTCCTGTTTTCTGACGAATCAACATTGGCAGTCTCTTTAAGCCCTACTTTAGGTTCTTTGTCATTGGTTACAGATTTGTCAGGTTCAGGATTTAGTTTGGGGTCACCAGTGCCAGGCTGATTTTCTAAAGCTTCGGTTACATCCTGTGCAATCCTTTCATTTGATACAGCTTCTGTCATAGCTAGGTTTCCTGATGGAGTTACTTGTTTCTGTGTAGTTGAGACAATTTCCAAGACCCTTTGTCCAACCAATGGGCTTTTTCCCAGTTCAGTTATTGTCCTGTTTTCTAGCTTATCAACTACGGAAGTCTCTACAAGACCTACTACAGGTTCTTTGACCCTGGCGTCAGATTTGTCAGCTACAGGTTTTAGTTTGGAGTCACCAGCATCAGTCTGATTTTCTGAAGGTTTATCTTTAGATGGCACAGTCCCATCCTTTGCAATCTTTTCATGTGATGCCGCTCCTGTTTTAGCTTGGTTTTCTTCTGACTTTTTAGCTTTCTGTATGGTTGTGACCATTCCTTCCTTGGAAGCTAGGACCTTGGCTTTAACCAATGGGCCTTTTGCCAGTTCAGATTTAGTCCTGTTTTCTGACTTTTGAATTTGGGCAGTCTCATTCTGCCCCGCTAATCCAGGTCCTTTAACACCAGTTACAGATATATCAGGTATAGCTTTCGTTTTGGGGACACCAGCTCCAGGCTGCTTTTCTGGTGCTTCAGATTTGGAGGGCACAGCAGTTGCATCCCCTGCAACCCTGTCCTTTGTCACAGTTGCTGCTGCAAGCCGTGTTTCTTCAGATATTCCAGGTTTCTGCATGGTTGGGACTTTTTCTTTCATCACAGCTGAGACATTCCCTGCAGTTTTGGAGGCATCCTTGGCTGATGCTGCACCTGATTGTGTCGCCACTGCAGGCACAGGACCTTTAGGAGATCAAATCTCATTAGGATGAATATCAGGTTTAGTATGGATCATCCCTATATTTCCTTCAACCTTTAAACTTCTGATGTCTGCAATAAAAAATAGTCTGCCAGGGCATACACTGGTAGTTTGATAATAGCAATAAGTAAGGTCTTTTACCTGCTTTTTGTAAAGCATCTTGAGATAACACCTGTTATAAATTGGCGCTATACAAATAAAGATTGATTGATTGATTGATTGATTGATTGATTGACGTCATCAAGATCAGTACAAACTGAGCAAAAAAGTGACAAGATAAGATAAAAAGGGCCACTTGTCACGATTAGTAAAGCCACTCCAGGAGTCAGGATGCCAAAAAAGAAAGAAAGACGAAAAGAAGGCAGCTGACTCGGGCGTTTGACCCCAACAAGAACTTGTTAACAAACTTATTTCAGTCGGCTCCAAAGGCTGATGCGAGCCAGGCAGAGGGAGCTCATGTTAGCCAGAAGGCTAACGCTAACAGTAACTGAAATCATATCCCGGGAGGGCCCGTTCACTGGGCCTTTAAGGGCCTCAGCCATTTCTGAGGGCAGACCTTGCAGCATGTTTCACACCAAATGAAGCATAAAGTAATGTCCTCTTCAGTTTGAGCTTTGGGCTGCACAGAAGATAAAGACTCTAGCTGTCATGGTTCTTTATTAGATTGATTTAAAAAATAATGAAGTAATAAATAGTTTGTGTAAACTATATTGTGTTTTCATTCCTTCCTGACACACAGAGAGAGAGAGACTTACTTAGTGATGGACAGGTGGTGGTTTGTCCTTTCAGCCTGATGACTATGTGACCAAACGGTTGTTTCTGTTGACTGTGCCAAAGTCCAAACCGTTCAGCGTCTTCAACAAACTCAAACTCTACATAGAGCTGGAAAACACAAGAACACACAGAGGTGACGGGTGAGACTGACAGGAAGTCTTTAACAGCCGCTCTTGATCGGTGTGTGTGTCAGTGTTTGTACCTTGTTGAGGAGGGGCGTGAAGTTTGTGACAGGACCAAACTCTTTCAGAGCTTCTCTGAGGTCCTTGATCTGCCTCGGTGTAATGTCCCTGATGAGGACGGTTCTCTCCGCCTCATTGAACAGACACTGCATCAAGAACAGGAAGTGGACATCCAAACCGAGAATTCAACATGAGGAAAGACACTCACAGACACACTGCATACAAACTGTTGCACTTTTAGCAGTTTAAAAGTAAAAGCCATAGATTCATTGGAGTCATCTGCACTCTTACAAGTTTTTTTTGACAGTGTGGTGGAAGTTTCCCAGAACGATGAGACCCGTAAAGACTCACTGTCGAGACAAAACCCAGTCTTTGTGTATTTATTCGCAGAGGAGAACGAGGGAAAGGGCATCAGTCTGATTCAAAGCGGGATCAGAGCAGTGCACACAAAGTAGTGAGCTATCTGACTGACCAAGAGTCTCAAACACATCCTGTATGTGTCCTTGGGAGCAGCTGCCTTCTGTTTGCGGGGAGGAGAGGTTCAACATGTATCCAAACTTGATAAGAGAAACTTGGACAAAGCTGCACTCACAACTTCTTCTTTTGTCAAGGCTACGAGTACGAGAGAACACGTATACATAGACAGTTTCGCTTTACAGAGAGCTTTCCCATCTTGATGTGATACATTTGTTAAAGTGAGACCAACACAGTCAATAAGATCCATCCATCCATCCATTATCTATACGACTTTTCCTATTCGGGGTAGCAGGGGGCTGGAGCCAATCCCTGCTGTCATTGGGCGAGAGGCGGGGTTACACCCTGGACTGTTTGCCAGTCAATCACAGGACTGACATATAGAGACAGACAACCAGCCACACTCACATTCACACCTACGGACAATTTAGAGTCACCAGTTAACCTAATGAGCATGTCTTTGGACTGTGGGAGGAAGCCGGAGTACCCGGAGAGAACCCACACATGCACGGGGAGAACATGCAAACTCCACACAGAGAGGCTCCTGTCAGACGGGGATTCAAACCAAGAACCTCCTCGCTGTGAGGCGACAAGTCATTAAGACTTTTGCGACATAGCTGAACAGACAGAGCTCTACTTTGGGTCTTTTTAAAAAGCACACTGTAGCTTTAAGACAAAAACAAAAAGCAGGTTGGTTATGTAAACAAATTCAAAGCTGTTCACACATTGGCCAACCAGAATGTGTGTGTGTGTGTGTATGTGTGTGTTCGTGCTGATTACTTACACAGTTCAGCACTTTCTTCAGAAACGTATAAAACGGAAGCTAAAACAGAAACATCAGAGTTAAAAGACAAACATACGGAGAGAACTTTATTGTTTCTGTTTGAAAAAGCATTTCACTACAGTTTCTTCACACAATGTAGGAGTGTACGGCCTTGTCCTTTTGCAACTGCTGTAAACCGGTGGGAGGAAGACCCATCCTGGCTAGTCTCCCTAGATTACCAACATACAGAGCCTTTTGTTCCCGCACATCATTCTCCACTCTCTCTCTCTGACTCTATCCACTGTCCTATCTCCACAATAAAGGTCCAAAAAGCCAAAAAAAAAGTGTCATTTAAAACAATGTGATTGATATGCTTACATGTCTGAATTGACCACGGAAGGATATTACTGCAAAACGGAGTCTCTGCCCTCTGAAGAAGATGCCGTTATAAACAGACTCTCTAATTAAGTTTAACACAGTTCCCATCGATGGCATCGTGGCAAAGGCCTGAAAGGAAACCAGAAAAAAGGCACGACTGTTATTTACCACAAGTACTTTGATAAACAGAACTTCTTTCATTTTGATTAAGGTCACATATGGGACAATTCCCTTTTCCCCAAATTGTCCACCTGAAAAAGTATTATTTGAAACATTGGTAAATGCATTAGGGCCCGACTAATTTTGGGCCGATATTAATATTAGGAAGAGAAAAAATCTGATACCAATATATCGCCCGATATCTGTCTTCGCTCTTCAGAGATAGACTGATTGTGTTGATCCCTCTAATGCAGTTATCAAACACTTGTGGACAAGATTTATAATGAAGACAAGATGGCCGCTCAACTGGAAAGTAACTGAGCATGTACGTGTATCACCGCTCGACACTCTGCAGAGTGATGATGCTTGTTGTAGTCTATAGCGCCCTCTGCTGGTGAAGGGAACTGCTAGTGCAAAACAATGAAACTCAAATGAAATGTTATTTGACTCGCCAATAAATTGAGTAATATCGGCACATATCTACAGTAAAATTAGCCGATAGTCACTTGATGAGCTAATATCGGCCGATGTTATCGGCTAGCGGATTTATCGGTCGGGCTCTAAAACGCATGGGTCCGGATTTTCACAATTTTTGCATATCTAACATGGAGACATGAAAACATGGCATTACAACTGCAAGCTTACAAACATTTAAAGAGAGAAAATTCGAAGAATCGGTACTACGTGTTAAAGACAAAAACAAAGTACGAGTAAGTAGACTTGTAACCTGACGCCTACCATGCACGACTGAGGAATAACGTAGAGCGAGTCTTCTTTGCTTTTAAGCCCGAATGGATTGAGCAGATTGGCAACATCCCACTCTGTGTAGAAACAGTCGAAATAGACCGGCAGTCCAAATATGAGTATGCTTTTATGACCATAAGGAAGGTGTCTCTGAAAGAAAAAGTGAAAGAAGACGCAACAATGAAGAGATACATCTGTGTTGGAAAGGGAAAATATGCATCAGAGAATCTCTGTCACTACCTGCGGCATACATAAGTAAATATTGTAGAACTTATTGCGACTGATTTATTGAAACCTACTGAATCTTTGACGAAGTGGGGCGGCACGCAACCTGTAATAAAAGAAAAAGAGAAAAGATAACATTTTAGAAAATGAAGAAATCACTTTTATAACTTACGAAGTCCTTTTGATTTCTTACGTATGCGATGTGGATACAGTTGCTCATGTAGCATCTCCCCAACAGTCACACGGGGGGGCTCTGGACGGCCGTTTGCATGCTGCAGGTTTCTGCACGCTCTCTGCTGCAGCTGTTGGTTTGGTTTTCACAAGTGACGGGACCTCTGATGACACCGCTGACACCTTAACAACAGCTTTGGAGGCATCATCTTTTTTTTCCGATAAGGAAAGAAAAAAAATGGTTGGTTTGGGTCTTTCCATATAAGTTGTTGATGATATCAAAAAAGGTCTCAGACATACAGTACCTTGTTGGGTTACTTTTACCGCAGCCCCTCCCCCTGGCATCACTGCCTCCACAGCAGCTTCTTTTGTGCTTCCTGGAGCCTGCTGATGCTCTTGTGAAGCTTCTGTCCTGGTCTCTGGTCCTCGTGCCGAGGATTCTGGTTTTGACAGGGGGCTTTGCTGGACCTGTGTCGAAGCTTTCACGGAGGTTTCTGTCGGCTGGGTCTCAACTGTTTGTTGTCGACTGTTGACTGGTACTGCTTCTGGAGTTGTTTCTCCCCCTTTGACCTCAGCAACTTTAGCTCCTGATACCCCAAGATCCATTGGTTCTTCTGCATCATGAGCTTTGTCAGTTTTTTCTTGACCCATATGCTCAAAAACTGTTACAGCTTCTTTTACAACTACCTTGGCTGTGTCTTTTGGTACCTCCAAAGATTCTTGAATCTTGATTTCATTTTGTTCCAGCTTGACACCCTGTGGCTGATTTTGTGCAAGTGCAGATCTTGAAGGTACACATGCATCGTTTCCAGCTGCCTCCTCCACATGAGCATCGTTTTTGCTTCCTGCAGCCTGCTGTTGCTCTTGTGAAGCTTCTGTCCTGGTCTTTGGTCCTTGTGTTGTGAACGCTGGTTTAGACAGGGGGCTTTCCTGGACCTGTGTTGAAGCTTTGGCGGAGGTTTCTGTTGGCTGGTTTTGAACTGAGCCGGTTGGCCGTTGACTATCTCTGGGATTGTCTGCAGATTTTTCTGGTGCAGCCTCTGAACTTGTGGTTTCTTCCACTTTGCCCTCAGCACAAATTCCCACTTCCACAGACTCGGCAACTTGACCTCCTGATACCCCGAGCTCCATTGGTTCATCTGCATCATCATTTTTGACAACTTTTCCTCGATCCTTGTGTTTAGAAAGAGTTACATGTTCTTTTTCAGCGATCTTTGCTGTGTCTTTTGGCACCTCCAAAGATTCGTGAAACTTGATTTCACTTTGATTGACCTTGACACTTTGCCCATGTGGCTGATTTTGTGTATCTGCAGATCTTGAAGGTGCACTTGCATCCTCATCAGCTCCTGGCTCAGCAAGCTCGTCCACTCGAGTTTTGGGTTTCTTCCCAGTTGAGCCAGTTTCTCCTTTTGAGGCCAAAACCACTTGCTCAATTGACATGGATCTTGCAGCCCTGTTTGCAGACTTGTCAACTTCTTTAGTGTTTATCAGCTCGACTCCAACTCCTTTAGTAGCGGTGTCTGATTTTTCAGGTGTAGGTTTTTCTTTGGAGGCTTCAAATTTAGAGGGCACACTCATATCCTCTGCCATCATTTCATTTGATACAGCTTTTGATGGAGTTTTGGGTTTCTGCGTAGTTGACACTGCTTTGATTCTTGCTGCAATCACTGAGCATATTGCTGGCTCTGGAGCTATGGGTTCGTCTTTCAGCCCCACTACAAGTTCTTTCACAATACTTTTAGACTTTTCATGTACAGGCCTCTGTGAGGAGTCCCCAGCATCAGGCTGATTTTTGGATCTTAAGGATGTTTCTTGCTTTTCCACCTCTGTTTTCACGTCTCCCTCCGCAGACAAAGTTCCTGTTGTCACTATCTGTTGGGCTGAGACACGTGTTGCGTCTGAAGCAAAGACTTTTACCTCATCGACTGTTGTCACGCCTTTGGGCACGACAGGTGAAGAGGGGAGACTCTTTTCAATGCTGGCCTCAGGTTTGGAGGCTCTGAATGTGGCATGTTTTCTATCAATAAAGAAAGGGAAAGAGAGAATGTAGAAATAGAAAATCAAGGTCGGAATGTTTTCACAGATCAGTAATTTTTGAAGAGAGCACTGTTATTTGAAGAATGAACCTTTTTGTTAATATATTTAGAATAAACTGAAACTGTGTTTATGCTCTGCTTCTTCTTATTCCAATACAATATAAACAACAAGAATACACAATAAGTCAACTATATTCTTGAACTTTAAAGGATTTCCATGAGGTGGAAAATAATTCTACCATCCATGCTGTTTAAAAGCAGACATTAGTGAGGCGTGTCTTACTTCTGAGGAGGAGTCTTCTCCTTGGAAACAGTCTCCTGTGAACAAACAGATGATATACAGTGTGAACACATGTCAAGATAACAAGAGTGCAACAGGCAGCATCAGGGACAGATATGTTATACATACTTCATTAATCCCTGAGGAGAAATTCTGGTTTACACTCTGTTACTGAGAGACATGCTTCTGACACATATACAGGACCTGTGGACGTGCATTAGTGGAGAGACGTCAGAGTGGGGCTGCTACACAGGGAGCACACCAGAGCTGTTGGGGGTTCGGTGCCTTGCCTTGCTCAAGGGCAAATCTGCAGTACCCGTGAAGTGACCTGGTGCCTCTAGCAGACCAACTTCCTTACATTAGACCAGCTAAACCTCCAGTTTCCAACCCAAGTCCCTACAGACTGAGCTACAGAGTGAGTAGTGGGTGATTTGGGACACAGCATTGGGAAAAAGAAAGATTGTAAAACCTTTTCTATGACGACGGGGATTGTCCTCCCGTTCACATCGAGGCTCTCTGCCATCTTCAGTTTCTTAGCATC
Source organism: Tautogolabrus adspersus (assembly GCA_020745685.1). Lineage (NCBI taxonomy): Eukaryota > Metazoa > Chordata > Actinopteri > Labriformes > Labridae > Tautogolabrus > Tautogolabrus adspersus. The sequence continues at coordinate 18,691,477 of CM036556.1, read as the reverse complement.
TTCCCCCTTCTCGAAAATCACGATCGCCTATGGACGAACAAACATGGAGAGCTTTGTGTTACAACAATCATCAAGATATTGATATTCAGCATGACATTGGTTTGTCAGTCACCCTGGTACTTAGAAGTTAATGTCGGTCACAGTCTGTCAGCTGAAGTGTTAAGAGACCTAACCCGCTTTGACTTTGTGCAATCTTTCAACTTTTCAGAAAGGCACTGATGACATCTACGGCGCTCTTTTTCAAATGTATGATATTCCCGGTGGTTTTTGCCGCCTACAGATCGTGTCTTGTACCCGCATCCTCTTTGCTCCGTGTCTGATCAGGAAATAAACGATCTCAAATACGAAACATGCAGTAAAAAGTAACAACGCTCTAAAATCTCCAGGTTGACGGCTGCGTTGACTTGACCAGAGGCGCTGCTTGTCAACAGGCAAACTGCTTGGGGCCCCAGACCAGTAGGGGGCCCCAGAGGCCAGACAAAATTTAAACTAAAGCAGCCACCCATAATGTGCACATTTTACAATGACAGTAGGAAACCTCCCTTAGGGGGCCCCATCGGACAGCATTCACTGTCATTGCCATGCTGAACGCTGGTTGTGAGGCCCCCCAAAGTGATTTTTGATCAAGGGTTAGGTTCAGAAAGCAAAGAGCAACACACTCGCTGCACATACCTCCGATCGGGCCCGGAACAGAACCACCGACTTAGTTTTTCCAAAGTGCTCCGCGGCTGAGAGCATGTCACAGTGAGAGAGAGATTGGTCAATCCCCTGCAGTTTCACCATGGTTGGAGGCGACACTTTTACAGACTGTGATAAGGAAGAGAGAGGGAAAAAAAGCAGCTCAGACTTAACACAGCGTCCTTCATCCTCGTGTTTAAATACTGGTACATTAGATGTTTAGTTACCTCCACTGTGTTTTTTCGCACCTCTGAAGATTCTTGACCCTTGGTGTCAGACCGTTTGAGTTTGAGACTTTCTCCATGTGGCGTACTTTCTGAAGGCACACATCTTGAAGGTGCACTCTCATCCTTCCCGGCCGTTTCAGCTGCTGACTCAGCGAGCTTGTCCTCTTGAGTTTGGGGTTTCTGCGTTTCTGCTTGGGAAGCCAGGACCTTTTCTTCCAAAGAGGGGCCTTTTGCTGGTTCATCAACTGTCCTGTTTGCATCAGTGTCCTTCAGCCCAACTCCAGGACCTTTGATACTGATCATAGACTTTTCAGGTACGGGTTTGTGTTTGGAGTCACCAGTGTCAGGCTGAGTTTCTGGAGATGTGGTCTTGAATTCCAAAGAGGTTCCTTGCTTCGCCTTTCTTTCTTTTTTGGCTTCAGAAACCCTCTTGATCGACATGATTTTTGCCTTGGATACCAAGACTTTTGCCCTGTTTACAGTCCTCACTACGGCAGCTGAGACGTTCTTTTTCCCATCGCTAATTTTTCCTGTTGTCCTTCTTTTGAGTCTCAGGCCCCTCAGCGGAGGAATATTAGGTGTGGGAGGACGAACTCCTGTGGTGGTTGCGGTCTTTGTGTAACTGGTGGTGTGACGTGTGGCAGGAGTTCTGTAATAATGAGTGTTTTGTTTGGGTAAAGACAGAGAACATGTTAGTGGTAAAAACTGGCCTGCACATGCAGTAAATAGAATGAGGCAAGAGCTTCCTGGATGAGGGACAGAAGTTAAATTGCAAATAAATTAAAGACTGTTCAGGTTATATGCAAACAAAGTTGACGGAGTTGTCTAAATTAAAAACCTGAGACATGACTTACCTTGAAGGAGGCATTATTTGCTCCTCAGTCACAGCCAGCTGTCAAAAATAAAGATTTGTTATGATTAGATTGAACTGATTTTGGACTCTGCAGTGTCACTAGGCTTCAGCAGACAGATGTTAACAGGTACTTTTCCCTGGAACTGAACGATAGAGGCCGAAAGAGTCTTGTACCTTTTCTTTCACAACAACTATCGTTAGTCCTCTCACACAGATGCTCCTCAAGCGCTTCAATTTCTCAGCATCTTCCACTTTCTCGAAAACCACTGTTGCCTACGTGTGAGCACACAAAAAGGTAGATATCTTTGCATTGCTTCAATCATTGGGAAGTCAATGGATTCAACATTAGCCCTGTTCAGACTGCCGTTTTAAGCCGCGATACTTACGCCCCTGTGACCTTTCGCCTTCCATCTGAATGTTGTGGAGGCATAAAGGGGGGACGAAGTGATCCCCCATCTGTACCGTCTTCGGAGGTAGTAACAAAGGCGTTACAGAAGCGAGACGGGATCGAGTGATCCAGCGGAGTAGCGCAGCGCTGTGTGTGTGCATGTCTGACTGTGTGTGTATGTGGAGCTCCCGCTGTGTCGTGCTTCCGCAATGCCGAAAGGCAATATGAATTCACAGACTGGGACACCAATATTACGCTGTCACAGAATCAATACGAATGTACAAAGACGTGATGACGGCTGAGCGTACTTACGTCACTTTTGCGGGGGGGGAAACAGTCTGAAAAGGGGTTTTGACTAAACACTGATAGTTTAAAAAAGAGCACTTGCAAAAACAAGCAGGGGTTGGTTTTGGAAAAAAATCTATAAATTAATAAATGAAGTACCCTATTCATATTGTGTCTGGTTATAGGATTGGTTAATCTGTGTGTCTGTAGAACAGGCTTTGAACTGCTGGACTTGGCTGAGAAAAACTTTGGATACACCGTGAACGAGCATAGAACTAAAACAGATAGAATGTGCACCAGTACCACAATCTCTCTCTGCATTGGCTGATCGTCGTCAAATTCTTATACTTAACCATGTATCATTGGGATATCGAGCACCCCTCCATACACACCTTTTCATGTTCTCTACACTTACCTCCTGTCTGTACCGATAGAGTGTCACAGACTTGGTTTTCCCGAAGTAATCCATAGCTGCGGCCACATTGGCGTGAGAAAGACCTGGCGAAACGTGTCTTAGTTTCACCTTGGGTTAATGTGACAAAGAGAGAGAGAAAAATTAAACAAATGAAGATGAAAGAGATTACGCACCTGTGTTTAATGTGGCAAATAAAAACTGTAAGGGAACTGTCCCTTTGATGTCCTACCACCTGGTGGCTTCCCACTTTTTTTCTAGAGGTGGGATTTGCATTCCTATTGGTGTGTTGGTTTATTGTTGTATGACTGTTCTTTGATGTGTTGATACTGTGGTGTGGTGTCTGTATTTAAAAGGCAGTATGAGCCTGAATGTCCTCAGAGAACAACTGTGATTTCTTCTCTCTGTGCTGCACGTAGTAAAGAAGGTTTTCTGACTCATCACACTGAGTTTGGACTTTTAAAGAGAACTAGCAATTCTCTTTTTTTTTGAAGAAGACATTTCTCTCACAAAACTAAGACATTTAACAGGTGAAAGAAGGTTGCCAGATGTCATGGGTGAACGAACATTTTAACAAACAACAACCTGAAGCTCTGTGGAACAACTTGCCTTCCTCGAGGATGGAGGCGAGGAGCGATTTCCTCGTCTTAAAGGCGAGGTGGATGGTGTCATCTTGGCCAGCTCAGCCAATAAGGCAGGAGCCAGAGTTTTAACCACGGACTCCATGTCAGTCGGATCTGGCAGCGACTGGACAGCTTATGGGAAGAAGACGAAATGAATGTCAAGACAAAGTTGCAGCTTGATGTCAGCTTACAGTCTCATGAGTCTACAAGATATGCTGAAATAACTGAAGTGTACCAGATCTCAAACTGGAACATATCATTGAAACAAATAAGGTTATCTATGATAAGCACTTTTTAAGCTGTCATACTCCAAATATGTGCTGTTAAAGACAAATCTTTAAAAACAGTGATGACATAAGAGGTCTTATCGGTTTTCCAACCTGATGTCTCCAGTATTTTTTTGGCCAGACTCTCAGCACTGTCTGACCCTTTTCGTTGAGGGGATGACCTCTCTCTGTACGATCGCCTCTCCTGGCTCCTAGGTGATCTGCTTTCATCAATTTTCCTTGATGGTGACCATGTCTTCCCAACTCTCCTTGCTGGGGACCATGTCTCGCCAACCCTCCCTGGTGGCGACCTTTTCTTGTCAACCTTCCTTGGTGAAGACTTTCTATTGGCAACCCTTCCTGGTGATGACTGCCTCTCATTGCTCCTCCTCTTTGGTGACCGTGTCTCGTTACTCCACCATGGTGGTGACCGTCTATCATCTGCCTTCCTTGATGGCAATCGTGTTTCATTACTCTTCCTTAGGGGTGATCGCCTGTCATGAGATTTCCTTGGAGGTGATAGTCTGTCATCCTTCCTCCTTGTCGAGGACCGTCTCTTGGGGCTACGTGAGCGTGAGCGTCTCTCGGGGCTCCGTGGTCGTCTCTTGGGGCTACGTGAGCGTGAGCGTGAGCGTCTCTCTGAGCTCCGTGATCGTCTCTTGGGGCTACGTGAGCGTGAGCGTCTCTTGGGGCTCCGTGAACGTGACCGTCTCTCTGGGCTCCGTGATCGTCTCTCAGGGCTCCGTAAGCGTGACCGTCTCTCCGGGCTCCGTGAGCGTGACTGTCTCTCAGAGCTCCGTGTGGGGGAAGAAGGGCTGTACCTTGGGGAGCGAAAAAGAGAGACTTGGTGAAACAATAGACTAAATCATTTGATGTTTCTATAACTAGCTAGTTAGGTAGGAACATAGTTGGTTTCCACAAGAGAGTCATGCCTTCTGTTCCCTCCTTTAAAAGCTGGTGTCATCGTTTACTCAATACAGACCTGCGGTTGAACCTGCAGCGTTGTGGAGATTGTGATCGGCTTCTTCGTCTAGATCTTTTACCCTCTTGGCTACTTTGGCGATGGGGGCTGATCGATTTTGAACTGGAGCGACTTCCATGTCTGGTTTTCTTTGCAGAGGTTGATGTGAAGGGCTTTGCATTATTCACTTCACCCCTGAAGAGAGCAATGGCACAGAAAAGTCATTGTCTGAGCCTACCGGACTTGAAAATCTATGCTCTTTATTATTCAATAAAGGAAGAATGTGCAACATGTCGAACATAAATACAGCAGAAATCTAGTATATGCTCTGTAAGTGTCTCTCTGAGTCATGACTTTCTACAATGAGTTAGAAGTGCGAGTCCCCGTGGCTTTGTGGTTGTCAGAGCCGTGAACAATTTTGTCCGCCGCTTGCGCTTAATGTTTTTTAATTATGGTGCATTCAAATACATAACTCCTTCATGCGAATGTGAGTGGAGGGGGGTAGCCTCAGCGCTTACATATTGGTTTGTAACTGGACATTAAGCACTTCAGGAAGAAAGGCCAGCTGAAACCTTTGGGGCTGTGAACTAACACACTGTGCAATGTACAAAGGGGTAGGATTAAATAGGTTCCTATCCCCTATTTAAAATAGGAGTGATGGCATCGTAGTGTTGTCTCTTACAATAACACTGTGAAACATTTAACGATGCTTTAACATTATTTTTGTGCCCCCCGATTAACAATTCCCAATACTCTGATCAAAAATAATCTCAAACAAGTAAGGCATATAAAGAAAAAAAACTGACTGTTTTCTGAGGAGTTTGCTGCTGTTCCTCTGGTGTTGGACGCTGAACTTGTGGGAGATCCAATCCTGTTAGTCAAAACAGACACTAAACATCAAAATAGGCCCCTTTGTCATCAAGATCTCTATCACCATCACAATCCCAGCTGCAATGTTTGGATTGTCTGACAGCACACATTTGATCAACAATACAGAAGCCTTGAAAAAAGTCACTTTAATCTTCAAAGTATGTGCATCATAGTTGTAGGTGTGAAGAGTCTCTAAAGGCCAAGTGCCAAAAGAGCAAGTCTACCAAAGCTACTACACTGGCAGAAATTATTAAAAAACAAAAACAAATGCTGAGTTGTGACAAAATAAACGTGATAAGCATCATCAAAACTATAAGCACACTGAATAATAAGTGTAAACTCTTATAGGTAATAAATACAGCAGTGCATTTGACAAACAATCACAACAACAACAATCTTCTTCTTTGGTTTCTGATTGTGCAAGATCTTGTCCTTGGGTCTGAGCTGGTATCCAAGTTTCCCAAAGTTCACTGAAGGTCATCTCCGCAGAATTCACACAAGTACAGACCCAGGAGAGAATATACACACACAAGCTGAGACATCTAGAGTAGAGGTGGGAAGGCATGGAAACTGGGAAGCTGGTTGTATCATGCCAAAATATAAAATAATCTCTTCTGATTGTTCTGTTAAAGAGTTATGTGACACAATGCATTAACAGGAGATATATCATTATGAAGAAATGATTCCCAACATTGGACCAAATAATGCCGAGGTCAAACTACCTGTTATAAGCACGTTAAGGCTTGATCTGGCAGAGGTAGGGATTTGGGAACAGCTGGCCTGAAAATCGATTGTCTTATCGATTGTGTCATAGTGAACGACAATCAAGGCCACATCTAGGACGCCTCAAGATAGTCTAGTATGTTTGCTTGTTTTTCTGCCTTTTATGATGTTTTCTGTCCAATCAGTCACGTTGACCAATGATAGCCAATGAAGTCTCAGCGTACTAAATGGCCAAGCAAACAAACATAGTGAAGATGGTGCTGCGGGATTAAACTTTGAGACAGAGCAAAAGTTTGTTGAGCTCTGGCAGGAACAGTTGTTTTTGTCCACATTATTCTTTCAGGTTGGAGTCTAGCACCAGCTTCTCTACCTTCCAGCATCGTCATGTCGGTCGTTATGATTTGTTGGGAATCACTGTGTAGTATTTCATGACTGTCAGTTCAGTCAGGGCACGAAGTTATGGCTCTGTAATCGCCTAATCTGATTCAGTGACCATCATAAGAGACAAAAAGATTGTGTAGTCTGACCTCGGCATAAGGAAAATTTCCATCATCCTCTGGTGCCCAAATTCCTAAGATTTGACCAGAATCTAGATGACAGTTTTAAATGTATAATATAACATTCAACTCAGTCAGAGTAAACTTGACTTACATATAACAACAAGCAGTTTGAAAAAATATATTTGGTTTTTGCATGGAAATCAGTTATGGGTGTTACAGCCTGTCCTAACAGCATGTGACGTGAGCAGAGCATCAGCGACAAACTCCGCTCGAATCAGCTGCTTCCTATTGGAGTGTCCTAACTGCAGCGCAACGCGATGCCCCGTTTCTATTTTCCTCTCTGCCGTTGCGTAGACGGACGATGACCGAGGAAGGTGGGGGGCTCATGCTTTTCGCACTCAACAGAGCTTGTTAGCTTGTTTTAAATAGTGGAAATAACGGTGCTTAATAATATCCACATCCGTGATTGATATATTGAGCTTTGACTTCTGTCAACTCCGGAGACAAACTTTTTTAATCTCACCACGAGCCGTTTATTGATGAGCCTCTGAGTGTTGGGATTTGAGTCAACAGCGCGTCAATACAAAGCACCGCACTTCTGTTTGTTCACCTTCAATACAAAAGAACTAGATGTCAACTGAAACTGAAATTCACAGAGCAGGGAGAGAGTTCTATATTTAACGGATGCAGTGTGGACAGCGAGCTTGCAATCATGTGCGATGCGACGTGCTGTTAGGACACGGTGTTAAACTAGTGTCAAAATGTGCTCAGATCTTTTTACAATGGTTCATATTTTGAATTCCTACCATTCCAACCACCTTGAACCTCAGGAATAATTACTAGATACCAAAAGGAAAAACGTAATCTTAACAGGCTTCTAAAATTAAAAATGTAGCTTTTTAGAGGAATTAAAACCTCTCAGTAATGCCTCACAGAATGACAAATAATAATTGAGAGTCCAAAATGTGACATATTAAACAACCAAATGTTTCCAGAAATAAGAGAGAACAGGGTGCAGCCTTCTACTCACCTTTAAGTCAGTACATTCTTTGTTACATAGAGAACAGGTATGAGGAAAGATTTTTGGTATGGCCACAGCATAGTCATACAACATCTCTGGTGATGGCTGGTCCTTGGAGACAGCAACCTCGTCTTTCAGCTCCCCTTTGAAAGTTGGTACATTCATTTGGCCTGGGATGACACCAGTGACAGGAACTGATTTTTCAAAATCTCCTGGTATCCATGCTTGCCCTGGCTCTGACACTGGTAGCTTCTGTGGCGGCACTGTCTGTTTCTTTGACTGTTGCTGCTGCACAGGCGGCTCCTGGGCCTGCTCCACTGGCTGCTTCTGGATCAGCTGCATTGAATGATGCTGAATTTGCTCAGTCTGTTTTCCCTTTTGCCCTATGATATATTTAACAACTACTGACCTTTTACCTTTGGATTTACTTGCCTCCTTTGTGTTACTGGCGTCATTACTACCACTGAGCACAAGGCCAGGTCGGCTGGGATGTATGCCACGGGACACAGAGGAGGGTAGTTGGGTTTTCAGTGTTGACTGGCAATCTACTTCCTGTTGATTCAAAAGAACCAGTTTGGAGGCCTCAGACTTGTAAACCCTCATGTCTGTGTCTTTCTTTGGCAGAGGGATATAGATGTGGGGATCTTTGAAAGTCCGGTTTGGGTCATTACTGCCAATGAGCACAAGGCCAGGTCGGCTGGGATGTATGCCATGGGACCGAGAGTGGGGTAGTTTTGTTTTCAGTATTGACTGGCCATCTACTTGCTGTTGATTCAAAGGAACAGGTTTGGGGGCCTCCGACTTGTAAACCCTCATGTCTGTGTCTTTCTTTGGCAGAGGGAAAGAGATGAGGGGATCTTGGAAAGTCCGGTTTGGTTCATTACTCCCAATGAGCACAAGGCCAGGTCGGCTGGGATGTATGCCATGGGACCGAGAGTGGGGTAGTTTGGTTTTCAGTGTTGACTGGCAATCTACTTCCTGTTGATTCAAAGGAACAGGTTTGGGGGCCTCCAACTTGTAAACCCTCATGTCTGTGTCTTTCTTTGGCAGAGGGAAAGAGCTGAGGGTATCTTGGATAGTCTGGTTTGGATGCATCTGCGATTGTGTTTTCTTATCACTGCTTGGAGATGTAGAACTTAGAACTGAACTGCATGAAGAGCCAAGACTAGTAAAGGAACCCGCCTGCTCACTACTTTTAAACTCTGTAGCTTTCTTTTGAAGTGGTTCTCGACTGTTTCTGTTATCAGCATCATCCATCGTAAACACATTTCCACTCCCATGGCTATTGTCTCTGTCACTTTTCATTCCAACCTCATCTCCAAGCCCAACTTTATATTTGCCAGAATGTCCATAGTCAATCCCCATACTAGACTGGAGAACAGGTGATGAAGTTTTTTTCTGATGCATCACTGCCCCACCGGAACTACTCAAACTGTAACTGTCCACTCCACTCACTATTTGGGTGGGCTGGGGCTCAAGATAGGGTTTTGACTCAACTTCTGTTGCTTCACTCTTGTCCTTTTGTAGGCGTATTTGGTGTAAGATGAGTGGCAGGTTAGCAGGGGTCATCTGGTCTTCAGGATAAGAGATAAGAAATTCCAAATCTTCTTTCTCAAGTCCAAAGTGCAGAAGGATTTTAGCAGCAGTTTCAGAAGTGAACCTGGGTTTCCTCAGTTCTGAGACGGCTGCAGGTTTGTCTGAGGCTGAAAGGTCATAACCACCTAACCCTGGAATGGTCTGCATATTATTTTCTTTTTCATCAGGGTTTTTTAACCTACCATCAGCAATACTTGCATAGTTTGACAGAGCAGATGATGACTTCGATATAGAGCCATCAGCTGAGGGCCAGTTCAAGGTGCTACTGTCACTTTCAATGTCCACTCCATGTTCATGACCCAGAGAGGCAGAGGCTGAGGTCATTGTATACTCATCCCTTAAGGCTCGACTGGTTTCAGGTCTGTAATTCAGCGACGAAGCCACGGATCCCCCGAAGTTTTGAGGAATCACAGCAGAAGCTCCAGAAGAACCAGACCTAGAACCAGGTCCAAGAAAAGCTCTCTGAGGGTCCCTCTCTGCCTGTGTATTGGAGAGTCCATTCTGCCCCTGGATGGAATTTTGATTCCCAGAGGCATAGGGGTTGTAAGAAGGATTGGACATGGTGTCAATGCACTTCTGAAGTCAAGCAGTTGATCTTTGTAGCAGTTCGAGAAGGGGCATTGCCTTTAGGGTTGCAGCTTTGCTACCAACAACCAGGTAATTGTAAATCTTTGTTGGTGCTGGCTCACTTTTCAGTTGAGACAACCGTAAGGAGTCAGTCCATGGGCCAGTCAGAAGTTAGCTCCCTGGAAGCCCTCCAACTAGAGAGCTATTGTGAGCCCATGAGTAGAAAAAGGGGCAGATAGCTCTGATAAAAAACAGAAACAAAGCTATTATTGAATGGGACTTTACTTCAGCTTTTTTGTTGGGTAAACTCCGCCTTCTGGAAGGTTGTGTCTTGACTTGTCCACTTCAGTACTTCCTGCTGGAGAAAAAGTCATTCCATATATTTATCCATTATGACAGAAAAGACAAGGCAAATAATAATTATAATAATAATTATAATATAATAATAATAATTTATACTTTATTAATCCCGCGAGGGGAAATTCGTTTTTACACTCTGTCAAATGACATGCTACACAAACATAGGCCGAAATACACACACATGCACAAACAGGATCCTATGGACATGCATTAATGGAGAGGTTTCAGAGTGAGGGGGCTGCCCACAGCAAACGCTCCTGAGCTGGTGGGGGGGGGGGGGTTCGGTGCCTTGCTCAAGGGCACCTCGGCAGTGCTCAGGAAATGGACTGGCACCTCTCCAGCTACCAGGCCAGTTTCCGGACTTGGTCCGTGCCGGGACTTGAACCGGCGACCCCCCGGTTCCCAACCCAAGTCCCTACAGACTGAGCTACTGCCGCCCCCAAATGCAGCAAAGCACAGACAAAGAGTGAAAAAAGGTCAATGCTGTTAATGGGGAACATCTGAAACAGAAACATTTGTAGGCATCACTTTGAGTAACTGGCAGGGTTTTGCACCAGTAGACTAAAAAATGAACATCTTGAAATTCAAGTTCTCCCTAAAAATTGTGCCAAATCAGATTCCCTGTCACGTGACTAAATCAGAAGGTCAGATAAACACTGTTAACTTCAAAATAATTCCCAATGAACCTCATTAACAATTATATACAAATATTTTGAGGCATATTTTTTGTTCTTCCTGATCCAAATCCCTCATCAGGTCGGACCCATGAGAAATGTGATCTGTTGCACCACTAGTGGGCAGCAGGGCTGAACAAAAAGGACCGGGAAAACTGCCATTGAGGTGTATTTTCATTCTGCAATATTTATTGTGATTAAAGAAAAGGAAATTACACCAGATCAATGCAGTGTCTGTTATGATAGACTAGGCTACATTAATTAAAAAGTCAATCAAAAAATCATTCTTACAATCAGTCATTTTCTGATTATAAAATCTAAACCCCCTCCAACTTTTATCACACACTGGGTCCAGCGGCTCTGACACACGCTCTCTCTCTCTCTCACACAAAAGAGGCAAAACTCTCTACATTCAGTGCTTGAGATTTGTCTCCTCAGACTTGATTGTTTGTGAAATCTTTTTGCTTCCTGCTATAATAAAATATAAAGATAATTGTCAACGCTACAGATGCTTATTCCATTCCTCACCAAGACAGAAAATCAGAAAGAGGCGGGACACAGGGGTAGTCGGCGTGGGATGTGGGAAAAAGAGAAACTTTGTGAGAAAAACAGACCACAACGGGACAATAAAGTAGAGATAAAGTGGTGAAAAAAAACAAAGGGTCATTGTTAGTACGTATTTTCATGGATTCGTTCATCTTGATAATTTTGTGGATATATCTTTGAATTGTGTCAACCATCTAAGAGTAATTCTTTTAGGTTTGTGAAGCTGTAATATATATGTGTAAGACATCTCACAGCAGCAAAGTTATATTGGGATTGGAGCCAAGTGTCTGTTGTGAGCTGAAAAGGAAATGTGACTCTGAAACTGAAGAAATGTATATGTCTGATTTACGAGTCAAGTTGATGTCTTCATTCTGGCCTTATAGAGAAGTACACAAATAGAATTTGTGGGCTGTTACATTCTAGCAGAATATAAGCAACTCTGTGTAGATGAACACTGGACCAGTGATCGTGAGATCCTGGTCCGCATGTGTAGATGAATAATTTACCAGTGATTGTGAGATCCTGGTCAGCATGGAACAGTGATTGTAATACTGGTCAGCATGGGCCAACCATTGTGAGATCTTGGTTAGCATGTGTGAGCAATGGTCAGATATTTGTCAGGAATTGTCTGCGATATGTATTGTGTTGTTATGTTGTTTGACTACGGCTAAATAAATCTAAGATGATCCACAGTCTGTTTCACGATATTCTCATTGTCCATTTAACACAGAAACACAACCCCCACCTAACAGTCATGAATACTTTGACTTAGCTATCCCTGCCTCCATTCTGATGGATCCCATAAACCTTAAGCTCTGGATCTGTCACAAAAACTGGATATTTTTCTTTTCACTCTTTAACCACAAATCAAATTGCTTACTCCAAGGCGGCCCTGACAAATGTTTAAGCTCCACTCCACTTTGCCATCTTTGAAGAATCCGTCTAAACTGTGTTGTGTGTTTTGATAGACCTAAGAATTGAGAAACAATTAGACAAAGAGGCAGGAGTTGTGGATCTGACAGAATTTATTACAGGTAACAAAGCCGTGTGGATCTGCAGACCTGCCGATGAACAATCATCAGTATTGGTTGGAGCGGTTGAGCAGAAGTACCCACCACCTCGGCCATGTGGTTTACGGCTTTGTTCTGCAGAACTTTCCCCAGTGCACACAGCTTACACCTTCCAGTCTGTGAACATCTCTTATCCTTCACACGTCGTATGAAAGGCACAGAATCTGATTCTGTCAGAGGAGTCTCTCCCCGTTCTAATTTCCTTATTTTACTCATTTAGCCGATTTCTAATTGTGTCCTTTATATCATGTTCCTCAGGAAATTCCTTTTTTTATTGGTGTTGGCCTGCTCCCAGAACGTCCTGTGTTATATGACTTATTGTATTTTAATTGGTGTCTGTCACAAGGCTCCTGCTGATACAGCTGATAATGTCTTTCAACTCCTGACCCTCTAAGGCAGGCCTATTCAACTCGCGGCCCAGGGACAACTCCGGCCCGCGGATGACATCAGACTGGCCCGCAGATCAGCTCTTTTTACAATTAAAAAATAAATAAATTATAAACAGGGGGGAAACTTGTGAACGACTGTCATTGTTGCCACAGTAAAGTGTTAAAATCAGCAGTGTCCTTCTTTTACATCACTGTGACGACAGGGAGACACTGAGGACGACTATCTACGGTGAGTCCTGTTTTTAAAGGTGTTGAATCGTTCTGTCTGAAAGTGATGCCTTCACACCTTGCATGTGCACTTCCTGGACCTGACCGCAAGGCTGGTAAGAGCCAAATCAACTCAGCCTTGTGCTTCTCTGAAAATGGGACTGTTAATAATGGAAAAATACTGAATATGTAACTCTGATGAACACAGCCTTATATGTGACCTTGATGTGCAAAGCCTCCCACGAACGACCTTTTTGGATAGCTTGATGAAAAACAACCTCCAATTATGGAAGAGAAACTTCTTATCTCATGAAGTTTGTGTGGGTGGAACTGCTGAGTTGTGTCTGTGTGTGAGCCCCTCTCACAGACCCTTAATAAAGAAACATCAGACTCTGAACTCCATCTCCTGACTATTCATTAGTGATTTTTCGAACAGTTAACCACACACTCAGGCACTCTGCACTTTAAGCGGAAGTTTGGTTTCTTCGGTCTCGCTCTTTTCACTCAGCAGACTGCAGAGCACGCTCTGTGTGACTGTGGGAGGCATTTCCTCTGTATTACGTCTTCATTTCTGGTCTCACCAACTCAAAAATCCTACCACACTGATTAATGGTGACAGCTCTAGTTACCCATTGGATTAAGCCCTCGGTATATTGGCCATACTTGTAACATCACATCACATATTGTTCTTATATTGAGCAGGCCTGCTTTAAACCTGTCCAGGTTAATTTTGGGGGGAAAGAGTGACTGACAACAGTAGAGCCCGACCGACTAATCGTCCAGCTGATAATATCGGCCGATATTAGCATATCAAGTGGCTATCGGTATCAGCTAATTTTATCACAGATGTGCGCCGATATTACTCAACTCATTCACCAGTCATAAATCATTTCATTTGAGTTTCATTGTATTGCACTAGCAGCTCTCTTTCTGGCTCTCACTTTCCAGCTGAGCGACCATCTTGTCTTTATTATCTTTTCCACAAGTGCTTGATAACTGCATTTGAGGGATCAACACAATAAATGTGCAAACGTATATCCATCTACCTCTTTAGATTTCATAGATATGAGAAAAATATCTGATTTTTTTTTCTCTTCCCAATATCGATATCGGCATCAGCCCCAAACATCCTACATCGGTCGGGCTCAACAGTAGAGGGGCCTCGCCTGATTTGTGGCCACATCAACCTAGCAACAAGAAGCGCTTTGGCTGAATCTCTGCCACAGCTTTCTGCCTTCTATGCATGAATAAAAAAACATAACAAGCACAGACAGCTGCCGCTCACACTACTTCCTCAAAATATGAACTTAAGAAACCAAGACAAGCAACTGTGAGCTGTAAATAGCACTCAGGGTACGTGAGAAGGTTTGTCTTCTCCACCTGTCAACTGCCATTTGTCGCGTTGCCTCGTCTTATTCAACCACAGAATTCCCCTGAAATGGCTATCATCAAGTCTGAAACAAAACTAGATTGAATTAAGTTTTTTCCCCCTGTGACTTTTCAGTCACAGGGACATAAATATCATCTTTGCGCCTTGAATAGCGTCTTGAAAGGGTGACTGAATTGGGTTACTCTCCCTTTCCCTCTTTGCATGAACACACCCCCCCCCCCAACCCAGACTCTGTAAGCCGTGAACTTTTATCACCAAATGGACCGGCCTCATAAACCAAGCAGGCTGAGGCCTCAACATCTGGAACAAAGTGCCAGGCTATCTGAGGTGTGCTAAAACAGCTGAGTCATTTAAGTCATCATGTTCACGATGACTAAACAAAGTCAGAGACCGTTTCCTGCATTGTTTTGCTTTGTCTTACTTACAGATTATTTAGTCTCTTTTTTCTTCTTCTTAGCAATAACTTTTCAATGATTTCTTTTAATCAATCAATCAACCAAATTTTGGACACCTAACATTCATTTTCCTGCATTCTGATCACTTTTTATGCACCAATTTGTGCCTTTCAATCGTTTGTAGTTGTGTGCTTTGTATTCAAAGACCTAACAGCGGACATCGCTCTCTCTCTCTCTCTCTGGTCCACTGCAGAGTATAAAGTCAATTGCAGGTGATTTTTTTTTCCAGAGACCCCCAAACTTTTGCTTTTGAGACTTTCAGGGGGTTTCAAGTGTCAATCAAGGGGTCTCAGACCCCCCTAGACCCCCTGTATTTCGCACCCTGCTTTCACCCATTAGTGCGGTTTCTCCTTATTTGTCGCCTCCGCCTCGTCTTTTCTTTTTCCTCTGAAGTTTGTGTGCATCTCCCTACAATTTAGAGTCGGGCAAAAGGAAATGTAGCGTCCCACCTGTAGGCACGAATAATCAGTGAACTATGTATCTTAATGAACTGATAAACCCCACATTAGATAAATTAATGACAAGAGTGTGAGGATTGCATTGAGTAGAACTGAGCTCACTGAGTGAAATCCTGTAGAGGGAAAAACTGTATTTAGCAGATGTGTTCAAATAGTTCTGTTGTGAACTCTCTGACATTTAAAGTAATGCTGTTTTAGGTTCAACTGGCCTATAAACATCTTGTTATTCTGGAGGTCTTTGCATGACCTTTGATCTCTACAGGGAGAACTCTGCATGGACATGTGATCTTTCTCTGACTAGGCTGATTGTGTTAAATGGCTTATCTCCTCCATCAGAGCTCGTCAGCATCTTGCTTCCACCTTGATAAGTATGAAAGGAGTGTTTCTCTCGATTGTTATGGAAATATTTTAGTGAGAATACGAATAAAACCCCAATCATGATGTGTAACATGATGACCAGTCTGCAGAGATAATCAAATCATGAAGAAGAAAAACACTTTTATACATGTCAAGGTGGAAGCAACTTCTACAACAAAGATCACACTGAAGCCCTCAGAGTGAAATCACAGGTCAGATGAGGTCAGCTTTACTGGAAAGACCCTAAGACCCCCGCAGCAGGACGAATGATGCCAGGGCACCTGGACAGAGAGTCAGAGAAGACCTCGGACACCATTATGTTCAAAGGAAAGATATTAAAACCACAAAGAAGACAGACTATTAAAAACAGAAGTCCATAGATGGGTCTAAAAGACTGACACTTCTCATTTCATTGTTATTAATATCATTATTATTTGTATTTTTTCTTGTATTGCTTGTTATTCAAAGTGTTCAGAGCTAGAGTCCGACTGATTAATCAGCTAGCCGATAATATCGGCCGATATTAGCATATCAATGAGTATCCGCCAATCATATCCCATATCAGTCGGCCCTACTATACGGTTAGAAAAACATTTTATTCTCGTCAATTTATGATTTTCTTCCTGTTCATTTCCGACTTTATTCTTTTAAATTTCCATCATCAAATCCACCAACAACTTTGATGGCTCCACAGCGCTCCCTTCCCCCCACATCTGTAACCTCGGTGTCATCTTTGACCAAACCCTCTCCTTCGACAAACACATCAACTAAACAGCCTTTTTCCATCTCAGAAACATCGCCCACCTACGCCCGTCCCTCTCCTTTTCAGCTGCCGAGACCCTCACCCACACATTCATCACCTCCAGACTAGACGACTGCAACGGTCTCCTCTACGGTTAACCATCAAATACACTCAAGAAACTTCAACACATCCAGAACTCCGCTGCTCGTCTCCTCATACACTTCCGCACCAGAGACCACATCACACCCCCCCCCGTCCTTGATAACCCCCAATGGCTCCCCATCCCCCAGCATATCTCCTACCTATAACTTCAATCTCCTCATCCTCACCTACAAAGCCCTTCACAACCTGAGTGTATTTGAGTATCTAGAAAAGCGTGATATATTGTGTTTATTTTCACAATAATGTGTACAATATGCATTTTTAAATCATCACACTTTTTTATTTGGTAATGGAAGGCAGCTCACGAGACCCCAGGGGGCCAAACCCCCACCTTTAGGAACAGTAAAGCCTGGAGAAGACTCAGACCTGGACCCCTGAGACATTTGACAATGTGGTGCAGTATTTTTTTTTAACTTGTATCGGAGATATTGAAATCAACATATAAAGCTTCTGTAAATTTACATGTAAAAGTGGGCGTGGCCGTTTTTCCACCAAGGAGTGGATTTTTTGCTAAACAAATGTTTGTAATGGATTCAGAATCTCTTCTAAAGAGCCCCTAGTTTGACCCCCCACAAGCTACCTAAAGCAGAGGTTAACATTTTCAATTTTTTCACCAAGAAGGTTCCAGGTACCTGTTGGATTTAAATCATTAATACGTGTTATAAGACACCTTTACGAACACATTTGGGAAGAAATCTATTGGTATGGAATTTATTCCCAGATTTTTGCAATATTCCCTTCCTATAGGCTCCTTCCTGTAACTGTCCTCTCTCAGCTGCCTCACTTATACACACAACTTTAAAAACATCCACTCCAATAAACTTTACTAAATGTCAATGTGGAGAAAACTGCCGTAAAGTGTTTAAAGTCGAAGAGTCACAAAAAACACGTGTGAAATGAAATCACAAGAGGATACCCTAAAAATAAAACTGTAACTTACAAACAAACTGGGTAGTGTTCAGACGGAACTGATAACACACATATGCTTCTATCGGCGGCTTTGTAACTTACCTGTGGTTATTAGCGCGTGCCTTGCAGTGACCTTCTGCTCACACTCATTTTCGCACTTTTTTAGGAAGTTATTTCAAAGTCCCTGACGCACCTCGGAGATCTTCATCGGCCCCACTAGTTCTTTGCTGTCTGCTTGGTGCGTCAGGGAGTTTTTACCGTCTAAGAGTCAAGAGAGTCTCGATGCACCGTTTCCGGCCTTCAGAATAAAAGCGCTGTGTTTTCAGTGGCAACCAAGCGGCAACCTCCGGTCTTAAAAAAATGAAGCCAATGCGGAAGTGCAAGATTTTTTTTAAAAAGGCTCCGTTTTGATTTTGAAAACGATATGTGTTATCCATAGGAGCGTAGCTGACATGACTGACAGACGGGCACGATGTAATGGTTTGTCAAAAGACTTAAAACCCGCCTCAGCGTCGGCTCTTAGCCTGTCGTTAGGTTGACTAAAAGTTAGGCAGAGACAGGATTTCCAACATGGAGACCGCCATCGATGAGCCCCCTGCAGAAACAGATGACTGACCTCACTCAGGCTCCATTAATATTTACAGTCTATGGTGGCAACGTCATCCTCTTCTAGAGCAGTTGTAAATTAATTGTAATTTTGATTTCAAGGTAGTCAATTATTTGATAAAACAGAACGGTTATCGCCCCAACCAGACCAGACAGAATGAGCTACTAGCACCCAAAAATCTACACTCATCATTAAGAATAATCTTGTTATTAATCACAAAACCACAACAGTAACACTTCAAATTAAGGTCAAAGTATTCACCATTAACTAGTTGCTTCTTATCATGCCAATTAGTAGCATAGGCCTACTGGCTGTTTTGTATAAGAATAAGGTAGCCTACTAATAAGCGCTTAACAATGACTAGCATTCTACTGATTAGCTTGCTACCAATCAACTAGTAAATGGTTAATATTGGACCTGAACTTAAAGTGTTACCCCTATCTATTTACACTACAGGTTATCTTCCCATAGAGGATGATGACTTCATGGTTTCACCGTGACTCAGATTACCTTCACACGGCCCGCGATTTTATTCTGAAGGCCAGGCACCAAAACAGGAAGTCGTCACTGTCATTCACGGAACTTGGAAATCCTCCCCTGGCTGCAACCAGTCCGATGAGTTTGAGCAAAAGGTAGCGGAAAGATAAACATTAATAACGACAGGTATGAAACAAATACACCTTAATCCAAACACATGGCGGAATAATATGCCTTTACAGTCGACATAGTTGATGTTATGGTGAAGTGAAGTGTGTGTATGTACGCGGTTTCTCTTGAAGACGTCCTTTAGCGCTTGGTAGCAGGAGCATGCGTGGCTAGTTTTACTGAGCAACCTTTTCTCTATGTTGTCGACTAACTGGTTTGTGTTTAAAGTCAGAAACTCATCTGAATTTACTGCAGTTTTCATCTTGTGTGTTTTTCTTTGTAAAGCGTTGTTTTTGATAAGACTTTACGGAAGTTACCTCTGTACTGATATTCGGCCTGTGGATAACAAACACCACCATTTTGGATCTGCGGTTCTGTCAAACATTAATCTTCCTCTTACGAAATTATTAAGGACACTTTGTAAATGATTATTTATGACACTGTTGTTTTGAAGGAGTTAATAGTAAGAGTTATTTTAATTCAAGATGTGTTAGGTGGCTCATTGAAAACATTGCATAATCTTAAAGGGGACATATTGTAAAAAATCCACTTCGACAGTATTTTGGAACATTTATTTGGGTCTACCGACTCACAAAATGTGAAATAAACCCATCCAGTTCTTTGTTTGTGGTCTGCATAAGTCTCACAACAAGACTACAAATTTGCTCTCTTTGTGACGTCACAGTGGGATTCTGGGAAGAAAAAAAAAAAATCAACCTCACTCTAAGAATAACATGTGTTGCATGTCTGGACATGCGTAAAGGGCTGAATAACTTTACCTATAGCTAACGGAAGTTCACCACTCATTAGTTAACTAGTCTATGAACTACGTGAGTCTGCTCTTTCCTAGTACTAGAGCTATGGAAAGTTACTCCGCTAACACCCAGTCAAGAAGGGACGACTTATATAACTGCATAGCCCTAGGATTAACTGCCTAACATTCATTTCTAGAAATATTAGCTTCAAGTATAATCCTTAATTTAGGACCCTGGTAGCACCCAGAGGCTCGGGCCCCCTGGAGAGGGATTACCTGCAGCCCTCCTCACCCGGATGCTAGGTGTGCATGAGGTGTGAAGTGTCTGCTCATGCTTACCTCCTGAGGTCAACGCGGCGTCCTTAAGAGAGGCTCAGGCCTTTGTGGTGTGAGTGGCTTTTTTTCAGAGAAAAGTTGCCTACTTAAGTGGACTCTATTAAAGAGTCAGTCAGAAATCAGCTGTTCCTCAGTCTCTCAAGCGTTATACACCAACACACGGTCACATAGTCGTCTGTGGTATTGGTCAAGTTATGGGGGCACTCTCCCTGAACTCACGGCTTCAAGGGAGCCGTGCAGCCAGGCAGAGAGATAAGATTGTCACCCTAACCTGACCTCGCAGGTTCACAGGCCTTATCAAATACTGGGTTATATAACGAATGCATGCATGATTAATGGTATATGTAAAAGCAAAGCAGTTATGATCATATGATACATGGATTAAATGATAAAAAACAAATATAGTAAAAACAAATTCAACAATTGCATAACTCTTTCTGATCTTGCTTTATTCGCGATATTGGAGCTAAAGAACTACACTACCCAATGATCATAGCGTCACAGCGATCTCTCTGATTGGTAGAGCTCACTGTCATGAGGATTTGATTGCGGAAAAGTTGGCTTTCACTGTTGAAATGATCGATATGGAGTTTTTGGTGCCGAAATCGTTAATGGGGAGATAAAAAATCAGATGCCGACATCTTTCTTAGGTCTATGTTTGATCTGTAGAGATAGATAGATACACATTTATCCCTCAAATAAAGTTATCAAACACTTGTGGTAAACTACAGTATAACGAAGACAAGATGGTCACTCAACTGGAAATGAACTGTGCATGTACGTGCCTCACTGCTTGACACCGCGGAGGGCAATAATGTTTGTTGTAATCCATATAGCGCCCTCTGCTGGTGACAGAACTAAACTGCTAGTGTAATACAATAACACTCAAATGAAATGCTATTTGACAGGTAAATAAATCTAGTACCATCGTCGCATATCTGCGATAAAATGAGCCGATACTGATTGTCACTAGGTGTGTGGCCGATGAATCAGGCGGGCTCTACAAATAACACTTTAACAAGATAGACTTTCATGTTAAAAAAAAAAAGTTACGTCTGTTTATTTCAGCATCCTGTACAGTTAGTTGGCATTTTTAAAAGCATCTGATTTTGGAAAGCACTGGACTTTCCTGAAAGACTCTTCCTGTAGGGAATCTGTTCATGGAGCTCCGTGTTTCATTGTATCCATCCCTGTGTATCATTATCAGGCTATCACATTGTATATCACATATTTTTCAATGTGTATAATGTTGTTGCACTATCAAACCTTAAACCCTATTTATTTTTTTTCTAGAGCACATAGTGGAGGTTAAGTCGTTCAGTCTTTCCCTTCTAGTATTTGACATTATGTTTTCAAGATCATCAGAATCCTCTGGTATGATCTAATTTGAGGTTCTGAAAAGGAAACTGCTTGAGGGGAAAAATTAATTTCAAAATGTGTATTGTCAGTCTATTGGTGCAAAACCCCACCACTTACACAAAGAAACAAATGTTCATTGTTAGGAGCAGTTCACCTTTTTTCACTTTGTGTTCTTTGTTGCCTTTGCCTCATCTTTTGTCTTGTAGTAGTTAAATAGATGGAATTAATGTCTCTCCAGCAGGAAGCACCGGAGTGTACAAATCAAGACACAGCCTTCCAGATGGTGGATTTTACTTATCTAAAAAGCTGAAGTACAGTCCCATTCAATAATCCCTTCCTTTGTTTTTCAGCTTTTCAGCTTTGCATTGCTATCGGAGCTGTGTGTCTTTTCTTCTACTCCTGAGCCCCTAAGAGCCCTCTATTTGGAGGGCTCCCTGGGAGCGTGCTCCTAACTGGCCAGCAGACTGAACCATTGCTGCTGGTTGAACTGAAAAGTGAGCTAGCACTGACACAAATTTACAATTCCTCGTTGTTGGCAGCAAAGCTGCAACTTTTAAAAGTCAATGCCCCTTCTCGAACTAAAGCGGAAATCAAGTGCTTGACTTCTGAACATCACCAACACCATGTCCCATCCTTTTTATAACCCCTATGCCTCCGGCAACCACAATTCCACCCAGGGGCAGTATGGACTCTCCAATACACCGACAGAGAGGGATCCTCGGGGGTTACCACCTTATCTTGGACCCGGTTCTAGGTTCAGTTCTTTTGGAGCTCCCCCTGTAATTCCTGAAAACTCTGGACAACCAGTCTCTGCATCGCTGAATTACAGGCCTGAACCTGG
This sequence comes from Tautogolabrus adspersus, assembly GCA_020745685.1. Taxonomy (NCBI): domain Eukaryota; kingdom Metazoa; phylum Chordata; class Actinopteri; order Labriformes; family Labridae; genus Tautogolabrus; species Tautogolabrus adspersus. The sequence continues at coordinate 18,669,246 of CM036556.1, read as the reverse complement.
TCGGGCCATAAGGGACGAGGATACAAAGAGCTCTATAGACATGCACATTGGGAGAGCCAGAGAGGGGGTAAGGCCTCCCAGTAACCCCTTGCATCAACCTATGGACCAGGGAAATCGGTTTACCAGCACACAAAGGGATGACTTTCGCTCTCCTGGCACCTCCTATGCAATGACTTCAGCCTCTGCCTCTCTGGGACATCAACACGAGGTTGACATTGGAAGTGGCAGTAGCAACGTGAACTGTTTGACAAACTATACAAGGCCCTCAGCAGGTGGCTCCATATTAAAGTCATCATCTGCTTTGTCAAACTATACAAATATCGCTGATGGTAGGTTTAATAACCCTGATGAAAGAGGACATGATATGCAGACTATTCCAGGGTTAGGGGATTATGACCGTTCAGCCTCAGACAAACCTCCATCCTCTACAGAACCCTTTCAACCCATGTACACCTATGAATCAGCTTCTAGCATCCTTCTGCAATTTGGACTGGAGAAAGAGGATTTGGAACATCTCCTCTCCTATCCTGAAGACCAGATTACCCCTGCTAACCTGCCATTCATCTTGCGCCAAATACGCCTTCAAAAGGACAAGAATGCCGCAACAGCAGTTCAGGCAAAACCCTATCTCGGACCCCAGCCCACCAGAACAATTGGTTCTGGTGGGGCAATGGAGAAAACTTCATCAGCTGTACTCCAGTCGAGTAATGTGATTGACTATGGACATACAAGCAAGTATACAGCGGGCGTTGGGGATGACATTGGAATGAACATTGACAGAGACAGTAGTGGTGGGAGTGGAAATTTGTTTGTGATGGACACTGCTGATAAAAGACACTGTAGAGAACCACTGCAAAAAAATACACCAGAGTTTAAAAGTAGTGCCTTGGGTTCATCAAGTGAGCAGGCGCGATCTTCTACCAGTCTAAGCTCTATGTACGGTTCAGTTCTAAGACCTGTGGATTCTCCAAGCAGTGATCAGACAAAACCTTGGCAGGTTAAACCAAAACAGACTTTCCAAGATATCCTCAGTTCGTTCTCTCAGTTAAAGAAAGACACCGACACGAGTGCTCTCAAGTCTGAGGCCTCCAAACTTGTTCCTATGAATCAACAGGAAGCACATCGCCAGTCAACAACATCGAAAACCCAACCACCCTCTTCTCAAACCCATGGCATACATCCCAGCCGACCTGGCCTCCTGCTCATTGGCAGTAAAACTCCAGGTCAAAGGCCAACAGTTCCTGTGAAGAATCATCAGGCATCGCAACAGCCAATACAGCAGACGCAGAAGCAGCCGGTTAAGAAAGCCCAGAATCAGTCAATAAAGCAAGTTCCGAAGCAGCCGGTGCAGAAGCAGCCTTTGCAACAGCAACAGTCAAAGAAACAGATGCAGCAGCATCAGAAGCACCCAGTATCAAAGAAAGGGCAAGTTGCGGCTACTGGTGTCATTGCACGCCTTATGAAGCTAGCAACTTCTAAAGGACAGCTGAAAAACACGGCGGCAGTCTCCAAGGATCAGCCAACACCAGAGATGATGTTTGACTATGCTGCGGCCTCACCAAGAATCTTTCCTCATACCTGTGTTCTATGTAACAAAGAATGCACTGACTTGAAGGTGAGTATACGACTGCCCCCCCCTGTTCTCTGTCCTCTTTGGACATTGTGGGTATCTGAATTTGTTCTTTTAAAAGTGTATAATTACATTATTTTGTCAATCAGTTGTAATTCTGTGGATATTTACTGAATGGTTTCAATTTCTGTCAACAATGTGTGAATTCCAAGGCTTTATGTGAACCATTATGATTTAAAGGTTTGGGTATTTGCTGTGAAATATTGAATCTAAGATGTGACCCTTTTGTATGGCAATCTTTAACAGGAGTTTAATACTCTTACTAGTTTTTGATGTGTTCCAAAACCAAATATTTGTACCAAATTGTGATCAAGCAAACAGCCAACTGCATGTTGTTACTGTATGTCAAGGTTACTGATGAGAATTTGATTGACTTAAAACTGTTACCAAGATTCTGCTTGGATCTTAAAGGTCACATATTATGCAACACTAATATGTGTCCCTAGTCTGTCTACAAACTAACTCTCCAATGATGAGAAAAGTCCATCCTCTCCGTCTTTTGCCTGCTCCACTTTTCAGAAAATGTGTGCTCAAACAGGCCGTTTGGAGATTTTCCCTTTGTGACATCACAAAGGACAGTAACCCCTCCCCCAGATGGGTGACACTCCCACAGCTAGGTGTTTGTTCTGCCCTCTGAGTCTGCCTCTCAAACATACCTTTCCAGAGAGTGCCGTGGTCGAACACAGATCATTTACATTTAAAGCTACAGACACAGAAACAGCCTGTTCTGAGCAGGGCTGAAATAGAGGGGTTTGTATTCATGCTAAAAAAACAGGATCAGAGTGGATTTTGGGCTAAAAACTTTCAAAGACATGTTTTGGGGACCCTCTGGGACTTATTTAAACTGGTTGAAAAGGAGGATAATATGTGACCTTTAAGATCTTTTGCTGCAGGGACTGATGAACATGTTTTTTTTTTGTGAATGTATTTATTTTACCTTATATGATGTTTTTCAATACTGGCTGTTGTAAGAAAGCAGTCAAGCCCTTTTTTTAGTCATTATGTGTCCCAGGTAGAGTTCCACTTGAAGCCAATGGACCAGATGCCACAAAGACTGTCAGACTGACTCAACCACACAATCAGCATAGATTTTTCTACTTCAACCGGTCTTTGATTGGTTATCCTTTTAATGTACACAACATTTCTTAATTTGGTTAAATACTTAAAGACACACTTTCTGCGACTACTCTAGATGTCTCAGCTCATGCAGTCTTTTTCCTGGTCTGTACTTCAGTGAATTCTGCTGAGATGACCTTCACCGAACTTTGGGAAACTTTGATAAGAGCTCAGACCAACGGACAAGATATTACACAATCAAGAACCAAGGAGAAGAGTCTTTTTGATGGAACTGTTTTTTACTGGTTGCCCATGGACTCACGCTGACTGATGTCAGATGTTCAAAGAGTTGCTAAAGTTCTGGTGTACTCCATGCCCTTCATTTTTTCTAATTTTTCCTTTTTTTTGCCACCAATCATTGGCTTATTCCAAAGCTTTATGTTAAACTCAACATTTATTTTGAATTCTTTTTGCCAGTGTTTTAGCTCCTGCCTTGACTGGGCTCAAGGTCGTGTTTTCATATTTTGGGAGTACTGTTGTCGGCTGAAGATTTTGAAAGACTGCTCTTTTATATCAACACACCCTGGGACTTTCTTGAGCAGAGAAATGGAATTGGACTCTTGACTTCTGAGACCCCACACACCAATAATAACGGACATACTTGAAAAATCAAAGGCTTCTGTATTGTTGAATAAAATATGTGTTGTCAGACAATCCTAAAAATTGGCAGTGAGATTGCGAAGGTTATAACGACCTTGATGATAACCAGACCCGTCTAAATGTTGTGTGTCTGTTGTTCTGATAAATAGGATTGGATCTCCCACCAGAACAGCAGCCTTCACCTTGAGAGCTGCACGCGCCTCAGAAAACAGTCAGTTTGTTTCCCTTTCGAGTATCTTTTGTATTTGAGATCTTTGTGTTAATTAAAGACGGTTCTGAGTATGTTGGGGGAGGGGGTGGTCTCTTGGGATCTACTAACATTTCGTTGTGTAAGCACTGTGAAACAAGGTTTACTTGACTTGCCTTTATTCACAATAAGTATGTCTGTTTTTATTTTTTAATTGTTGAATTTTGTTCCCCTCACAGATATCCTAAGTGGGATGGTGGGATTACACTTGAGCCTAGGTAAATGTCTTAGGCTGTGTAGACACTTCTCCTCCCTTTTTTCTTCCCTACCTTGTTTCCTCTCCTTACCTTCCTTCCTGTCTTTCTTTTTCTCATGTTCTTCTTTTTTTCGTTTCTCTCCCATCATCTCATTTTCTTTCCTTCTTTCATCCTTTCCTATGCTTGTGTACTTGTACAGTATACTGTACACCTTAATGCATGTACTGTGTTGTCTTGCACTTTGAAAATGAATCATGTAATTGTAAGAGTAGTATTGAGAATAGAAAAACAACATAGAGCCTCAGGGTTTCAAGTCTGGTAGATTCTGTCTTTAACTTCCTGTTTCATTGGGTTCTTCAGGGCTGCAGGTAAAGATGCCAAGACCCCAAGCTCAACCTCTGCCAAGAAAACCAGGCATGGAAGCCGCTCCCGTTCAAAATCACTTAGCCCCCATCGTCGTCGTAGCTCAGAGGGTAGACGGGATAAACGCAGAAGCCGATCCCGGTCTCCACAGAGCTCCAAATACAGCAGCAGGTGTGTAGCACGAAACTGATGATTCCAGCTGTAACATGGGGCTTGGACTTGCTGTGAATTATTTAATATCCAGTTATTTAATGGTTTTATCCAAACAATCATCGGTACTCTTCTTGCTCTCCAAGGTATGACGGTCCCACCACCTCCAGCTATCGGTCACGTTCACAGAGCCCTGAGAGACGGTCCTCACCAAGGAGGAAGGACGACAGACAATCATCTCCAAGAAGAACTCGCGATAGACGATCACCCCTAAGGAGGAGTAACGAGTCATGGTCGCCACCAAGGAGGGTTGACAACAGACGGTCACCTCAGAGAAGGGCCGATGAGAGATGGACGCCACCAAGGAGGGCCGAAGAAAGATGGTCACCATTGAGGAGGGTTGGCGAGAGACAGTCGCCATCGAGGAGGAGCAATGACAGCAGATCGCCAACGAGGAGGGTTGACAATAGGTGGTCACCACCACCAAAGAGGTTTGACACGCGAAGGTCGCCACAAAGGAGAGTTGACGATAGATGGTCGCCGCAAAGGAGAGTTGGCGAGAGACGGTCACCACCAGGGAGGAGTGCTGAAAGCAGATCGCCACCCGGAAGGAGCCAGGAGAGACGAACGTCCAGAGAAGGATCATCCCCTCAACGAAAAGGGTCAAACAGCGCTGAGAGTCTGGCTAAAAAACTACTGGAAACATCAGGTGGGAAACTGGTTCTTTAAGAACTCCGCTTTTTGTGGCGTGTTTGTTTTTAAAGATTGTGACTGAAGGTGTTTAGCAGTATAACGTTTTGTCTTGACATTTTTTTGTCTCTTCTTCCCTTTAGCTGTCCAGTCGCTGTCCAATAAGTCCGACCTAGAGACCATGGTTAAAACTCTGGCTCCTGCTTTATTGGCCGAGCTAGCCAAAATGACATCCTCCTCCTCCTCCTCCTCGTCTCTTAAAGGAGGAAAACGCTCCATGCCTGCTTCCTCTATGAGACGAAAGAAATTGTCGTCTTCTGCCCCTTCCTCGACTTTTTCCTCTTCCACAGCAAAGATGAAACGGTCGGCAACAATTCCATCCAAAGCTAAGAGCCTGCTCAAGAGTGAGGCAAGTCTGAGTTTAAGATTAAGGTCATTGTGCGTTTTTGTCATAGACTGTAAATATTACTGGACGAACCCTGAGTGAAAATCAGAATCAGAATCAGGTTTATTGCCAAGTACATTTACACATACAAGGAATTTGTCTTGGTGTATTGGTACAAAAACACAAAACAACGCGCACCAACACACCGGGGCGACCTTCCGCGGCGCCATCTCGATTTGATGTCCCATGAGTCTAATCGACGGCCGCATCCACATTGGAATTGTTCTCTCAACCTAACTTTGGATCAGAGCGGGATCAACCTAGTGACAGCATTAAGTCGGGACTAAACTCCGCCCATTTAGCTCGTAGCTAACCTGACGCTAGCTAGCAGGCTACTTCCATACGGCTACTTATGAGCATAACTAACGGCAGCTTATCGTTCCCGCTGGTTCAAAATCCTCGTCTCAATACTCAACAGTAAGTTAACATTTCTACAAAACTTTTAAAACGAATGATATTCAACCTAAATATATAATTGAAGTCTTAAAACTACACTTATTTAAATATACATGTATGGTTATTAGCAGTTACTAGACCAGGTTAGCAGAGCAACACATTAGCATCGTTTTAACATACATTTTAAGAAACAATTTGAGGCTAATCTTTACATTTATATTCTCACATTGTGTTTCAAATCTTTGATTGGATGTAATTCCATGTTTAAGGATAAGAAGTCTGTTTTAAAACGATAAAAGACGGAGCTCTGTTGTTGTTGATAAAACTACTGTTAGACCATAGACTGTAAATACATGTGAGACATCCAGAAGAAATCAATATTACAATGCATACAGTTCATGGTTGTTACTGTTCTGACAAAAAGAGGAATGTCTGTGACTTATATTTACTGATGTCAACAGCGATGTGGGTGAACATGACACTTAAAAAACTTTATTTTCTATAGAGCCCTGAAGTCACGGAGTCGGTGGAGATGGCCAGTGACGAAGGGTCAACTGCAAACACCAAAAAGTGTAAGTATTAGAAATGTATTTCACGACTAGCATCTATTATTATGAGTTGCGACTATCTTGTTCAATATCCCTGTAAATTTGGCTAATAACAAAACACACCCTGAGCTGTCACGTGTACATGTTGCCTTATCTGAGGCACTAATTGAACATTTGTATTTGTATTTCTCCTCTAGACACGGTGTGGATTATTGGTGACGGCTATGTCTGTCGAGGTGCCCAGAGAGCTGCAGAGACAGTTGGACACGACCTGGGCCTGGAGCTCAGGATATGTTGGTTTGGCTGGGGAGGACTTCGGTGGGAAGGCCTGCTTCCTTTTTTCAACAACTCGCTGCGAGGGAGGTCTCCCCCGGATGGCCTCATCATCCATTGTGGGGGCAACGACATGGGGCATGTCACAAGTGTCGTGCTGGTGAATATGATGAAGAAGGACCTTCGTCATCTCCATGGACAACACCCTGGCATGAAGATCATGTTGTCTGCCCTCACCATGAGGTGCAGTTGGGGGCCTGCCTGGCATCCGGGGAAGATCGACAAATCCCGTAAATTTGTCAACAGTGTCATGGCTACGTTTGTTGGATCCATCTGCGGTGCTATGATTGTGCACCCTCACATTAGACATGACAGTCCTGGGCTATTTTTAGAGGACGCAGTTCATCTCACACCTAGGGGAAATGACTTATTTTTAAGTGCAGTAGCTCAGTACCTTAAAGACCACCTCCAAATTCAGTGAAATTGGCAGTGTCACTGGATTTTGAGTTGGCCTTTAGGACTTTAATTTAATTACCAAAATCATAGCCCACTGTCATGGCTAATGTTGAGTTTCTTTTTATTGTTGTTAAACATCCACTTCTGTAGCCATGACACTGTTTCCCTCCCCCCCCCCTCTTTCTCTCTTTCTCTCTCACCCTCCCTCCCTCCCTCCCCAGCCAACCAGCCAGCCAACCAACCAACCACATTGTGCAGCACTCTGAGCTCATGACGGGCATAGCTGTCACCCATCTGTTACTGCAGGAGGCCTTGGAGTCCCATCGATGGCGGTCTTCATGCTGCATGGTTTCACTTAAACGACAGGCCTGGACCCAAGACCGGTTATAAGTCTCCTGACAAACTGTTCCATCACGCCCGCCTGTCATCGAACATTCACCCCCGTTTTTTACCAAGCTGTAAACATGTTAATAAAAATCGTATTAAACAAATCATTCTGTGTAAATGAACTCCTTTGTCTCTACATACGAGTATGCATGTTCGACTTGAAATGACCAGACTAAAAGGTGCATTAATGCTTGACCCAGTAGCTAAGGGAAGGACGTTTATTTACCAAATACAAAATGCAATTAATTTCTGTTTGGGTAGGAAGAGTATTTATCTTTATAATACAAGACAACCAATGATCCTGATGCCAGAGCTATACTACGTTTTAGAGCATGCCTTTTGTTACTCGCTTTAGAGACAAAAAACCTTCCCTTATCTTTAATGAGTGGAGAGATTTCTGCTTTTTCTGTTCCAATCTCTGCCACAAGAGGTCCTCATACATATTCAAAACAATCACAATGAAGATACATCCAGAGTAAATAAAATCAATCTGCCGATCACTATATCGTTAACATGTACAGTCTATGTCTATGGTCTATGTATCACTCACCGAAAAAACTGAAGTACCAACTTCTCTGATGGTCTGTTAGTACGATTAACCGCACAGCAAGCCGCATTTGTTGTCAGACATATAAAGAAAACAAGACAAAGAAAGCCGACGGTTCAAGGTCGGGAACGGGATTCAAACCTTAAGCTAATGTGCGGTGCTACCACCGTGACAGACAGCTACAGCCCGCAGAGCTGTCAATCAAATCTGTCCCAACCCTTACATGGGCATGACGCTTGGTTTTTGCGTGTGTATGTTTTACTATGAAGTTTAGCAACAGTCCTTATACTGTTGAATGATGTATTCAATGCAAGACTCGACACAGATGTGTTAGCTTTTTCTTTTTCTTTTCACACCAATCCAAGGTGAGACTCAGAGGCATTCATGAAGGTGTTTCTCAAGACGATGTGGTCACTGCTGTGCAGCACTTCGGAAAAACCAAGTCTGTCACACTCTATCGGTCCAAACTGGAGGTAAGTGTAGAGAACTTGAAAAGGTGTTGATGTGATTTGCTACAAGGACTACTATGCTCATGTTTTGGCATTTAAAGGAGCAATATGTAACTCTGACCCCTAGTGTTAAAAAAGGGTACTTCAGTCCAAATCGCTGTGGGCGGCTCCCTCACTCTGACATCTCTCCATTAGTCCACAGGATCCTGTTTGTGCATGAGTGTGTAGCATGTTCAACAACAGAGTCTAAAGTTGAATGTCTTCTTCTTAAATGTGTTTAAATATGTTGAATCAAATGACATCCTGATAGTTGAAGTAATGCATAGATACCTGCGTTTTTTACGTGTGTGTGTTTAGGCAATCGCGCGTTTCGAGAAAGAAGAAGACGCGAACAGATTGAAGATCTTAAAGGTCCTCGATGTGAAGGGAGCAAAGGTCACTGTTGTCATAGAAAAGGTATCGGACTCTTTCTGCGTCCCGCTCAAATTCTTGTGGAAAAGTACCGATGTCTTTGTCTGCTCGAGTGTGGTGATACTTCCCAAACTCACTCTGATCTAATCATAATGTGTTTACAGGTGGCTGTGACTAAGAAGCAAACAAAGCCTCCTCTAAAGTAAGATATGTTCCTCATGGCCTCTTTTGAAGAATGTGAAGGTGTTTCCCTTTTTTCTGTGTTTCCACTTTGAAGTTAGAATCTTCTCTTATAAGATTTATTTTTGAGGTCTTTGTCTTTATTTAGAGATGGGACAGTGGATAGGGTAGGGAGCGAGAGAGAGAGAGAGTGGGTCATGACATGCGGGAAAGGAGCAGGTCAGACTTGAATCTGGGCCGCCCGCTTGGAGGACTACAGCCTCCATACATATACAATACATAAATACCAGAGTTCATCAGGTAACAACAGGAAACTGAAAATGAATGTGAAATCAAGTTGGAAGATAATAAACCCCCTAAATTGATAATTTGGTTAAGACTGCACAAGGAGAAATGTTAAGTACATGATAATTCATATTCTTTTGAACACAAACAATTGAGGAAATACAGAAGTTCAGTTTTAGTGTGACAATTTAACTCTGTCTTGACCCACATAACGCTCATAATTTGTTCACAGAAAACCCACCACATCCGGTGTCTCCACAAAGACTGCGGCCAGTAGGAGGGTTCTTCTACCTACACCCAAAATTCCTCCACTTATGTCGTCTTTGTCCCCTGGAATCAATCAAGGAAAAGCGAGAAAACTTGTCAACCAGAAAGCTGGAGCTAAAAACTCAGCGAAAGCGATAAAGACTGTAAACAAGGCAAAAGTCTTGGTATCCATGGCGAAAAATGTCTCAACCAAGATGATTGCTAAAAATGTCAAAACAGCTAAGCTCCCGGTAAAGGAAGAAGAGAAGACCGCCTTGGCCAAGCAAGAAACATCCTCAGGATCCAAGTCCACATTGCCAGAAAACCAACTTGACGCTGGTGACTCCAAAGAAAAACTGGCACCTGAAAATGCAGCAACCGCTAGTAAAGGAGTCGGGATGAAAGACGCAGTGGAAGTCGACGAGTCTGCAAACAAGACGGTTAGAGAACCAGCAGAAGCCCCGTCAATTGGAGAAAGGGTTTTGGTTTCCCAGGCAGAAACTCAAGCTGCGAAGGATGTGAGTGTACCCTCAAAATCTGCAGATTCAGAGAATCAGCCACATGGAGAGAGTTTCAAGCTCAACCAACCCGAAACCAAGGTTCCAGAGTCTTCGGAGGTGAACAAAGACACAGCCGAGGTAGTTAAAAACACAAATGTAACCGTTTTCGATCGTAAGGATCAAGGATGCTGAAAAGTCTGCTTTCTTCCTTGTTACAGTCCGGTAAAGCATCACCTCCAACCATGGTGAAACTGCAGGGGATTGGAAGTTCTCTCTCTCACAGTGACGTGCTCTCTGCTGTGAAGCACTTTGGAAAAACTAAGTCGGTGATACTGGTCCGGGCCAGATTGGAGGTATGTATGTATATCTGTTGATTTAAGTTGAATAAACAAAGAGCTATTAGTAGTGAGTAGGTGGTGTTGGTGATTGTTGTAACACAAAGATACGATTGTTCACACGTAGGCTGTCGTGATTTTCGAGAAAGAGGAAGACGCTAAGAAACTGAAGAGCGTGAAGAGCCTTAACGTGAACGGAACCGAAATCACCGTCGTCACAGAAAAGGTTTGACTCTTTCATTTTCATCTCTGGTCCCTGGTAAAGCTAGCTATCGATTGATTTTTTACTAGATGTGTTCACACTGTCAATAATATAATGAATCTACATTTTGTTGTCCACAGGAGAGCATTTCTAAGGAGGAAAAGACTCCTCTGCTAAGGTCAGAAATGTTTCACAAACGTCTCTTTTTACCAGAAGTGTTTAGTGTACTCCACATGTACTCTAGTCTCTCCTGCCTGACTCATCTTTTTTCATTAACAGACCACCTGTCTCTTGCAGTGCATCCACCCCTGCACCCAGCAATGAAAAGGTTCTTCTCCCTTCACCTTCCACGCCTAAAGCAGCAGAAAAGGCCTCAACCACGCAGAAATCCAAACCTCCAGTGGACAAACTGCCTGCAGGAGAAGCTGCTACAAAAGAAAATGTCAAAGCAACAGCTGCAAAAGATGCAAGCACACCTACCAAATCAATAGCTGATAACCAGTCTGATGTAGAAAATTCAAAGCCTCAAGAATCCAACATTAAGGCTCAGGAATCCTTGGAGGTGTCAGAGGACACAGCCCAGGCTGCTGTAAAAGCAAATGTACCAGTCGTTGAACATGAGGATCGAGCAAAAGTTGACAGCGCTGAAGATGCAGGTGAACCAATGGAGCTCGGGGTATCAGGAGTTAAAGAGGAAGGAAATTCAGAGCCAGAATCCACGGCACAAGAACAAGAGACCGGGGCAGAAGCTTCACAAGTGCAACAGCAAAGTGAAGGAAGTAAGAAAGAAGCTGCTGTGGAGGCAGTGACGCCAGGTGGAGGGGCCGAGACGCAAACAACACAGAAAGGTACGTCTGAGACCGCTCCTAATTGAGATATCGCAAAGCATGTACCTGGATTGGTTTTGTCAGCAACTCGTATGGAAAGACCGAAACAAACTTTTTGTATTTCTGTATTTATTGTCTCTATACTTGTGCTGTGACGTTTCCAAAAATCTATTTCGAACGGATTTTGTTGTTATGTTATTTGCGAGCCAGCTTGGAGAGTTGCGAGTATTTAGCGACACACAGGTTCTGTGTGGTAGATAGACTCTTCCTCATGAAAGTCTGCACCTTCCAATGTCAATTCATCAATCTAACCCAGGGCTGTACAGTGCGACATACGTGTCAGCACGTGCTACAAGAAAATGTTCTTTGCTACGAATGATTTGACCTCTTCACACCGGTGTGACGAGAGAGACTCTTTTTATAACGGGCTGTGGCTCTGACTCGTTGGCAAAGGAGGGAGGGGCTGTTATTGCTGTTTCTCCCGACAGCGTTATCGAGGATCAGCGCTAAGTGCAGCCCCGCTAAAGCTCAGAATGGTAAACACATTCAGTTTCCAGAAAGTTCTTCACAATGAAAGTCCCTTTAAGGCGTTTTTAGCTGTAGCAACTTAACACAACTTCAGAGACAGACTTATCAACCTTTGTAGCACCAGCGCTGTGAGCAGAATAACTGAACGTTCAGCCCTGTGACCTGCTGACCGTTCAATGTAACACATATTTGTTTCAAAGTCAAACAAATACGTCTTTTAATCCTAGACCTTATGAGTAGTTCATCTGGACAAGTACTTCTCAAGATATCGGAGAAATGTTCCACTTGAAATGGATGAAAACTAGTCGAGGTTTCTTTTTGGTGTTGATCAGCGTCCAATAAACGTTCGACGATGTCCATCTTTATCTAATAAAGCTCCTCTGACTGCAGCGAGGACACAAATGGATTCAACATCCACCATGGAGGCCTCCAAAGCAGTCGGCGAGGTCTCATCGGTCTCGACTGAGGTCCCCGCGTCCGTGAAAACCGAACCAGCAGCTGCAGCATCCAAACAGTCGTCGGCAGCAGCCACCGGACCGACTATCGGCGAGATGCTAGAGAAACACTTGTTTCCAAAAGACATCGGTAAGAAATGAAACTTTGATGGTCATTGATCTAATATTCCGACTTTCTTTCATGTATAATTTCACCATTTCTCCTCTCCTTTTACAGACGCCTGGCAGCCTAAGAACCTCTCACAAATAGTAGGTCTTTTATACATCACTTCTGAAGTATTATAATATTTATATATGTGGTTATTGTGAAGATATAGGTTAAACCAGGGGAGAGCAGGGTGTTCTTTCAGTCCAATACTACACCTACCTTCACTCTTACCTCAGATGATACAGACACAAGCAACAGAAAGTAGTTACAAGAAAATGATGCTGAATAGTAGGGCCCGGCCGATATGGGATTTTTGGGGCCAATACCTCAGCTGATATCTTTCTCAGATCTATGTTCAATCTGTAGAGATAGATAGATTTAGATGAACACATTTATTGCTGGATCGCTCCAATGCAGTTATCAAACACGTGTGGAAAAGATTTATAATGAAGACAAGATGGTCACTCAACCGGAGAGTAACTGAGCATGTACGTGCATCACCGCTCGACACTCTGGAGAGTGATGATGCTTGACTGGTAAATAAGTCTAGTTCGATGGACGATTAATCGGCCGTGCTCTACCTGATGGGGTGTCTGCAGACCTTCAGTGTTTTGATTTTTAAGGGAGGACTCTCGCTCTTCCCACAGGCAGTAACAGATCCTCTCTCTCTCTCTCTCTCTCTCTCTCTCTCTCTCTCTCTCTCTCTTTCTCTCTCTCTCTCTCTTGATTTGTCAAAGCTCCCTTATGGGAATATATACTTGCTCATAAGTGGACTGCCGCTGCATTACCCTGGATTCTACACGGAGACGGACGTTGCCAAACTGCTCCTTCCATTCGGGTTTAAAAAAAAAGAAGTGAACCTCTTCGTTTTTCCTCAGGCGCGCATGGTAGGTGTCCGGTTTCATTTCTATATCAGTTTGGATCAGAATCATATGTGTCTGTCGTTTCTTTTTTTTTGTGTCTTTGATAAGAAGTAATGATTTTAAGATAAACAGTTTTAAAAAGAGCAGAAACGTGCTCAAACTAGGGTCGATATTGGAGATGCTTTTGAAAAATGGAGAGAGGTTAGAACGCAGAAAGGTTTACAGACCGATGCAGAGCTGGATAAACACTGAAGCTTCAGTGTCCACCACATGGCAACCTGCGTGAGCATCCACTCTAGAGAGGAGGTTGCAGGGGCGGGGGGAGACAGCTCTCTGTGATGTTTTGCATGTTAATTTGTGTGTTTGTCGCCTGAATGAAATGTGTCGTCTTTGTGTTTGTGTCCTTTCAGGCCTTTGCCATGATGCCAACAGTGGAAAATGTTTTACACTTAACGAGAACCGCTGCAAAGAGAGGCATTTTCTTCAGAGGGACCAGACTCGTATTTGAAGTCATCAAGATACGCTATCCACTGACAGTGGTGAGCACATAAACATCCCTGATCTATGGACAGATTTGATTTTCAATCATCAGGTATGACGATGTTTTGAAAGCAAATCTGGGTTTTAGTATCACCCTGGTTTGAAAACGCAACGCTCATCGCCACCAGAAGCGCACACTCAATGCAGGATGTAGTGTGTACGTTTACTGCCTGTAGCTACACAGCAAGCTACCGCACGCTAGCACAAGCTAACCGCCGGGGTTTGACACCTGCCTGTTCAACAGAAAGCAGGTGAACTCTTCAAGATTCACCCTCGTTTTGGAACGCGCTTTATCCGCTTGGCAATTCGCCTCACTGTAATTATATTTTCTCCTACATATTACCTCCATATAAATGTTTGGGGTTTGGTACCTTGCTCAAGTGCTCAAGGTCATTTCAACCGTACTAAGGAAGTGACCTGGCACCTTTTCAGCTACCAGTCCAACTTCCATATTTTGGGTCCACATCGAGACTTGAGCCGGCGACCCTCCGGTTCCAAGCCAAGGTCCCTACAGACTGAGCTACTTCCCTTCCCCCCCTTAATCACAGACCTTCCCATACATTATTATTACATGTAAAATAAATAATGGAGATGATTGGTTGAAGGAAATTGCAGTGAACTGTTTGAAAAAGTATAATGAAGTGTTTCCCTCTCTGATTATTGTTTCTTTCATTGTTGTAGGCTCAATTTTATACATATTTGAAGAAGTTGCTGAAATGTGTAAGTAACCATTTTGCTACTTGTCACAGTTCTTATGAAGTGTGTGTGTGCGAGTGTCTTTCCTCCTGTTGACTTCCTGTTGTCGGTGCAGTCTGCGACCGATGAGGCGGAGAGAACCGTCTTCATCAGGAACATTTCACCGAGGCAGATCAGAGAGCTCAGAGAAGCTCTGAAAGAGTTTGGTCCTGTCACAAACTTCACGCCCCTCCTCAACAAGGTACACACCCTGACACACACACACACACACACGCACACACTCACACGAGAGCCGCCGAAGAATTGACTCTGTGAGTGTAACCTGTCACCTCTGTGTGTTCTTGTGTTTTCCAGCTCTTTGTAGAGTTTGAGTTTGTTGAAGACGCTGATCGGTTTGATGGTTGGTACAGTGAAGTGAATAAAGTCGTCGGTAACAAAGTCGTCAGGCTGAAAGGACCGAACATCAACTGTCAGTCACTACGTAAGTCTGTGTGTGTGTGTGTATAAAGCTAAAGACTCAAATCTAATCGCTTTTGAACCTTGCGTACTCGTAGTCAATATATAGTCATATATGCATCCTAATAAGATTTGATCTCCTGAAGGTCCTGTGCCTGCAGTGACGCCACAAACCAAGGCAGCATCAGCCAACGATGCCTCCAAGACTGACGGAAATGTCTCAGCTGTGACTGAGGAAACTTCTGTGCAGAAACCTGGAACATCAGAAGCAACGCCGCCTGCAGCAGAAGCTGAAACAAAGGAAGGTGTCGCAGAGGTTGGGACCGTGCCCTCCAAATCTGAAGCTTCAGAGAAACAGCCTGACCTCAGTGAAGAAGTAAAACGTGACTCACCTGGAGCTGGAGCAGGGCTGCAAGAAAAAGCTGATAAATCTGCTGAAATAACTGAGCTTGCAGCGAAGGAAGCTGTATCGAACGAAAGTATTGCAGAGGATGTGACCTTGTCCTCTAAATGTGAAGCGTCCGACAATGTGCCTGACGCCAGTATTAAAGCACCAGGCGTCCAGCCGAAAGGCCCTGAAGAAGGGGGTTTGTCCTCCCAAGCAGAAACGGTCTCAACAACGCAGGAACCCAAAAGTCAAGTGGACAAGCTCGCTGAGGCGGGAGCAAACGTAACAGCTTCTGAACATGAGGATCAATCGAAGGATGCAAATGAACCAATGGAGCTTGGGGAACCAGGACACACGGAACAGACAGAATCGTCTTCATCACAGGAGACCAGGACAGAAGCTTCTGCAGAAGAAGCTGCTGTGGAGGCTGAGACAGAAACAACACAAAAAGGTATGTATGCAACCTTTTCTTTACACTGAGAAACTTTCCGGGCTCTGTTTGGAGATCCCCCCCCCCCCCCTAATGACATCACAAAGGGCAGTAACCCCTCCCCCAGCTGGGTGACACTCCCACAGCTAAGTGTTTGTTCTGCCCTCTGAGTCTGCCTCCTCCCCGTAAACAAATGTTCTTGTTTTGTCTACACCGCGCGGATGAATGTTTCTCACAAATGTTCTAAATGTCGCCTTGACATTACTGTTGTGCGACATTCCTTATATGGGCATGTAGGTTTTGATTGACTCATTTATTTAGCGTTGATAACAGAAATATTCCAGCACTCCTCTTTATTGAATAAAAACGACCCTTTGACTGCAGAGATGACACAAATGGATTCAACATCGACCAAAGAGGCCTCCAGAGAATCCACGCCTTCTGTTGGCAAAGTCTCAGCCGCTGCGTGCACCGAGGTCGCCTCACCTGTGAAATCCAAAGCAGCAGCATCCAGACCGTCGTCGTCCTCTGCGGTCACCCGGCCGACGATCGGAGAGATGCTGGAGAAGTACCTGTTTCCAAAGAGCATCCGTAAGAAACTGAAAAGACTCGATTTGGTCATTGGAGTGATTTCATCGTCTTAAATTAACATCTTTCTCATTCTTTGTCTCTTTTACAGACACGTTACTGTATCCGCACGTCACTGCATTAGTAGGTTTCTTCATATCTCTTCCAAAAAGTACAACGATGTATGCACATGTTTTTCCCTTCCTAATACATCCTTCTCTCTCCACTGCTTTGTCTTCTTTCTGTTCTCCAGTCTTACAACCAACAGTTGCTCATATGTGGCCTGCCGACGTATCACGACGGCTGCTACACGGAGGACGATGTCGCCGACCTGCTCGTTCCGTTTGGATTCAAAAACAAACAAGAAAAGCTCTACGTCATTCCTCAGACGCGCATGGTAGGCGTCAGGTTACACGTCTGTTTCGGTTTGGATCAGAATGTTTTTCCATGTCTCAGGTTTCCGTCCTGAGCTGCCCGTTGAAGTTGTACACAACAGAGGGGATCACAACAGAGCTACTTCCTGTCTGTACCCACCGTTTGTGTTTGCTCATTTTAATACGGCTTTGCATGTCAACATTTCCAACGTGGGGGACTGGAAAGAGACACTTGCTGTGGGTGAAATGCAGCATAATCATTGGCTGGTACTTTTTCAGGAGGAAACTGGAGCTCTTTGTGAAATGCTGACTTCCTGCTCAGTAATGACAGCTCGCCTACGTGTCGTTACTCAGCAGCTCCTGTTAGCATGATAAGCTAGGCTAGCTAAGCAACAGCCTCAACCCTGAGAGTGATCGACACATGTCCAGATAAATCAGTATTGACCTTTGACCCGTGGTGATGTTTTTCTGTTGGTTAATCACATGACGGTTCCAGTCCAATGGGGGCGCATGGTCACCCTATTTTTATCTTTAGTAGTAAACGCAAAGTGCCGTTAAAAGTACCAAAAGTCGTGACTGTTTTCTCTGGTTTCCTTTTCAGGCCTTCGCCGCGATGCCATCACTGGCGAATGTGTACGACATATTACAAGAGTATAAACAGAATGGCGTTTACTTCAGAGAGAAGAGACTTACTATTCACATCGTACGCCTCCGCTATCAAATGAAACTGGTGAGCATGTCAATCACACGTATTTTAGGGACTTTTTAGTCGCGTGTTCGTCTTTTAACGCCGCCTCTCTGATGTTTCTCTTTCAGCTCCAGTTTTATAGATTTCTGAAGAAGGTGATGAAGTGTGTAAGTAATCGACACACGCACAAAATCCATCTATTATGTTTAAACGACAGTGTGCATTTAAATATTATTCAATCGTATTATACTCAGTTTTGCCGCGTCGTTGAGTGTCCGTCCTTTTGTTGTTTTTTGTCGGTGCAGTCTGTGATCGATGAGGCCGAGAGAACCGTCTTCATCAGGAACATTTCAACGAGCGAGATCAAGGAGCTCAGAGAAGCTCTGAAAGAGTTTGGTCCTGTCACAAACTTCATGCCCCTCCTCAACAAGGTACAAACACTGACACACACACACACACACACACACACACACACACACGAGAGCGGCTGAAGAATTGACTCTGAGTGTAACCCATCACCTCTGTGTGTTCCTGTGTTTTCCAGCTCTTTGTAGAGTTTGAGTTTGTTGAAGACGCTGAACGGTTTGGAGGTTGGTACAGTGACGTGAAACAAACCCCAGGTCAGGAAGTCATCAGGCTGAAACTGCAGGGTGAGTTGTGACATCATCACCTTAAGCTGCATGACGGAGATTACTCAATAAGACTGACAGCACTATAATAAACAGCAGGAGCTAGATATTTTCAGGAGTGCAGATGTGAAAACTGCTGTACTGACTGAGAATCCATTCACGATCTATCCGTTTAACCGATATTCATCCTACTTCCCTTCCGTCCTCTGAAGGTCCTGTGCCTGCAGTGACCACACAACCAGACGCAGCATTAGCCAAGGATGCTAACCTGACTTTTGGGGAGAGGTTTGAGAATTACCTGTCAAGACAAATAATCGGTGAGAAATCCGGGAATGACACTCCTTTTGTGTTTGCAGTAAATGTCTGTTTAACTTTCTTTATTGATTGTTTGTCTCTTTTTCCTTCAAAGGCTCCTTCAAGTGTAAATCCGGGACTACACCAAAAGTAGGTTTGACTTCAGTGTGAGCTCATAATTCTCTCTGGATGAAAGCCAGAATAAAAGCCTGGTAGTACAGCAAAGTCTCTGCTGCATTACCGTCAGACATTAAGTTGCTCTGCATTGTATCAAAAACGTCTTAAAGTCTTACACTTACTGTAACTTGACAAACCCACGACTTAGGAACTCCATGACTCCTTCTCCTCTCTTCCCGTGTTTCTACATTCATCTTTGTTTGTTCCCTCTTTGCAACAAACAGATGCTGATCTCTTACCTGCCGGCGTACGGCGAAGACAGCTACACGGAGAACGACATTATCGAGCTGCTCACTCCATTTGGGTATCAACACAAAGACCACAACATCTATGTTGTTCCTCAGGCTGGCTTGGTACGCACCATTGATACACTTCATTGTGTGACGACGGCTCACGTATTTTTATATCTGTGGCCACATAAGACTGATTCTACCCACGTGTAAAACTGAGAAGTAGCTTTAGACAAAGTGCGTAACTCACGTGAATCAATGTTTGTGTTTTCTCAGGCCTTCGTCCTGATGCCGACAGCAGGAGATGTGAGCGACATAATGAGAGCCTCCAGAAGGGAACCCATTATGTTCAAAGAATGCGAACTCAGCTTCCATGCTTTAGACAACACCATTTCCATGAAACCGGTGAGCATTTCAGTGACACACACATATAAACCTCATCAATGTGTCCAAAACCTCACGAGAAAGAGAACCCAAGCATGTTCCATCATCTCAAAGGGAGCATGTCAAATACTGAAAGTTTATAAGCATGCCAACAATACTGTTGTATTCTAATGTGCCTACTCTGATGTTTGTGTTTCAGTTCTGGTTTTATGAATCCCTGATGGCGCGGTTAGACTATGTAAGTACAACACACACACACACACACTCTTTTGTTCGTAAAGCTACAGTGTGCATTTAAAAAAACAAAACATAGAGACCTTTGCAAAGCGAGTCCGTTTTTATGTTTTTTGGATCTTTAATCCGAAAAAAACAACCTTACGCACAGACACCTTGCACACTGAGTCCGATGCTTTCCTATCTGAGAAGGCCCTTCACAGTGTTATAGTGCTCTGAAGTCCCTGACTGCAGAGTCTTACCTTCCTTACAGACACAGATTTACCTGCTGGTCTTGTCTTCGCGAAATGCTTTCACCTCTTTGAGCATCTTCCCGAGAATTTAGGCTCACAGTTTGCTCCGCCTGTGTCCGGTACAGCCCCAAGCTGCCCCAGAAACCCCCTACTGGGGTACTGTGGTGGTGAAACCCACTCACAGTGTTTACGCCACAACATTTCACGAATTGTAACTGAGATGCTTCTATCAAGTAATCGCTCCATTTTCAAAGTTTCAAGTCTATCTGTATCTAAGTTCTCAACTTTGCGTATTTAGATTTTCCTCAATTTGAGGATGAATGTGCAACTTATTCCTACAAATACATTTAAATTGATAACATCTGGAAACTAGTAAGCGGAAAAAAACAGTGAGGGAGCACTTCAAAATTCATTTATTGTCATGTTTCATCTGTCTTTGTTTTACTCATGCTTTGGATGTTCCTGTCGTTGATACAGTGCGTGACAGAGGACAGAGATGCAGTCATCTTCATCAGGGACATTTCACCCACTGAGACCAGAGAACTCAGAGAGGCTTTGACAAAAATGGGCTCCATCAGGAACTTCCTGCCTCTCCTCAACAAGGTAGAAACGAACACATACAACTACACTATGACACAGGGGAAAAAATGTGTTGTTCTGCCGCTCATGTGTGTATATTTGTGTGTTTTAGGTATTTGTAGTGTTCCAGACTGCCAGCGATGCTGATTGGCTCGGAGTTTGGTACAGTCTTCTGAGACGAGCCCCTGGCTACAGAATCCAGAGGCTCAAAATACCACTCAGCACCAGTGCTCCGCCTTGTAAGTTTTAAAGTTTATTTAAAATGAGTTCAACTTTTTTCCCCATCAATGTCACTCCCCCCTCACCCACCGACCAATCAAAACCCTTGACTTGTGGTATCAACTTTGTCGACAATGACGGAGAGAAACTTATCTGACTCGTCTTTTTGAGGGTCCAAAGTCCCAGTACAGAAGTTCTCCCTATCCCAGGACATGATTCCTTTACACTGTTCCTAAGTTTACTTGACGATAAAATAAAGCAAATATTAAGCATACAGAGCAACTTAAAACAGACTTAAGGATTAGTACTGAGAGAAGAGGACGCGTTGTGACCTAGTTACAGTAAGCACCGGTGAGAAGCGCTCTGAAATTGAAGTTGTGAGTGCTGCCAGGGCAAAAAAAGCCGTTAATGGAAAGGCCCGGTTAGCAAAGGAGTACCCCAGGGTTCTTTCCTGGTGCCACTTCAATTTGAAATGTACTTAAACAATGTGTCCAAAAAGTTTGAAATTTGCGATGTGTGTCCTTATGCTGATGATGCAACATTGGTTTCTTCTACACTCTCAAAAAGCTCTGTTGCAGCCACAGGTTGCTTTTAACTCTAACAACTAATGCTGAACCTCTTCTAAATTTGCGACCGAAATTTCTAAATTCTATTTGTTCGGCGAGAGGAGAGAGACCTCCCATGATTTCCCGCCAGCCTTGACGTCATCTTTTTGTTATTGAATTTAAATACTGTGCGTTTAATGAACAGATAATGACTGAAGAACAAAACGGCAAAACTGTCATCCCAGCGTGGCTTTAGCTTTTTTAACAGCACTTCCTAAAAATGCTCTGCTGGACAGCAGGAAGTGACAAAACATTCATCAACATTTTGTCTCTCTTTTTTTAATCTGTGCAGCTCCAATCGTTCCTAAGGACTGTCTGCTGGACAGCAAGGATCTAATTGATGGGATAACCATGCCGTCAGTAAAAGTGTCCATTCCACAGTTCAGCCCTTCACCGTTTTGGATCAGTTTGAGAAACAGTCCCTTTGTGTTCCCAACCATTTCTCCTTGGTTCGTCATACCAGGTAAGTGAGGTTTTTTTTTTCTTTCTTTATCATCCTGACATGTTCACTAAGATGACTTACTGTGTCTTTGTTCACTTTTACCTCCTAGAGTACCGCACTGTCAAGGGCTTGGTTGACATAGAGGTAAGCTGGATTTTGACCATAACTTTCTCCAATTTTATTGCTTGTATTTTTGTTTTTACAGCAAAAATCAGCAGGAACATAATTTCAGAGTTTAGGGTTAGCTGATCACACAGCTAAGAAATCATCAAGTCTATCAAATAAAACCTTAATGGGTTCGACTGTACGTCTACCTGAGAATCACCCACCATCTCTACTTTTCCTAATCCTACAAATCATTCCAGTCCAAATCGTCTGTGTGTAAATGTACCATGCAATCAACAACAACGCATGAATCAACTTTGGGCTTTTGGTCTGGTTAATCTAGAAGGCCAGTCGTCAAGGTTTGATGTGCCCCACAATCATGTTGACCGGTTTGCCAGAAGGAAACTACAGGCATGAGGATGTGGCGAGGCTGGTGTGGCCATATTTCCCAAAACAGACCCTTCACTCCCTGTACTACAACGTGACAGTCCTGCCGCTGCAGAGGAGGGTGAGGAGGAGATTTAAGTACACTGTCATCCCAACTACAAGTCATTACAATCATTTGAACATCATCTCTTTTCCCATCTTCACCTGCAGGCGTTTGTGTTCTTCTCTGATTGGACAACATGCTGCGACTTTGTCAAAGCTCACATCGTTAAGCGCATTTCACTGAAAGGACGCAACGTCGGCGTCCACTTTGTCCTGCAAAACATGTATCCTGAATCCAGTGAGGTACGGACGCTTGGATTCAATCTCTATTGAAAGAGATACAGATGGACTCTTATTGTTTTTAGAATAGTCAAACTCCAAAATGTTTAGTGATGAACTGAGAGAGGATCTCTAAAAGTGTGTGGATCTTTTTCACAGGAGACGATGTACAGAAGCCTGATGAAGTGGAGCAACGCTGTGAGTCACGAAACGCTTCCATTCATCTCATTTGTCCATCGACATCAGCTGTTTTTGTATCCGTCGTCTTGAACAACAACTCTGTCTTTCCTTCCCTTTAGGGAGTTCCTGATCCGGCGTCTCTAGAGGAGCGTCTGCTGTGTGTGGAGGTCTCTGAGGTCTCTCTGGACGTCATCACATTGGTCATAGAAATGGTGGCGTCCATCACCACCTTTGTCAACTTCATGCCACTTGCCAACAGGGTAAACGACAAACCTCCACCTCTCACATTGAAGTGTTGAGAGAGTTCATTTTACATTTCAAACCAGTGGAAACCCAAATCAACCATGGACCTCTCCTTATTTTATACTGGGTTTTAAACTTAATATCCTGCAGATGTAAATCATAACATGATCGTCCACACATACAAAGTCTTGAGAAATTATCATAAAAAGACAATTACGGGGGGAGCAGGTTCATCCCAGTGTTCAGAGCGCCCACCCCCCATACAGAGGCTATAGTCCTCATGTCTTCAAATCCATCTGACCCTTTGCTGAATGTCCTCCCTCATGCCAACAGTTTCCCCCTTTCGTATTCTGTCCTGTAGATTAAAAGCAGAAATGGCCACCTCCCGAAAAAGCTTTTTTTGTAACTAGTTTTTTGTGGCTGCTTATTAAGACACTCAACTTTGATGTATGGTTCTTGTACGTCTTTTAAAGATCACATATTATACAAAATCCCACTTCACCATGTTTCTTTAACACTAACATGTGTCCCTAGTCTGTCTACAAACCCCCCAATGATGAGAAAAGTCCATCCTCTCAGTCTTTTGCCTGCTCCACTTTTCAGAAAATGTGTGCTCAAACAGGCCGTTTGGGTATTTTCCCTTCATGACATCACAAAGGGCAGTAACCCCTCCCCCAGGTGGGTGACACTCCCACAGCTAGGTGTTTGTTCTGCCCTCTTGAGTCTTCCTTCTCACCGTAAACAATAGGACATGGAGCGAGAAAGCCCGAGCCACCCAATCCCTTCCAGAGAGGGGCGTGGTCAGACACAGCTCATTTACATTTAAAGCTACAGACACAGAAACAGCCTGTTCTGAGCAGGGCTGAAATAGAGGGGTTTATAGGCATGATCAAATACAGGATCAGAGTGGATTTAGAACAAGACACTTCACACACATGTTTTGAGGAGCTCTGAGACTTATTTACACTGAAGAGGAGGAGAATATGTGACCTTTAAGCTAAATTGTTCTCAATCATTTATTAGCAATGATGCTTCGATGCTAATAAAGTTGGGGTGTAATTGTTCTTCAGTGTCCTGCAGCTTTACTGAGAGATCTAAAAACGTGTCGCTTGTCTCTCTCTCTTTTTGTTGTTCCGTTATTCTCCATCAGATATGCATTGAGATGACCGACTCCAGCAGCGTCACCCAAGTGGTGGAGAAGTACAAAGATCCCTCCCCCAACTCTTTCACAGAGGACCCTGCTTGGTATGCACGTCTGTTTCAAAGTTAGGGGGCGTTATATGGGGGTCGACTTGGTTGTATAATAACTCACTGAGCAAATCTCCCTTTTTTTCTCTCCTCAGGAGCAAAGTCAAAAACTTTGAACCGTAAGTAAATCACCTTTCTGTTGATTCTCGTCAGAGAACCGTTTTGTATTTACGGAAGCATGACAATGAATCCTCTTCAGAGAGGCCCCAGAACTGTTTGGTCTGAAAACACCGGGTGTAAGACTTCAGAGAGCGTTTTTAATGATGAAAATACATATACACCTCATTTCAAAAACAGGAACAAAGTATTCAGTCATTGTGTGAGAACAGTGCAACTGTCATTGACCATAAGCCATCCCTTTGTTCTACATTTCAGTTTGGAGAGCCTCAAACAGCGCCTACAAGCCTCTGCTGATGTCACAATAAACCTTGATGAACCAGACGCCATCATTGGTAAAGGCGAGCCCCCTGAGATCGACAAGGACATGCTCAAAGCCATCACAGTAACAGTGGGTGAAAACAGACTTGTTAAAAAGAGCAGGTCTCAAAGTGCGGAAACACAGGTGAGGCCTTGTTTTTATATCTTTTAAATGTCCTCCTTCTAACTTTAGATTCTGGTCCTGAATGGTCTGGATTTGTTTGGACCAGAGAAGGTAGGCGGTTTTAAGGCACCCCCACACGGCCGTTTTGGACGCCCCTCGGTTTGCCAGATATGAGAGCAGTTATCAGTTCAAACCAACAGGTGTTGCAGCGATGGAAGCGGGCAAGAGAACTGGTTCAGATAGAAGTGATTGTACCCGACCTAAAAAGCCTCTGCATGTTTCTAATAAGCTCCACGAGCAGAAACGTGCTCAAACTAGGATCAATATTGGAGATGCTTTTGAAAAATGGAGAGAGGTTAGAACGCAGAAAGGTTTACAGACCGATGCAGAGCTGGATAAACACTGAAGCTTCAGTGTCCACCACATGGAGACCTGCGTGAGCATCCACTCTAGAGAGGAGGGAGACAGCTCTCTCCAATGTTTGAATTTGGACTGCGGTACCCATTTTAAACACTAGGGGTCAGAGTTACATACTGCTCCTTTAAATCTTCTAAATGGTGTCTTCTGAAATGTGTTTTCCAAATTAAAGTAACCAGTCCTGCTCCTTGGTTCCATCTTTATCGCCAAAGAGCCAACACTTCATTCTACGTGAGAAATAGCAATCAGTTGTCTACGTTGAAAATCTTAAAAATAAGGCCCTAAGTTTGAGATTCTCAAAATGTTCACAATAATTAAATTGTCCATTTTATCTAAATAAAGAAGCTTCTCAATTTAGTGCACATTTCTGATTGGTTCTTTCTTCGTCCAGGGTCAGGATGATTTTACAGACGACCTCTTCTCTTCTGACGCCTACCTTTTCGATGAGGAACAATTCAACGAGGAGGACTTTGTCACCGTCGATGAGGTTTACGATGACGTCAAAGACTCGAGCCCTGAGCCTCGTCGCTACTCCTCATACAAGCACTCCTCCAGAGAGAGAAGAGAGAGGCAAAGCTCGGGGGGGTCGTCTTCCCACCATCGGACCTCAACGAGATCTTCGAGAGACTACAAGAGCTCAGCCTCAGCCTCGTCGTCTCGGTCAAATAAAGGCTCGAGATCTTCTCATACAAGCTCTGACCTGAAACACTCATCTAAACCCACCAAATCCAGCACCAAAACCTCATCATCTTCCAGTGCCGGCAAGGCCTCCTCCCATCCTCCTCCTCCAGTGGGGACTGAATCTTCTTCCTCTCTTGATAAGAAAACACAACAGAGCAGTACAAAATCTCCACTCAAATCATCAAGTAGCAAAAGAGAAAAGATTGCGGCTGCTGTTACTGTCGAGGCCTCGGTGGAACCGGAGCAGGTTACTGAGAGTGCAGTGGCGAAGTCTGACCACAGAGTGTCAGCAGAGGGCACTGCTGCAAAATCTGTCGAGTCAGAGACAGAAATAGAAACAACAACAGAGATGCATCATCCCAAGCAGGAACATGGATTAGATTTGAACCAAACTCAGCATCTGGAGATTGATTTAGATACAAACAAAAACCAGAAGAAGAGCAAAGAGGATGACAGTGGTAGTTATCAAGCCCCTAATTCATCTGATGATCAGACAGATGAGCAGATGGAAGATGGTGGTCAAGATGGAAGCTCTGCACCTCAACCAACTGGATCTGAGGGAGGCCAGGTCGGGGACAGTGGGGAGTACAGTGAAATGGACAATGAAGGGCCTCTCCAGGTGAGAGACAGTGTTACCAAAGGTCAAGCAGCTACAAGTCAAGAAGACAGTGGCCTGGTCCGTAGAGACGGTTCCACTTTAAAACAGCTGTCTGAGGAAGGATCAGGTCCAACAGCGGACCGACGTCTTCAGAGTGAAATCCAAAATGAAGACCAGCCTCAAGAAAGAGACAGCAAACAGAACTTAAGAGATCCTGATAGCGATGGTACTGATCAAGAGGCCTTTGAAATATTGGATTCCATCGATGATCAGACCGAAATAGAAGATGAGAGCGAAAAACGTACGCAGATACCCAAAGATGACGATAGACCCGTAGAGGATGGGGAAGAAGCATACGAGGTTATCGATTCTGTGGGAGATCAGCCAACGACTACAGAGTCAGAGTCCGAACAGCAGCAACAAAGACCCAAGAGGGGGAGAGCCGCTTCGAGAAAAGATGATAGAGCTTCACGGAGGAGCGGCCCAACGAGCAAAGCATCCAAAAGTGAAGCAGTGCAGGAATCTCCCAAGAAACAAGACAGGACAGTTAAAGTACCTGAGACACGGACGAAGATGGACTCCACTGCAGGAAAAGCTGGCAGCGAGGAGACGCTGTTCGAAGTACTCGATTCCGTTGAAGAGGAACATGTTGACGAAGCTGCATCCAGAGAAAGCTCTGCTAGAAGAAGAAGTACAAGAGGGAAGAAGGACGACAAAGTCAAAGACGAAGCGTCTGAGAAACCTGAAGAGGTTACATATGAGATTTTAGACTCAGTGGAGAACGAAACAGCGGACGAAGGACCAACAATCACAAGGAGATCAACCAGAGGGAAGAGGGGAAGAACAACTGAGGACGTTTTGAATGAGACAACAAAAGGAGAGGACACGCCAACAGGAAGGAGGCAAACGACTTCCAGAGAGTCACGAAGCCGGGAGAAAACGCCAAAGAAAGACGAGAAAGCTCCTCCAAAAGAGATGAAGAGAGTCTGTGCTGAAGGAGATCCAAGTGAGGAGGTCGCTACCTATGAAATCCTGGACTCTGTGGAGGACGAGGTTCTTAACGAGCAGCCGGCTACAAGAGGGAAAGGAAAACGGGGAAGACCAAAGAAGCAGGTTAAAGCTGCTAAGAAAGATGGCGCAACTTCAGAGAAGGTTGCCAAAGATGCGTCCGAGAGAGCGGCTGATGAAGAGGAGGCGACGTATCGGATTCTTGATTCTGTGGAGGATGACGATCAGCCACCATCAGACCAGTCTGGGAATAAAAGTAAATCGAATATTTCAAAAAACGACGCCAAGCAAGAACAGGATAGAACATCTCTTGAGGGTTCAACCAAAAAGGAGGAGGAGGAGGAAGAAGAACCGTTGTTCCAGATCGTGGACTCTCTGGAGGACGATCAAGTTCAGGACGAGCTGGCGGCCACCGAGGTGTCCGATGGAACTAAGACGGAAGATGAATCTCCCAGAGAAGAAGGTGAAAGAGAAGACGCACAAACATGTTGTGCCACAGTTTTGGAAGCAACTACAAAATTGGTTGTGGAGGAGGAAAGTCTCCTTCAGAGAGTCGATGATTTAGGAGAGGGAAATGAGGATCTGTCTCATGCAGAAGAGTCTGATACCCGTGAGAAGGCCAAATCTCATGGTGATACAGTGGTACTGGAAAGGGAGATCAAGCAGAAGTCCCCTGAGAAAGAACAGACACCGAGCACTCTGGTGAACCTGGACGAAGTTAGCGACGAGGAGGAGGATTACCCCGACGACAGAGAAGAGGAGGAAGAACTAAGGAAGCGTCAAGCTGCCGCAAAAGAGAAGCAGTTTCCCAGGGAGCAGGAAGCGAGGGGCAGAAGGGAAAGGGAGCGAAGGAGCCGGAGCAACAGCAGCAGAGGAGGAGGTGATGGACGGAGGAGTAGAAGGGGGAAGGAAAGGGGAAGGGAAGATGAGAAGGCGGAGGTGGACGCCCAAGAGATGGTGACTCTGGACGAGGTGGGGGCAGATGAGGCCAAGGATGAAACGGCACCTGAGAGACGAGAGTCTGAAGAGGAGGCGCCAGAAGGAGAAGCGCAAGCACTCGTCACTCTGGATGAGTTCGTAGACGAAGAGGCGGAGGAAAAGGCGGAGCCAATCAAGCTGGAGGCCCGCCCTCTCAGCCAGGAGGACGAATCAGTGGATGACCTGAACCAAGAGGTAAAGATCCAGCTGGAAATGCACGCCAAGTTCAGTTCCTTATTTGGTGGTTAGAACACAAAGACAAATCCAGAAACACCGTATGTAAAGATCTCTTGTGTGATTTTGTTTTTTGTAGGCGTTGGTGACTCTAGATGAAGCCTGCTGTGACGAAGAGGACACGCCGTGTGACGAGCACGCTGAGAAGACGTTAGCATCAAAACGCAAACATGATGACGACGCAGGTAAGCGTTACTCAGACAGTGATTCTGAAAAATCCACTTTGACAGTGTTTCTGAACGTATATTTGGGTAACCCGAGTGTCTACTGACCCACAACATGTGAAATAAACCCATCCAGTCCACCGCCAGTGAAACCTGAAGGGACAAAATAGCATCCGATTAATGGAGATTAACTCGTTAATGCTGACAGCCCTGGTTTCTGCTGAAAGTTGTTTGTTGGTACTCCTAATATCTTTTTCTTTATTTCAGAGGAAGGAATGAACTTTGTGATCGTAGATGAGGTGAAGGACGAGGAGAAAGGGGAAACGTCAACACCCAGGACAAGAGGCCGAGCTAAGAAGAGAACCAGACTGACCCCTGGTAACACACACACACACACACACACACACACACACACACACCTACAATCTGATCTCCACTCACTCGATAAAAAGTGACACTTTAAGCATCCTTAGCTCCACTGTCCTCCAATGATGGAGCTCTTTTCATTTCACTTGTGTCTTCCAGTAAGAAAATCCACCAGAGGGAAACATGTGAGTTCACATGAAGAAGAAAAGGAGCCCGTTGATGAAGTGCCTTCCTCGTCATCAAACGACAAAGATTCGTCCAAACTGTCGAATGTTGGCGAGCTGGAAGCACAGAAGGCAGCAGAGGGGGAAGCTATGACCCAAGCCGACATCGACACGGCCTCTGCTCGGCCAGAGCTGCAGCCGGAGGACAAAACGCTGGAGAGACGTGCTGAGATAGGCGAGGAGGAGAAGGACGAAAAGAGCAGGACGGACAGTAAAGGTACTGAAAGAAAGAACTGAGGCCGTTTGACCCGGGTAGAAAAGATTCAGCAGGTTATTCTGGAGCCATAAAGGAGCGTAACTTCCTCAGATTCAAGACGTGCTTTATGTTCAAAGCTTCAATGAAAAATGATATCCATTATTCAATTATTCCTTTTGTAGGAAACAAAAGCTTCTTAAGCCCCACCCAAAAACATACCTTTCTAAAGCCCCGGGACCACCTAGTGTTTTTATCTGAGCGCCAGTGTCTTTTTCTTTTTTCAGTAGTAGAGAGCGTTCGGAGCAGAAAGTGCAGCACCCAGTGTCTTTTTTTCAGAGTGCTCTGCCTCTTTTGTGCTGCTGCTCTGAGTGCTCAAGTTGAAAATCTTTTTAGAAAGGCGCTGTTTACTTCACCGGCGCTCTTTTCCAAATGTACGCTATTCCCCGTAGTTTTGCCGCCTGTGGATCATCTCTTGTCCTCACATCCTCCTCGCTCCTTGTCTGATCTGGAAACAAACGATCTCAAATATAAAACATGCAGTAAAAAGTCACAGAGCAGTGTCGGTCATACAGACTGTTGTCATAGAGACAGGACGGACGTGCAGCGCTTTTCTTCTCAGCGAACAAACGCTTTATGCATCCGCTCCCGAGCGCACAACCTGGAAGAAACGCCAGGTGGACACGGGGCTTTAGGAAACAGAGAACATCTGTATATTTTTAAAACCAGAGACGATGAAACGAGTGGTTTTCTAGACTTTACCCACGATGAAAGATAAAGCAGAACAAACTGTTTCTACTCCACTTGCACTAATGTCAAATATAAGTGTGTGGAAGTCGAGGTGAACACAATGTGTTGACAGTTGTTTCTCTTTTAGATGTGAGTAAAAAGAGGAGGGACGCTGATGGACCTGAAGCAAAGCGGTCTCGTTCTCAGTCTCCTTCCGTCCCTGCCGACTTCAAAATGCCAGAGTTCAAACCCGACAACCCGCTCGGTGAGTAGTTTTGCATTCACGATGGGATGAAATTGTTTTGTCACTTTCCTACAGTTGAACGTTTACCGTCTTCTCCAACAGGTAAAGAGTTCGTGGTCCCCGGTTATTTCTGTAGCCTGTGCTCAGTTTTCTACCAACATGAGAGCACGGCCAAGGAGCTCCACTGCAGCAGCCAGACACACTTCAACAACCTGCAGGTACACACACACACACACATACACACACACACACACACACACACACACACACACACACACACACACACACACACACAGAAAATCAAAGGATACACAACCCAGTCTGCCTAACAAAGCTTGTGCCTCTCTCTTTTTCTAGAAACATTATCGGGAGCTTCAACAGAAAGCAGGAAGTTCAACACCAAGTTGTCAGGGCTCCTTTTCTGAGTGATTTCGAAACCGTCCACTGAATTCGTCCAGTGGCGTTCCTCCTCCCTCCCACAGTTTCGGTGCCTTGCTTTGCTCTATGGTTGCACACTTTCGTTGCATCAGTTGCGTTCTGGAAAACCAAGAATCACAATCTGATGTTGTTTATATAGTGTAAAGAGTTAAGACTGTTTGAAAGGTGCTACATGACTTCATTGTTTTCCACTGATCAGTCACCCACGTCAACAAAGGGAACAAACTCAACCAGTAAATGAGTTTCCAGTGATGACCAAAACTGTTATTTTCTCTTAGCAATATGTAACTCTGACACCTAGTGTTTAAAGTGGGTACTGCAGTCCAAATTCAAAACATTGAAGAGAGCTGTCTCCCCCCGCCCCCTCCTCTCTAGAGTTGATGGTTGCCATGTCATGGACACTGAAGCGTCAGTGTTTAGCCAGCTCTGCGTCGGTCTTGCCATAACAGAACTGTAAGGAGTATTAAAAAAACGCTTCATAGACACTTTCCAGCTCTGACCAAAGATGCTCTGTACCACATTTGGTGGCAATGGCCCAAAGTTTGTTGGAGTAGTCGTGAAAATGTCAAAATGTTAGAAAGCCAATCTAGACCCCAAAAGGTGATGGGGTCGGACAGATTCTCCTGGACTCAAATCAAAAAGACAAAACATTTGAACTCTAGGGCTCAAAAGTACGACACAAAAAACAAAGTCCTTTTTCTATTTCCACCCAAAGGTCGAATCACTCCAAATGTATCACTCTAGTGTTGTAGTACTCAAGACCGGTCTTTTTGAAGGTCTCGGTCTCATCCTGGAATCGAAAGCATTTTTATTTGACCATTTATCGGTCTCAGACCGGGCCGACTCCGAATTTCAAATGAAGACCGGTCACTTCCACCGCTGACGTCATACCTGTGATTGGAGGGAAAACGCCTCTTTCTAAAAGAACAAATAACTTCGATTCATTTGTAGTTTGATTTTTATGCCCCAGTTACATCTGCAACCTTCCCGGTGTTACGGTGTAAATTAGTGACACACGAGAAGATGATTTTTCAGTGATATTTAAGGTCTTGGTCTCGACTCGGACTCTCGATCCCTAAATGTCTCGGTCTTGTTGCATTCTCGTCTTAGGAATGTCTTGGTCTCGGTTAGTTTTGTCTCGACTACAACCCTACGTCACTCACTTGTGTCTTCAGAAATACATTCACAAAATGTAAAATCAATTTTTCAGACAATTCAAAGGAATATAAAACGCATCTCTGCAATCAGGTTGCTGCTTTCCATGAAAGAATGGACGAGCAGGAAGTAAGGGGGCACATGATTTCATGTCATAAAGTTAGGGGATTCTGATGTAGCATGTAGCACCTTCTGAACGAGACAAACTGTTACTCTGGAAGAGTTTTTAAAGTCTTGTAAATAAAATCCTGAATATAATCGTACACTCGTTAAACGTTCAGGTTCATTGTTCATACCACTTTAAAAATGTGACAACCCACGTTTCCTTTCAAACGTTTCGTCGTCCAGTGACTAATGCACAGACGCTTCTTAGACAGATTCTTTCTAACTCTTGTTTGTTTCTTGTTTGATTTCCTTTTGAGCTGAATCTTTAATTCCTCCTGCTCCCACTTTCAAATGTACGGAGAACACGATTAAGTGATGACAGGCTATCCCAGGTGTTACAGGATGTAGATTCAGAAACACTAAATATCAGATAACCAGTAGCTCACCAGTTTCTGTGACGTGAAAGGTCCCAGTTTCTCTCTAAACATTCTGCCGCCGTTTGTTTGAACAAAGGTCAAAGGTCATACTGTATGTATAACGTGCATTTCTATACAGCTTGCTTTGTCCTGTTTCTATACAACAAAATAAAACCTGAAATTCTCACTTCATTTCTGATCATCATTCATTGGCTGTCGTCTGAGGACGCTTTCATTCATCAACACAGAGAAATGACACTTCAGCATTATTATTATTATTATTAGCTAACTCTGCAACAACACGGAGTACTATTGGAGCAGACACCAGTCTGAAGACAGTGTGCCCTGTAAACAAGTTATACTGAGGCTGCAGAAATGATCCTTCCATGTAGAAGACGTTCAACCTGTCTTACATTCAGTAGTTAAACTTATATATCGCAAATGTGACATTATATTCCCGCAGTACGTTTCCCACAAGTGGCTGACTGAAACCAAGAAAAGCAGAAGCTAAATAAAGATTGCATCAGAGTCATTTTATCTGTGCCACATCATTTTCCCTTTGTCACCTTGAGTGTGAGAACATCACGGTGATCTCTGAAGCCTTACTGGAGTTGATGTCCTTGTTTTGATGTTTTACAAAATCTCCACAAGAAGGTCAATGGACTTGAGCGTGTATCGTTCTTTTCTAGTCTTCTGACTACTCAAAGCGCTTTTACACCGCAGGTCACACCTACTCATTCACACTGATGGTAGAGGTTTTGTACATAAAGTAAATAATCCCACTCCTACGCCATCGACGAAGCAGGACACATCGGACATGTAGCTGCAGGAGCTGGGGATCGAACCCCCGACCTCCCGGTTAGGAGAAAACCGACTCTACCAACTGAGACACAGCCGCCCCAAAAGGGTTAAAAGAAATGACATTAAAAGACAGGGAGGCACTGTGGTTGATAGCTGATCTGCTATCTGCTAATAAAGCTTCAGGCTAATACAGATATATTGAACATGTGATTATAAAGCTTACGTATTCATCGACGTCCTGGCCACAAGGTCAAATTCCTAATAAAAATGGGATTTAATCCCATTCGTTTACTAGACACCGGATTTTCAGCAGAAAAAGATCGTTACAACACATTCAATGTGACAATTACAAATATATAGATTCAGAAAGACATAAATGTTCATTTGAATTAAACGTTGTGGTTTAAACCAGAGTTCTTGAGCAGTGATTTAAATGATTGTCTTTCTGAGAAGCTCCAGAGCTGCAGATGGTTCTGCCCCCTCGTGATTTTATGACTTTAGACACAATGGCTGTGGCGCTGGTCACAGTTCACGGCGTTGAGGTCAGTTCGTAGATAACAGAGCGTTCTCTTCCCTGCTTGGTTGTTCATCCAAGGTGTTAAAAGTCTATAATATCCTCTCTCCCAAAGCTTGAGAGGCTTTCAAATCGTCAATCAGTTCCTTTGATCTCGGTAGAAAGTAACCAAAATGTTAATCCACAGTCTGTGGGTCTGTTAGGGAAGGTTGTAAAGGAAGGGGGCTGCGAATATCACTACACACAAAAACCTGCACCGTTCATACTGAGCAAACTATACTACTTTTTCTGCCACTACTTCCAACTGTTTCAAAGGCAGCTTAATGGTTTCTGATGTATTATACTGTATATCCACTGGCTCCCAATTAGATCCTGAATCAATACAAAATACTCCTCCTCACTTCTAAGTCCCTCCATGCCCTAAAAACTCAGTATCTTTACGCTCCTCGGACACGGCCTGCTGTCCACACCACACAGCAGACTCCACACCTATGGAGACAGGGCCTTCAGTGTCACCGACCCCCCCTGGAACACCCTCCCCCTCAAACATCCACAATGCCCGTTCATTGGACTCATTCTAACTTTAAATCTGCAGTCATTGTACCCCGAAAGAACTAATGACATGAATGAGAGATGGTCAAAGTTATGACTTGTAAGTTGTAAAGTGATAAAAGTTTGGATCTGTTCTCGAGGTCCAGAATTTCCAGAGAAGAAACTTAAAATCGTAAAGGTAACAGCCATGGTAATTATTACTCAACCTTTGTTTATCTATGCCATGTAATACGGGAGGCAAATGTTCTTTTCAGTTCACACAGTTACAAGCAAGAACACAAAGTTCTACTTTGTCCCTGGGCCTAAAAAGATCAGTCAACCTAAAGTCACCCCCGAAAAATGTTTGTTCTTACATACTGTATCTCTAGTGGTATGTTAAAAAAGTGAGTTCCAAGGTATATCCATCCCTGAGATTTCACCTGTCAGCCTAATGTCCTGATGGTCAATTCAATTTCTGATTGAGTTAGTCATTGGCTTTGCGGTTCGAAAAACGATTAACAAACCTTTGAGTCATGATATAACAAGTACAGTTTTCAAATGTGCAAGTTTGTGTGCAAAATGTAGAAAAACGTCTTCAACCAATTGAGCTTCAGATACATACAATCTTGTGCCAACACTGCCAGCTTTAGGCTCATAATGTTAGTATTCACATCAATTCATCACAGACAGATTGTTGGGTATTTTTTAAGCCAATACTAATGGACCTGTAATGGGCTGGTACAACCATGTCCAGAAAAAACTCTGCAAAAGTGATAACTGGGTTCCCTCTTGGGTTCGCTAACTGTTGACAAAATGTATAATTCCCCCAACAATCTATATTTTCTAAGAAAACATGATGAAGTTGGCTTAAACTTTCATAGGGGAAAAAAGTGTTCTTCAGGTGAACCCCTTCCAGTTAATACTGTAAATTGTAAAGTGCCCTAGAGGACCCAATGGATGACCAAATAAGATCTAGTTATATAAAAGCATTCAGTACCTCAGCCTCATCACTGAGTAACTGCTTTTGTAAGTCTATGTTATCTTCTCATCAATATCTTTGCAGAGGATAGTGGAGAGGATAGAGAGGGACCTAGACTACCCTTCCATTGGATCAAATGAAATGTAGTGCCCTGTAGAGTACCTTCCAATGAGTCCCCATTTAAAGGCTCTTCCAGTATAAAATGCTTTCCCCTTTGGATGCCTTCCTAACAGAGAAAACCTAATGAAATCCCCTTTCTGTGACCTTCTGATGGAGAAAATGGGATCAAGTGCTCTTCAGACTGCCCTTCCAGCAGAGACGTCCCTGACAAAATCCCTTGGAAAATACAACAAAGGGCCCCTAGGGTGCCCCATCCATTCAAGAGACTTGCTCAAGTTCCTCATAAAAAATATTAAGAAAATAAATATAATAAGCACAAAATAAGAGACAATATTTTGGAGCACTTTGCAGGGAATTTATTGGATATAGAGTTAGACTAAGGACTGGTGCAGTGGTTAGCGCTGTCGCCTCACAGCGTGGCTGTTCCTGGTTCAAATCCCCAGGTTCTCTCCGGGTACTCCGGCTTCTTCCCACAGTCCAAAGACATGCTCGTTAGGTCAACTGAAAACTCTAAATTGTCCGTAGGTGAGAATGTGACTGTGACTGGTTGTCTCTCTCTATAAGTCAGCAATGCGATTGACAACTATTTTGCCCATTGAAAGCTGGGATCAGCTCCAGCCCCCTGCGACCCCGCTCGGTATAGATAGTGATTGGATGAGGTGGATGGATGGAGAAAGGCTATACCTGTTGTACTTTTTCTTTTCTTGAGAATTTATTTTGGGGCTTCTTTTGGCTTGATTAGAGAGACAAGAAAGTGGATAGAGTCAGGAATCAGGAAGAGAGAGAGAGTGGTGAGTGACATGCCGTAAAGGAGCCACAGGTCGGATTTTTGTACATAGGGCATGGAACCAACCACTAGGCCACCGTCGCCCCATTGTTTAAATGTTGACAGTTCCCAATGTGTGTTTTACACATGGAGGAAGTTAATCTTCATCCGAAACCAGATTCTAAATCCATTTTTCCATGAATGCATTCTGCATCACTGACAACATCCTGCATGACCTGTGTGAGGTAGAACCAGACAGTCTTCAAATTTATAATGCAGTCTAACATAATGCATAATACGAACTTGATGTTCGCTGTAATGCTTCACTGATCATTGGTTTGTTGATCTTTGGACAGAATCTGAAGAAACAGAGTGGAAGGTTGTGCACTTAATCTCAAATTAAGCATTTACAGATGTCCGTTTATTGTTTACTATGGGGAGGATGGGGACAAACAGCTGTATATAAGAGCTGATCTGTTGAGCGTCTCCACACTGGACACTGAAGCTACAAGAGGAAGCTGAGAAGACATCATATTCCATTCATCACTTTCACGACCTTCATCTACTCAGCCATGAAGATCCTGACTGGGTTGCTAATTGTCTGTGCCACGATGGCCCTGACTAATGCTGCTGGTGAGTCTTAACAGAAAAATCAAGGTTTAAGAAGAAAAAGAGGGAGAGTGTTACCGTGCAATTATTATATGTGCACAGTAGAAGCAGCAGCACATGAAGACAGTCAGTTCAATGTCATTTTAAACCTTGCACTTGTTCCAGAAGCAGCGTCTAATGAAATAGAAGAACCTTTCGTTCAAGGTCAGTTTAGGTTTGTTCCCATTTTCCCACAACAACAATGGCCTCAGATTTTGTTTCTCTGTGCAAATGCTCTGAGAAGCAACTCATATATTTAGTTGTCTTAAAGGTTCATTAGTGAGACTGTTGTGCCTCCTTTGTCTGGTTTAGTTCCATGTTATTGAAGTGACAACAGAATATAAAGGGAGTCACTTAGGGCGTTCACACTTGCAGAAAACTCCTGATATTTCCAGGAGGAGCTGCATGTGTGAACGCAAACAGCCACATTTTACACTCAGACTTCACCCGGTGTTTCTCCTGCCAGACCCCTAGTAGTTTTTCCGCAGCAAGTCCGAGTGGGCTGATGTGAGAACGCCGCAGGATATTCTCCGGAGAATTCACATCGGGCCAATAAGGAGGGGGGAGTGACGTTTATATCCTGTGACTGCTGCACGGTGCATAGAGTGTCTGCACGCGACCACTACGATCTCTATGCTCTAATTATTTTTTGTTTGCAGATGATATAGTTGACAGTACAGAGAGACAAAAAGAGAATATCTTGTATGTAAAGTGTCTATTAAGTGCTGTGTTACACCTTGTAGCTGTTCCAGAAGCAGAGCCTGGCGAAATGATGGCTGAACCAGCCAGTCATGAGGGTGAGTTGTTTCATTTTGTCTCCAGTTTATTTATACTTAGTCTTTGCTTAGTTCAGGCATTATGTTGCCGGTGTGCATCAAGTAGGTTCTGCTCTGGTGCCTTCCATGTTCATTTCTTGTCCATATTGGTTTGCAGATGATAGGGTCAGCATGCTGATGTCATCATATTGTCACAGTGATGGGCATTATTACAACGGCCGCTGTTTCTTCTACGTTCCAACACCAATGACTTGGGCTAATGCTGAGGTAATCAAGAGATTTGGATTCAGTGCAGAGTTCATCTCCATTGATGTCATGTTAGGGTTACTGCAGGGGGTTCTGGGAAGTCCAGCCACATAGTATGAAGACTTGTGAAGTGGTCAGGAGCGATGGATGTACGGTCGGGTTAGTATGCTGTATGTATTGTTTGAGTATGTAGCAGGCAGTATGGTAGTAGGTGGTTTTGGACACAGCCTAAGATTACTAAAGAGCGGGGAGGGAAAATACGTTTGTTACTTTTACATCTATGGAATATAATGGTTTTAAATTGTCCTTCTCGTTTCTACAGAAACATTGTCTGACACAGGGTGGAAACCTTGCATCAGTGCACAGCTTTGATGAGTATGACTTTATTCAGAGTGTAATACATAGGAACATTAATAAGTATCCACTCACATGGCTCGGAGGCTCAGACGAACAGCAGGTATGGTACTGGCTGTCCAAAATAAACGTTTACTGGATAGAATCTTTTTTATTTAAACCATCAAACAAACATGTTTCTCTTTTCAAGGAGGGTGTTTGGCTGTGGAGTGACGGTTCACCTTTCACTTTCTCTAACTGGGGTCCAGGACAGCCTGACAACCAACGTCAAAAGCAGCACTGTTTAGTGATGAACTGGGGAGGTAAAGACAAATACAAAACGTATTTATGTTAAATGACAACTGGTGTGAAAGAGTAAACACAATGTGCTCAAATCTGTTGTCATTAGTGGTACAGATTCTGTTTTGTTTTTATCCAACTTTATTTATTGAGCACATTTAAAAACAACAAAAGAGATAGAAAGTGATGACAGTGATTTAAGTTTAATGAAGGATTAAAACAGTAACCATCCTTTTTCATTTCACAGATGGATACTTGTGGGATGATGCCGCGTGTGCTGCATATCACCCATTCGTCTGTGCCAAGAAAATCTGATCATCCTTTGGGGGACGCAATGAAGGACTGAAGGGACAAGTGACTGGACCAGGAGCTGGACTGTCTCTCCGCCTCTTATAAGAGCAGAATCAATGTGTTATGGAAAGGATGCTTTTCACACTCTATTCTTAAAGGAGAAATGGCTTTTGTTTTCTCATGCAGAATTAAAAGTCTCTTAAACAAACTGGTCTACCACTCTTTTTGATGCGAAGAACAATTTCACAGAACACAGATCGTCTTAAAAGGTTGCTCAGACACGCTGACTCCATCTAAGCCTCGTAGAAACAAAGAATTTAATTTTTTTACTTGACTGAAGCTCGGACTAATATTACATGCACTAGGACTACATTGTTTTAATTTCTATTGTCGAAGAATTTTAGGGCGTAGTCCGACGTCTTTGGACTGGGGTTATGAGATAATGTGTCTAATTCTTTTTGTCTTTGGTGAATGCAATGTGCTTCCGTACTTTGGAGCCCAGAGCACAAGACTATGGAAGCCACACATTTTAGCCCGTGGACTACATTAAGGGAAGTAAGGTTTGATGATATTATGGGGTAATATGTCTAAAAAATGTGATGTAAATCTGTTGAAATGTTTTTTTAATTGTATGATTTAGCATGGATGTCTGCTAGGACAAAACAAAATGTTTATATACTTGGATATGATACAGTTTGATTAAATTACCCTCAATTTCCAGTTCATTCCCATTAATTCCCATGGAAAGTTTCCGATTCAGAATATTTCCAAAATTCCCCAGCTTAACTTCCCATGGAAAGTTTCCGGAAATTTACCGTAAACTTTCCACCCCTTTGCAACCCTAGACTTCACACAGAAGCTCTGGCTTAGGGGCCCCCTGAGCCTGGGCCGGGTAGGCCCGTGAGGTAATCCACCCCTGGTGATGACAATAACTAATCAGACACTCAAGGAACTGCAGGATTTTGCACTTCAGCATTGGCTTCATTTTTGAAGAACGGAGGTTTCTACTTGAAACTCTGGAGAGTGATCTTGCTTGTTGTAATCCATATCTCGCCCTCTGCTGGTGAAAGAGAACTGCTAGTGTAATACAATTATACTCAAATCAAATGCTGTTTGACTGTTCAACATACCAGTAATATCGCGTATATCTCTGATAAAGTTAGCCGATACCAGGGGCTCTAATGTTCATTCTGCCAGACAGAGCAGCATTACGAGATGTTTCTCCAGATTTTGGTGCTTTAGTTGAATATTTTTTAAATCATTTTTAAACAACTCCTGAGAGACAGAGGGAGATAGATGAAGTGACCTGTGGGAGAAAAACTGATATTTCAACATATAACAAGGTCTTACATAAAGGGTATAAAATGTTGAACTTGACTGACCAACGTGAATCCTCTTCACGTTGGCAGGTGACTCGTTGTCTCGCTGCCCTTATCAATTCAAGCCCACTTCAATGATAGTGCAGTATTTACTCATCACTTGATCTTTGGTCGGCCTCTAAAGTTGTTTTTGCTCTAAATCTGATAAGGTAATGATGAAATAAAAACAACTTCATGAAAGAAAAGTGACTGTATATAAGAGCTGACCTGTTCTTCATCTCCACACAGAAAGCTGAAGCTACAAGAGGAACACATCATAATCCATTCATCACTTTAAGGACCTGCATCTACTCAGCCATGAAGATCCTGACTGGGTTGCTTCTTGTCTGTGCCGCGATGGCCCTGACTAATGCTGATGGTGAGTCTTAACAGAAAAGACTGTTACCATGCAATTATTATATGTGCACAGTAGAAGCAGCAGCACATGAAGATAGTCAGTTTAATGTCATTTTAAACCTCGCAGTTGTTCCAGAAGCAGCGGCTAATGAAACAGAAGAAGCATTCGCTCAAGAAGGTGAGTAGAGGTTTGTTCCCAGACAAATCAAGACCTACACTGGTGGAAGTTTTGAGTCAGAGAGAGTTAAGATCTTTTTATTGTGACGAAAAAGAGACAAAAAGTTTAATTAGGTTTAATAAATGATGAAATAAGTTTAATTCAATGAGGTCCTTCTTTTGTACCACCTACAGTATGTTCAGTTGTTTTTACATTAGTGTAAAAGGTTGGTGGATGGTCTTAAATGGAGATATTGTGCATGTAAAGTGTGTTGTGGTGTTAGGTCTACTTTCTCAGTGCAAAGGCTCTGATGAAAACGCAAACATTCAAAGCATTTTGTAGCTTAGGTGCATCAGTGAGATTTCACTTTGGTGCCTTCTAAATTCAGTTCTTTCTCAACTTTATACAGATGGCAATACCACTTTCGAAGTAAGGGGCGTCAGTTGTCCCAGTGGTTGGTCTCCGTACAACGGCCGCTGTTTCAACTACGTTCCAACACCAATGACTTGGGCTAAAGCTGAGGTAATCAAGAGACTTGGATTTAGTGCAGAGTTCATCTCCATTGATGTCATGTTAGGGTTACTGCAGGGGGTTCTGGGAAGTCCAGCCACATAGTATGAAGACTTGTGAAGTGGTCAGGAGTGATGGATGTACGGTCGGGTTAGTATGCTGTATGTATTGTTTGAGTATGTAGCAGGCAGTATGGTAGTAGGTGGTTTTGGACACAGCCTAAGATTACTAAAGAGCGGGGAGGGAAAATATGTTTGTTTCTTTTACATCTATGGAATATAATGGTTTTAAATTGTCCTTCTTGTTTCTACAGAAACATTGTCTGACAAATGGTGGAAACCTTGCATCAGTGCACAGCCATAATGAGTATGACTTTATTAAGCGTATGATACCTAGGGACACTGATACGTATCCAGTCACATGGCTCGGAGGCTCAGACGCACAGGAGGTATGGTACTGGCTGTCCAAAATAAACGTTTACTGGATAGAATCTTTTTCATTTAAATCATCAAACAAATATGTTTTTCTTTTCAAGGAGAATGAATGGCTGTGGAGTGACGGTTCACCTTTCAAGTACTCTGAATGGGGTCCAGGACAGCCTAACAACGTCAATGATAAGCAGCACTGTATAGCGATGATCTCGGGAGGTAAAGGCAAATACAAAACGTATTTATGTTAAATGACAACTGATGTGAAAGAGTAAACACAATATGCTCAAATCTGTTGTCATTAGTGGTACAGATTCTGTTTTGTTTTTATCCAACTTTATTTATTGAGCACATTTAAAAACAACAAAATAGATAGAAAGTGATGACAGTGATTTAAAGGGATACTTCACCCGTTGAAACATGAATCTGTAGTGAAATTGGGTCATATATGTAGTAGAAATGTGAAATAAATTTTGAAGTTGGTGCCTTCTTGACCGAGAAAAGGCAGAAAGTGTCTTTTTGCCTTATGTAGATTAGAGACAACAACTCCCAGAATGCACAGCACCGCAGGAGACTCCCGCTGAAGGAGAGGTGCATTCACGTGGTATCGTAAAAATGAGATTTCGAGTTGTAAAATGCACATGAAACACCTGCTCAAGTCGGTTTTGAGTTTTGTTAACATACTTTTTATTCATGCATGTATTGCACATCAACTTTTTGCTCAAATATAACTTTTGACAATAAGATTTCTTTTAAGAAACTTGGACCACCCGAGCAGCACCTGAATGCAGCATTACTCGCGGACATTACCTAGAATAATACAGCAGTTTCCTCAACTGAATCAGAGATTTCTTTCAGAAGGAATTGGCATCTTGGAAATTCCTGGCAGAAAACAGACTCTATGTCTGTGTCCATAGGCAAACAGTCACAGCACCGACACCACAAGTCTGCCCCGGCTCCTTCTTCCTTGTCACAGCCGCGGACCTAGCCAGCTAGGCTAGGCTAGCTAGCCTGCCTGTCGGCACCAGCAGCCAGCTCGCCGCTACATTGCGGCTCGTAGAAAGAGCCACGAACATCCGTTTCGAGCACAAGACCTTCAAAATCCCCTTCATTCATATCAGTTTGTAGTTGACTTTCCGCCATTGTCGGTTTTACTCAGCTTTATCCACAGAGCCTGTTAGCACAGCTTCCAACTAAGCAATATGGCGGATGTTAAGTTTCGTTTTTGGGAGTGAGGTCCCGCCCACTGATCTGTGATAAGTTTGTAGCTTCAGTGGTTGAAAACATGAGGAACTAGCAATATAGTTTCACCCCTGCTAACCACAACAGACGCCAGTGATGCAATATGACGATTTTTGCATCACTGGAGGCAGCTTCTCAGAAAATAAATTACAGATATTTCTCATCTTAGGGGGAAATGAGGGCTGGATGCAAGACCATTCAATAAAAACACAAGTTTACTACTGATACAAAGCTTAATGCAAATGGGTGAAGTATCCCTTTAAGTTTAATGATGGATTAAAACAGTATCCATCATGTTTTATCATCAGTTTGCAGACGCAGTGATGTTGGTGTACAGAATAACTACGTACTCCTCCTTTTTCATTTCACAGATGAAAGGCTGTGGGCTGATGAACGGTGTGCTCTAACTTTCCCATTCGTCTGTGCCAAGAAAATGTGATCATCCTTTGGGGGACACAATGAACGACTGAAGGGACAAGTGACTGGACCAGGAGCTGGACTGTCTCTCCGCCTCTTATAAGAGCAGAATCATTGTGTTATGGAAAGGATGCTTTTCACACACTTCTCTTAAAGGAGAAATGGCTGTTGTTTTCT
This sequence comes from Tautogolabrus adspersus, assembly GCA_020745685.1. Classification (NCBI taxonomy): domain Eukaryota; kingdom Metazoa; phylum Chordata; class Actinopteri; order Labriformes; family Labridae; genus Tautogolabrus; species Tautogolabrus adspersus. The sequence goes on along the minus strand of CM036556.1, from coordinate 18,625,681 downwards.
CATGCAGAATTAAAAGTCTCTTAAACAAACTGGTCTGCCACTCTTTTTAATGTGAAGAACAATTTCACAGAACACAGATCGTCTTAAAAGGTTGCTCAAATACGCTGACTCCATCTAAGCCTCGTAGAAACAAAGAATTTAATTGTTTTACTTGACTGAAGCTCGGACTAATATTACATGCACTAAGAATACATTGTTTTAAAGGGGACATATTATGATAAATCCACTTCTACAGTGTTTTTGAACATTTATTTGGATAACCTGAGTGTCTACTGACCCACAACATGTGAAATAAATCCATCCAGTCCTTTGTTTGTGGTCTGCATAAGTCTTACAACACAGAGAAAAATGCTCAGTTTCAAATATGTTCTCCTTGTGATGTCACAGTGGGATTCTGGTAAAAAAAAAAACCTCCGCTCCCCTGGTATCTCCACCCATTGACTCAATCCCCAGTCTAGAGCAAAACTTTTGCGCAGGTCTGCCATTTTTATTCTCTTTACAGAGGAGTGATGTCTACTGGGAAAACTCGGGGGGGGCTCATTGCATTTAAAGAGACACACACACCAAAACGGAGCATTCTGAGAGAGCTGGTTTCTACAGGGTCACAAACCTCCTCTGGTGCTTGATTCATGTTATATTTTGACCAAAGCACAGCACAGATGTTTCATTTAGACCACAGGGGACTGTTTGAAAAGGTGCAAAAGGGCTATAAGATGTCCTCTTTAATTTTTATTGTCACAAGATTTAAGGGCGTAGTCCGACTTTTTGGACTGGGCTGGCCCAATTGGGGTGCTGACATTTGTGCTGACACTTCACTATGTAAGGACTCAAAAAGAGTCTTTACAAATGGTGTTCATTTGTAAAGCTTATCCTCCTGAACAAAACGCCTACGCATCAGAAACGTTTGTTAGCCACAGAGCTTATTTTCTGCAATGATCCAAAATCCAATGCAAAAATCCCATAGGCGAATTCTCATTAGAACCCATGGCGATGCTACTTCTGGGTTGGCCTACAAAATTACGTCATTCCTGCGGCAGTCTATACAGCTTGCTTTGTCCTGTTTGTATACAACAAAATAAAAACCTGAAATTCTCACTTCATTTCTGATCATCATTCATTGGCTGTCGTCTGAGGACGCTTTCATTCATCAACACAGAGAAATGACACTTCAGCATTATTATTATTATTATTAGCTAACTCTGCAACAACACGGAGTACTATTGGAGCAGACACCAGTCTGAAGACAGTGTGCCCTGTAAACAAGTTATACTGAGGCTGCAGAAATGATCCTTCCATGTAGAAGACGTTCAACCTGTCTTACATTCAGTAGTTAAACTTATATATCGCAAATGTGACATTATATTCCCGCAGTACGTTTCCCACAAGTGGCTGACTGAAACCAAGAAAAGCAGAAGCTAAATAAAGATTGCATCAGAGTCATTTTATCTGTGCCACATCATTTTCCCTTTGTCACCTTGAGTGTGAGAAAGTCACGGTGATCTCTGAAGCCTTACTGGAGTTGATGTCCTTGTTTGGATGTTTTACAAAATCTCCACGAGAAGGTCAATGGACTTGAGCGTGTATCGTTCTTTTCTAGTCTTCTGACTACTCAAAGCGCTTTTACACCGCAGGTCACACCTACACACCAACACACTGATGGTAGAGGTTTTGTACATAAAGTAAATAATCCCACTCCTACGCCATCGACGAAGCAGCGGGAGCAACTTGGGGTTAAGTGTCTTGCCCCAGGACATGAAGCTGCTGGAGCTGGTGTTTGAATCCCTGACTTTCCGGTTACGAGAAAACCGACTCTACCAACTGAGCAACAGCCGCCCCAAAAAGTTAAAAAAAATGACATCAAAAGACAGGGAGGCACTGTGGTTGATAGCTGGTCTGCTATCTGCTAATAAAGGTTCAGGGTTGTGATTCTTCTGGATAAACTTTGAATTCCCCATTTTTCTGACCTGAAGAGGTGATGTCCATCCATTGTTTTTTTCTTCTGCCGGGTCGCGGTGGAAGCAGGATAAGTTGCCCTTGATTTCCCCTCTCCCCAGCAACGTTTTGTAGCTCCTCCTGGGGAGACAATTCCTCCTGCCCGTTTTGGGTCTGCCACAGGGTCTCCTCCCAGTTGGGCATGCAGGCGACCAGGTGGCATCCTGATTAGATGCCTGAACCACCCCAGCCAACTCCTTTACATGCAAAGGAGCAGTGGGTCTTTTCCAAGCTACCTCCGGATATCAGAGCCCCTCATCCTATCGCTAAGGCCGAGCCCAGCTGAAGTTCAGAGGTAACTCATTTCAGCGCCTGCTTTCACAAACTTATTCTTTTGGTCACTAGCCAAAGCTCATAACCACAGGTGAGGGGGTTGGACTGTATAGATTGTAAGTTATTAATGATGAACTAATATACAAAAATATGTTATGGTTCTGTAGTTATAAAATCATCCTTTCATGTAAAACTGTTACTGAAACAAATTTCCCTTCTCGTGAGAAACTATGAGCCACCAATCAGCCCGGTGTGTCACATGATGGCAATAATCCCCCAAGTCTGAATTAGAAAGACAAGTTCAGAAATCTGTTTCTTGTGTTGCACAATTTTTACTGTCTTCTCGATGCCTCAGATTCACGATTCATAAAATATCTCTCTTACTTTTTCTGTCGCTGTAACAGCACCTAAGGAAGGAAGCGACAAGTGACAAAAATAGAAGCTGGATGATCTCTTTGGTTTTGTGCCTTAGATAAGAGAAGATCGATGTGTTAAGGGGAAGAATGCTTTCTGCAAAACTTGATTCTTATGGATGAACTTGTCTTAATTAAAACTCTAAAGCATTGAAACCAGCTGATCTATGAGTCTTTGTTTGAGCTAAATGATGGTTATCCTGAAATTCAAGAAGGAAGGGGAAGACTTGTTGATCCAATTCTAAGCCTGATCGTTATTCCTTTCTGTCTTGTGTTTACAACTTTAACATAGGTGGGTAAACAAATGTTTGCCAATATAATCTCTGTGAGCTCCCCTTTCTTTCATCTGTAAAACAGGTTGAGACAGCATGATGTTTATTTTGCATATATGAAGACTTAATGAAAAGATAAAGCAGGGTATGCGTAAGGGCGAAGCCACCTGTGATTGACAAGTCGCTATCATAGCTCCCAATCAAGCTGCATAAAAACACAGAATTGCTAATCCATCAAGACATCCAAATATGGTCAATTCTAGTTCCCAAAAACCAAGATGGCGACGGCCAAAATACAAAACTCAACAGGTGGCTCACAACCCAATGGGTGATGTCTGTCATTCAGTCTATAGCTGTTTACCATAAAGAGCTATGTGTCTGCCAGTCGTCAGCTTCTTCTTGAAGGGTCACCATTTTTAAAGCGCAGGCAAATAGTGCAGATTGGATTGTTCTTTCTTAATTTTGTTTGCAGGCGATGGTGTCGTCCTCCAGGGACCGCCATTGTGTCCCTGTGGTTGGAATTGTTACAACAATCGCTGTTTCCTCTTCGTTCCAACAACAGCGACTTGGGCTGATGCTGAGGTAGTCAGAATTATTTGGATTCAGTGCAAAGTTCATCTGCATGAACTCCATGCTGCCATTACTGCAGACAGTTATCACTCTCCAATCGTCAAATACAAGACTGTCTGGTTTGTCAATAATACCCTGTCATCGTCACTTCTGAATACCTTCTCAAGGTTATTTTTGAAGTTGTCTGTAAGTCCAGGCACAATGTATGAAGACTGCTTGAGGTTGTGGTCCGGTGTATACAGGTTACAGGTATAAAATGCAGCATTCTGTCCAAAGAGAGCATACAATCTGTTCTGAAAGCCTTTAATCAAACACAGACTGTCATAAGGAACACAGAAGTTCGACTCCCCCTGCTGGCCAATAGAAAGAATGCCGGTTTAAGACACTACTCCTCTGGATTCCCTTTTATAACTAGAGCCTATGTCTACTTCTTATAGGCAGCCTATGTTTAAACACGAACCCAGATATTTTCTCTAACCCTAACCAATTATTTTTGGTGCTGCAAGGTTGACCAATGTCTACCAGTAGTTACATATTAATTATTTGCAACTTGACCTCCAACCCACTTACTGATGCTAGAGTAACACCTAGATCCTTAGATGTGAAGCTTCAAGCCATACACCAATGCTGCATTTCCACCACGGGAACTTTCTCCTGGGACTAGGGACTTTAAGAGGCTTCCACTGCAGGTACCAGGGTCAAGATATTATTAGACTTACTGCTACCCAGCATTTAGAATACTCTCTTACTGGTCTTGAGACCTCAATATGTAGTAAGAACCTTTTAATCCATTGAGAAGCAGCTCCTGGGTCTATAAATCCATTGTACACTGGTGTGGCTTAGCTTCTGTATTGAACAGCTAGAAGCATAAATAAAGGTGATGTTAATTTCTTTTTTTCTTCTCCTCTTATTTCTGCAGATGAATTGTCAGGCTCGAGGTGGAAACCTTGCATCAGTGCAAAGCTTTGATGAGTATCAATTTATTCAGAGAATGATATATAAGCTCACTCGGGGGTACCCACTCACATGGCTTGGAGGCTCAAATGCACAACAGGTAGCTTACTGATTACACAAAATCTAAAGTTACTCAATTAAACTTTGTTCAAACCCCACTGGTAACTATGTTATATGTTCTCTTTTTAAGACTAATGTTTGGCTGTGGAGTGACGGTTCACGTTTCACTTTCCTCAACTGGTGTAAAGGAGAGCCGAACAACAAACATAATCAGCACTGTTTACTGATGAACTTTACAGGTACATCAACATTCTTTCTTTACAGCTTGTAGTAGCAATCCTTCAGGTATGAGCAGTAAAAGTTGAGGTTATGGTATTCAAATTCAGATTCAAGGTTCCTGAGGCAACAATTTACAGTTTAATTATTGCAACACATAAAACCCCATCAAGCTTAGTGATTATAAGTGATTATTTTCTTTATGCATAATTACAGCACTTTGTTTATGTCCGTAATGATGACTCAGCCTAGAGTGATGTTGGTGAACAGAATAAGAATGATTACTTGATTTTGTTTTTGAAATTCACAGATAGAAAGTGCTGGGATGATCAACAGTGTTCTCAAAAACTACAATTTGTCTGTTCCAAGAATGGGAAGGGCGGCAGTGGAGGGGTAGAGTCGGTCGTCTCTCAACCAGAAGGTTGGGGATTTGGTCCCACGCTCAAAACGCTTTGAGTAGTCAGAATGCTAGAAGATAACTATACAAGCTCAAGTCCTTCTTACCATTTTTCTGTCATCAATTTCATATTCAATCTGAAGGCTTAATAATACCTAATTCAATTTTTACTATCGCTGTAACGCTACTTAAGGAATGAAGCGACAAGTTATAGGAACAGAAACTGGATTGTCTCTTTGTTTTTGTGCCTTTAAAAAGAGCAGAATCAATCTGTTATCGAAAGAGAGCTTTTTGCAAACTTTATTCCTCAAGAGTGAACTTGTTTTCTAAAGCAACATTAAACGTCTTAAGCATTGAAAAAACTGGTCTATGATGTCATTTTTAAAAAACAAATAGTTTTTCTACCTATGGAAGGTGTAAGAGGCAAAAATGTGTCGATCCAATTCCTAAGCCTGATCAAGATTGCTTTCTCGGCTGTGTTTACGACTTTCACACAGGCTCGTAAATAAGTGTTTGCCGGTATATTGTTTCTGAGTTCAACAGGTTGAGACAGCATGATTTATATTTTCCATAAACAGTATGGAGACTTAATGAAAAGATAAAGCAGGGTATGCTTAAGGGCGGGGCCACCTGTGATTGACAAGTCGCTATCATAGCTCCCAATGAAGCCGCATTCAAACACAGCCTTGCTTATACATCAAGATATCCAGATATGGTCAATTCTGGTTGCCAAAAACCAAGATGGTGACGGCCAAAGTACACAACTCAACAGGGGGCTCACAACCCAATGGGTGATGCCTGTCATTCAGTCTATAGCTGTTTACCATAAAGATCCATGTGTCTGCTTTACACCTGGGATTGTTACCAAAAAGAAGTGTACTGAGCCTCTACTTTATTTGTTCCATGGCAGAATTTCTGACAGTCTTTTTATGGTTGATAAGTCCACACACAAAAATGTGGACAATAATAAGAAATGGTACACATTATACTAAGGGCACTTTAAAGTAGGGAGTTTGAGCATTTGGTCCGGGAAGAATTCCAACATTTTTCAGGCTATCAGTCAAACTCCTCTTAAACTGCCCTTGCAATGAGTTGCAGATATTCAAGGCTAGCAAGTTAGCTAACACGTGTAAGTCCTCCATTTATTACAAGGCGTAACTTTTGTTGCTGTTTATTAAAGATTTCACAGAATTTCTCTTTCTTTTGAAAAACTTCAACAAAGCACAAACTGCATTAGTAGCTAAGAAAATAACAAACAGAAAATAAGGCACATGCATCAATATGCTAACATAAACATGCTTAGTCATGCTGCTAGCTTACAGCTCTGCTAGCCACCCATTTATTAAAACCGAATCGTCTTAAGCAACAATTTAAAACCGTACATTCTTCCTCTGTACTCAAAAGGACTCAAAGTAACAATACAACGTACAGTAAGTGTCCAAGGTAATAGACAAGTTTGCACGAGGTGAAGCAACTGCTGTCTTTACTTCTTCTTCTTCTCAAAGGTTTTATGGCGGTTGGCAAACAACAAATTGGTGCATTTCCGCCACCTACTAGTAAGGAGTGTGAATCAGAATATCGAATGTGTACTACTTTTCTGTAAATGAAAATAATAATAATCAAAATAGTAAAGATAAATGATATATTCTTAATAAACTTAGTTTGTCTAAGGTACTGAAATAAAATCTTACAACCTTAATTTTTCGTAGAATGTCTATAAGGGTTAGTGTTATGTTCCACTGTTTCCTCTTGTACACAGTAGTTGCATCTGCCTGTATCATGTTTTCCTATTTAGAATATTATGTTATTTAATCGAGATCTTAATCGAGATATTATTATTTCATTTCTCCTATTTGTTCTTGCACTTCTCATTTCACCAACCTTACTTTGGATTCTGTAAAACCAATCGTCCTTTCCTTTCTTCCTCACACGGCTTCCTTTGCCACCTTTCCTTCAATCTCTGTTTAATAATTCTCTTCACTTCTGTTCGACTGATGCTAACTATGAAATCAATTTGAGTATTTTCTGCAGCCTCCTTTGCCACCTTGTCTGACAATTCATTTCCTTTGATGCCTATGTGTGCAGGTACCCATAAAAACATAACTGTAAGAAAACATCGGCTGTCTGCACTCCACAGCACTTAAAGGCTGGTGGAAATTAACACCTCACATGCTCACATTGCTCAATACACTTAAACAACCAGGAGGGGGCAGTATAAAAACAAAACTTAACTCAACATTAAATGTCCTTCACAAAGGTTAGAACATTCCTAAAATATCTCACATAGATTTATTATTTCTACACCTTGTCAGTACCACCAGTACTCCTCTTTTAGACCTCTTTTAGTACCACTACACCAACTGGTTAAAAAAAAAAGTGTTTTACCAACCAGTAAAGGTGACCCTGCCTCCAAACTGAGGGGAACTTTTAATTAGGTATTAAGGAAGTTGAATGTTTTTTTCCCAGGCGCCTTGCTTCACATTAACACAGCGCACGTGGCGCAGAGGTTTTATCCCTGTGATCTGTCTCTGAGAATTCTTCCTCCAACCCATTGATAGTAAATGTTATTTTGCTTTGGCTTTCTTGACGTCTTCCCTTTGCTGATTGAAATGATCAACAAACCTCTGAATCATGATACATAACAAGGGAAGTTTTCAATGATGCAAGTTTGGGTGCAACATGTTAAAGATATTAAGTCTTTGTAACCTACTGAAAAAAGTTCTGCAAAGGTTTGCTTTTGGATTCTGGCTTCTGTAGACAAAATAGTCATTTGAACAGTGTAAACACAAACGTACTCGGGTACTGTGCTGAAAGAGGTGGTCTAGGGCACGATTCATTTGTACTCGAGTGCAGTCCACGGGAGATGTGAACACAACAGTGCTCAAACAAGGAACTGGAACAATAGTTGTGATGCTTCAAACCACCGTGCTGAGCAACACGGCCCATTTTGTCCTCCGAGCTGCACGGTAGATGTGGAAGTATGAGGAGGGTCATTGTTGGTGGATGGACTCTGCTAATTCTTCTGTCTGCTTCTTGGTGGATTTGCAAACCAACCATGTGCATACTGCCCCCGGCTGTTTGGGACTATGTACATACACAAGTGTACTAGCAGTGGGGCTGCTGTGGCTCAGTTGGTAGAGTTGATCGTCTCTCAACTGGAAAGTTGTAGGTTAGATCCCCAGCTCCTGCAGCCACACATCAGATGTGTCCTTTGGCAAGAAACTTAACCCCAATTTGCTCCCGCTGCTTCGTCGGTGGTGTATGAATGTCTATGAATGAGATTAGTTACTTCTGATGGACTCACTACACAACAGCCTCTATCAACAGTGTGTGAATGTGTAGACGTGACCTGCAGTGTAAAAACACTTTAAGTAGTCAGAAGACGAGAAAAGCTCTATACAAGCTCAAGTCCATTTACCATTTAAGTACGGAATGATGTTACTAATATGAAAGCAGAAAGAGGGGAGCAATTGTGCTCGGGCATGGTATGAAACAATCATGCCTAATGTGAATACGCCCTCTGTGCGTATCACTTGTATGTGCAGCTGACAGTGGTCAGGTTTGCACGTGGCAGCTGTAATGCTTCACTGATTAATTTCCAGCCTGCCTCGTGGAGGATTTTTTACTTCCTCGTTCGTTGATCTTTGGTCAGCATTTGAAGAAACAGATGAGAAATTATTTAATCCTAAAATATGCATCTACAGATTTCTGTTTATTGTTTAACCCACCAATACTCTGGGTTGGATGAGGTTTGGGCATTTATGCAAAACAAAGACGGACAAACAGCTGTATATAAGAGCTGATCTGTTCGGCATCTTCACACAGGAAAGCTTGAAGTACAAGAGGAAGTTGAGAAGAAAGAAGACATCATAATCCATTCATCACTTTTACTACCTGCATCCACTCAGCCATGAAGATGCTGACTGGGTTGCTACTCGTCTGTGCCATGATGGCCCTGACTAACGCTGCTGGTGAGTGTTAACAGACAAATCAAGATTTAAAAAAAAGAGTGTTAGGATGCAACCATAGACTGTAAATAATACTGGACGAACCCTGAGTGACGTATCCCGTCTGTGACGGAGGCTTAAAAAGAGTCCAATCGACGGGCGCTTCCATATTGGATTTGTTGTCTCAACCTAACTTGGATCAAAGAGGGATCAACCTAACGACAGCGTTAAGGCGGGACTTAACTCCGCCGATGCTCGACCAGCTCGACGCTAGCTAGCCGTCCACTTCACAACAATGCTAACGTGTGCTTTACATCACCCCCTACGGCTTTCCTGCTCCCACTCGTCCAGAGATAACTCTATAAACAGTAAGTTAACATTAAACTTTTCTATAACACAGTTACAACGAATTATCGTCATCCCAAATATATCATTTAAGTATTAAAACTACACTTTTTTTAAATATATAATTATGGTCATTAGTTATTAGTCACAGCAGTTAGTAGACCGGGTTAGCAGAGCAATACATTAGCATCGTTTTAACATACAATTTAAGAACCACTTTGAGGCTGATCTTTACAAATACATTCTCCTATTGTGTTACAAATCATTGCTTGGGTGTAATTACATATTAAAGGATAAGAAGTCTGTTTTAAAACGATAAAAGAGCTTTGTTGTTGTTGTTAAACTACTGTTAGACCATAGACTGTAAATACATGAGAGACATCCAGAAGAAATCAATATTACAATGCATACAGTTCATGGTTGTTACTGTTCTGACTAACAGAGGAATGTCTGTGACTTATATTTACTGATAGCTATGTGGGTGAACATGACACTTGAAAAACAAATGCTTTATATTTATCATAAGATATTTATTTTCTATAGAGCCCTGAAGTCATGGAGTCTGTGGCCAGTGATGACGAAGGGTCAGCTGCACACACCAAAAACTGTAGGTATTAGAAATGTATCTCAAGTCTGGCATCTATTATTATGAGTTGTGCCTACCTTGTTCAATATTATCCCTGCAGATGTGGCTAATAACAAAACACACCCTGAGCTGTCACGTGTAGTGAACTGTACATGTTGCCTTATCTGAGGCATTCATTGAACATTTTTGTATTTCTTCTATAGACAGTGTGGATTATTGGTGACAGCTATGTCCGTCCATGTGCCCAGAGAGCTGCAGAGACAGAAGAAGAAACCTAGGCCTCAACAACATCTGCATTTGTTGGTTCGGCTGGGGTGGACTTCGGTTGAAAGGCCTGCTTCCCTTCTTCAACAACTCACTGCGAGGCAGGTCTCCCCCGGATGGCCTGAGAGATGTAACCCACTTGTTCCTGCATCGATGGCGGTCTCCATGTTGGAAGTGCTCTCACCATAACTTTCAGTCAACCTAACGACAGGCTGAAAGCTGGAGCTGAGGCGGGTTTTAAGCCTCCTGACAAACCGTTACATCAAGCCCCTTATTGTGAATAACAATTATCCTTCATCAAATGGTTTTTTGTACCAAGCCGTAAACATGTTAACTTCAGCTTTTTTGAATGTGGTTTTTCAGATTAAATAAATATTTAAATGCACTCCTTTGTTTCTACTTCTGAGTATACATTTTAGATTTGAAATGACTAAAATGTGCATTAATGCTCAACTCAATAGCTAAGTTTTTACTTTTACACAACTTTTGACCAAATACTAACGCAGTTCATTTCTGAAAATAGGATGGAACAGAGTCATTGCAAAACATATGCCCTTAGACACAGCCCCATTCTTAAATCAAGATACATACAGAGTCAATACAATCAATAACTTGTGAATAAAAACACAGTTAAAAATGTCTTCCCAGATCAATATCACATAATATCAGCTTTCTCCCATCTAAACTAGACAAAGGGTTTAAACATGTGAAGAAAAGGGTATGACTGCAAGTTGTTTGATGGAGAAATATTTTTATTGAACAGCTTCTTACATCACAATTGTTGTCAAGATGCAAACCCTCCTCCTCCTGAAGCTTGTGGAGCTCCTTGATGTACGGCCATCTGATCTGCTGGCCATCTTCTCTCAGCAGAACTTCAACTGATGAAAAGACTGAAGAAGCTTGAGCATGTGACATGGATCCAGGAGAGACTTTTAGTGCAGGGTCTCCAGGATGACAAAACAAGACAGAAAATAGCAGTTATCCATTAAATCCATTTGTGTGCATTTTCTGTTTTCATCTGTGTGTAAGAGTGCATTTATAAATTCAACCGTGTACTACCCAGACAACAAAGGTGTGAAGGTAATCAACATGGAAATGGTTCTTTCTATTCTAAGAGAAACCTTATTGTAATCAATCTACTGTCAGCTCTCTCACTCACTTGCAGAATGATATTCCACATACAGCCACAGATTTAGTGTAAGGAAACATTAAGGCATTTATTTGGTATAGTACTTCATCTTAACATGAAATAAATACTTCAATGATTTAAAGATAGATAGATACTTTATTGATCCCGAGGGAAATTCAAGCTAATATAATAACCGGTCCCAACTCTCTGTGAGCATTACAGTCTCTGGTTAACCATCGTGTTGGGCCTTTAGTTTATAACATCACACAAACTCTTTCTTTTCAACATCTAAACAAATCAAATTCTAACATTTCGGACTTAGTTTAACCCTCCAGTTTATTAGTCCTGGATAGCTATCTATGTTTCATTAGCATCTGTGTCTCTTGATCGGCTAAAGTTAAACCATTGACCGTAAATAATGGGCTACACTGAGGCCAGTCTACATAGATACCGACACCTCCCGATGAGTATGCAGTACATTTAACAATATCACTATATCATTAATATTTACAGTCTATACCAAGCTAACTTTAAACAAGCTAGGACCGCAAAATAGACACCGTAATATTTACAGTCTATGATACCGACACGAGTATGCAGTTAATATAAAACTACTTTATCACTTACCGTAAAATACTGAAGCATCACAGTCTTGGATGGTCTGTTAATCCAATTAATCGCACAGCAAGCCATATTTGTTGCTAGACAAACACTCCACACGAAGAAAAAAAGTCCGACGGACCAAGCTAGTGCTGCTAGCCTCCTGCTATGATGAACTGCTTCTGACCTGAGACAGCTCAGCGCTGCAGCTGTCAATCAAATCTCCACAACCCTTATATGGGCATGACCGTTTTCCTTAATAACAAAAAATCAGAGGAGTTAGAAAAAAATTCACCCCCCCCCACAGTGGGAGCACATGATGCCACTAACTTATCAGATGTATTTCGTTTTTTGTACCAGGCTGTAAACGGGTTAATTTTTGTAGTGAAAACGGCCTTTTTTGGCTGGGGGCTTATGGAACTTCCGGTGCTTCTGGAGCCAGCCTCAAGCGGACACTCGATGAACTGCAGTTTTTTGTACTTCCGCATTGGCTTCATTTTTTTGGAACGGAGGTTGCCGCTTGGATGCAACAGGTGTTCATGTAAAGTGACTACAGCAGATGAAGCGACTCAAATTAACGCTGTGATAAACATTGCAGCTGTTCCAGCAGCAGAGCCTGATGGGGGGCTAAGGAGACTTTCCATTCAACATGGTGAGTTCACGTTTTTTGCAGAAACAAGGAAATCAACAAGTGCATTTTATAGTTCAGGTGCATCGATTTGGTTCTGCTATGATGCTTCTTCTATGTTTGCAGATGACAATTACATCGTCCAGAGTGCAACATTTTGCCCCATTGGTTGGACTTCTTACAACAATCGTTGTTTCCTCTACGTTTCAACACCAATGAGTTGGGCCAGAGCTGAGGTAATCAGTGCAGAGCTCCTCTACACTAAATCCATGCTGCTGTTAGTGCACGTTACCCTGCTGTCATTATTTCTGGCCACTTTCAGCAGGTTATGTTTTTTTATTTTGCCTTATGGTCAGCTCACATTGGAAGATGGCTTAGCATGGTGGCAGGGTCCCTGCCACTTGTCAAATATCAGTAATAATCTAATTTTACAAAGAAAAAAATGAGGCTTGGTGACTTTGTAAAGTGCCCCCAGCAGAGCTTATTTCACGCTTGATGACCACATGTTGTTTTGCTTTGCTTTGCTGGCTTGTAACCATCAATTGCAACACTACCCTTTAATTGATACATTCGTCCACCGTTGCCTCAGTCACGCCTACTTCTTCAGTGATTTCAGTGCTGGAACAAATAGTTTTGGCAAGTTGACCACATACAAAGATTGTTGTACACCTTAAACTCAATGTTGCTTGTTTATTATTGGCCACTTGACTTATTGAATTTCAACATCTAATCAGAAGTTGCAAATGTTATTATTGATTATTGAACTATTGAGCCTTGTAAGTGCCAAGCTGACACTTGAGTATTGCCTAGAACCTTGTACTTTGAAACTTAAGGCCATAGATGAAGGCTGCATTTCCACCACAGTAACTTTCTCAGGGGACTAGGGGTTGAAGCGGTTCTCAGTACTTGGCCCCTGCAGGGACCAGGGTCTAAATAACGTTCTGTAACTTCAGCTTACCAAAGAAAAGTTCCCTGATAGTGGAGCAATACTTTCTGAAAGTACAGTGAATTAGTGGATGCGATTAGCATATTTGCATTGCTTAAGGTTGATCATAGTTTAGTACTTGCAGCATTCAGAAGAGTCCAGCACACTTCATTTTCTCAGGAATTTAAACCTCGTGATGACAACAATGGGTTGCAGGAACCTTAAAGGCAGGGCAATTGCGCAGTCCTTAGCGACTTGGGTTGTGAGCAAGAGGATAGCTGGTTCATGTACCAGTACGGACCAAAGTATGGAAAGTGGTCTGGTTGCTGCAAAAGTGCCAGTTCACTTCTTGATTACTGAAATGTGGCTTAGCTTCTGTATTTTAAGAGTTGGAAGTATAAAGGCATTGGTCTTTGACTTGCACATGTTAACTGGAATATTTTTCAAAATGTTTCATCTTTGTATTACTTGATATATAATGTTACATTATTGGCCTTCACACAGTGCAACTTTTTCCATCCCTCTTATTTCCACAGAAAAATTGTCAGGCTCAAGGTGGAAACCTTGCATCAGTCCACAGCAATGATGAGCATCACTTTATTCAGGGAATGTTACTGAAGCAGACTCAAACATATCCACCAACATGGCTCGGAGGCTCAGACGCAGAAGAGGTTAATGATTACACAAAATCTACATCTCAAAGTGACACAGAACAAAGTTATGAAGACATTATTTTGCCATACTGAAAGAAACAACCTGTTTGTGTGTGAGTGTGTGTGTGTCTGTGTGTGTGGGTGTGCGTGTGTGTGTGTGTGTGTGTGTGTGTGTGTGTATGGAGGGCGGAATGGTTCAGCTGCATACACGCCGCACGCACGTACGCACGTGTGATTATTTCATAGAAGTCCCACACGTACACACGCGCGTGCGGTGTGTAGGTACTACACGCAGCCTGACTTACAGACGCACGCACATATGTGTGTTCTTATAGTATAGCTTCATAGTGTGTGTGTGTGTGTGTGTGTGTGTGTGTGTGTGTGTGTGTGTGTGTGTGTGTGTGTGTGTGTGTGTGTGTTTGTGTTTCTTGGCTAGGAGGGTTTTTGGATGTGGAGCGATGGATCACATTTCACCTATTACAACTGGTGTCAAGGAGAGCCTAACAGCGCTGGTGGCCAGAACTGTTTGCTGATTAACCTTGATGGTAAGTCAAACAACATGTCATTTTAGCTTCAAGTACAACTTTTGGTTTAACTTAAGGTTGTTTTGATAAAATTAGTGCATGTATTACCAGAAGGTTTGTGAGGCAGCAATTAACCATTTGGAGATACAGAAGACTGTTCTTTCTTTAAAAAACAATGATTAGCCTGTTGATGCAATGGATTAGACTGCATCATGTGTGTTTACAATGAAGTTAACAGACACACAATAAAAGGCACAAAGTGTTTCCTTTTTAGTGAAACAACAGCAGTGGGAAATGTTCTGTTCACTTCACCTTATTTTCAACTTAAAACAGCTGTGATACAGATGTGATCGCACTATTCCATGAGGCAGATAACAACAATAAGCCTGAAGTACCTGCATTCTTTATAATTCAATTTCCATAATAAACTAAATAAGCATAATTGGCTGTACAGATTGTCTGTGTTTGGGCAGTAACTGACAGTCTCTGTGGTATCAATGAAACAGTATTCAAAACGTGTGTAGTGATGTTGGTGTACAGAATACCAGAAGAAATATCTTTTGTTTTTGACATTCACAGATAAACAGTGCTGGGATGATTTACAGTGTTTTGAACAGCGTCCATTCGTCTGTGCAAAGGAAATGGAATCCTTCCTTGGCTGACAAATATGTCAAGAACTCCAACTCATCTCTGTGTTGTGTCATCAGTCTCATATTCAATCTGAAGGCTCTATATCTCATCTCATATCTTTGTATTTTTCTTACTATCGCTGTAACGCTATTTAAGGAATGGAGCGTCAAGTAATTCAAACAGGAGCTGGACTGTCTCTTTGGTTTTATGCCTCTAATAGGAGCAGGATCGATGTGTTATGGAAGGAATTCTTTTTTGCAAAAACCTTTTTTTTGGAGAGTTCACAATTTTTTGTTTCTGTGCTCAATAAAAAGTCTTAAACCTCAAAACAAGCTGGTCTACGGTCTTTGTTTGGTCTAAAGAATTGATTTGCCTGATTGCAAAGTTCTCATACTCTATCCATTATCTATAACACTTTTTCCTGTTCGGGGTCGCGGGGGGCTGGAGCCGATCCCAGCTGTCATTTGGCGAAAGTCGGGGTTACACCCTCGACTGTTAGCCAATCACACAGGACTGACATATAGAGGCAGAAAACCAGCCACACTCACATTCACACCTACGGGCAATTTAGAGTCACCAATAAAGCTAACGAGCATGTCTTTGGACTGTGGGAGGAAGTCGGAGTAACCAGAGATAACCCACGCATGACACTTTACAAAAACAACAGGTGAAAAACCTTACTCTTTGTTATATTATCCACAAAGACCCAACATTAATCCATCATGAGCGCTAAGCAACATTTTTCAAAGTTACAGTGGAGAGAAAAAGCTTCGTTTAAGAGGCAGAAACCTCGAGCAGAACCAGACTCAAGATGAACAGCCATGAAACTCTGTTGTGCTTGGAAAATGGATTAGAGGGAGAAAGAAGGATAGAGACAAACAAAGCAACAGTGAACAACAGATTTAGAGCTACAATGCCAGTAATAATGGTAAAGGTATGTGTTGTATAAGCAGTAGCAACAAAGTTTGTTAATAGACTGAGCTAATATTAACATTTAGAACTATAAAGGCAATGAAATGGGGAGGACTGATTATGTTAATTATAGAAGTTGAAGATGAGAAGCTATTAGAATCACATTAACAATTAAAGCAGTGATAGTTGATATTAGAAGAAGGCTATTAATATCAGCCTTCTATAGTGATAGAAGGCTGATATTAATAGGTGTATCATTTGGAGTCAGGCAGGTCCACAGTGGCAGGCCATCCACACCTACCATCCAGAGAAACCTACAAGACAGAACAGCTCAGGAGCTACCAGGAAGATATATGGTTAATTACTTAAATGGTACATGAAGATTTACAGACAGTGACATGCAGTTATAAGACGTTAATGCATAAAGAGAGAGAGAGGAGCAAAGTGCGCCAGGTCCCCCGGGAGCCTAAGCCTATAGCAGCATAACCAGTAGCTGGTCCAAGCATGAGCCAGCTCTAATTATAAGCTTTATAAGCAGGTCTGATAACTGAAGGCTCGACCTCCCATAGTACATTTAGAGACTGTAGGTACCACAAGCAGGCCTGATAACTGAAGGCTCTGCCTCCCATAGTACATTTAGAGACTGTAGGTACCACAAGCAGGCCTGATAACTGAAGGCTCTGCCTCCCATAGTAGATTTAGAGACTGTAGGTACCACGAGCAGGCCTGATAACTGAAGGCTCTGCCTCCCATAGTACATTTAGAGACTGTAGGTACCACAAGCAGGCCTGATAACTGAAGGCTCTGCCTCCCATAGTAGATTTAGAGACTGTAGGTACCACGAGCAGGCCTGATAACTGAAGGCTCTGCCTCCCATAGTAGATTTAGAGACTGTAGGTACCACGAGCGGGCCTGATAACTGAAGGCTCTACCTCCAATAGTACATTTAGATACTGTAGGAACCACGAGCAGGCCTGATAACTGAAGGCTCTACCTCCTCTAATACATGTAGAGACAGTAGGTACCACGAGCAGGCCTGAAAACTGAAGGCTCTACCTCCCATAGTACACTTAGGGCCTGATTTACTAAAGGTTTGCGTGTCTTAAAACGTGTGCAAACTTGATACCACCAGCAAAAATTGTGCTATCTGATCTACTAACGACACGCAGTGAGGATTGCGTCTTTCATGTGAGCAAAACAACACGCATTGTCCATTTAGTACGTTTGCCTTAATGAATATGTAATATGGGCCGTTTCTGCCGTAGCGTGCAAAATACTGGGAGGAGAAAATTCAAATAAGTTAAGTTAGTACACGCATTGCGATTTACCAAGCCAGGCAAAAATTGCGGTGATTGTGACGGTGTCTAAATTTAACACCTTTGAAAGGAAGGTGCTAATCCAGGAGCCCAGTGTTACGCACAACAGGCTGCAGTTTTAGGAGGAGACATAGGCTCAATAAAATAAGGTATAAAGATCACGTTTTTCCCCCAACATGTTAACATGTTTTCGATTGGCATAAAAATAAATGACATGCATTATTTTTTTATTTCGATTCAATAATAGTTAATAAAGAGAAACACCATGATTAAACTAATATAACTGAACATTCACAGCCTCTGCATTCTAAAGAATTTACACATTAACATTTATGTCTTCCTATTTCCCTCTTTTCTGCAACATTACGTTTTAAACTGGGCATTTCCTTTTTCTCGGGTTGCGCTCCTCTCCAGCTCGTCCCCTCCGGTGCGCTCCTCTCCCTATCGCGCTCGTCTCCAACCTCTACAGCCCCCTGCTGCTACGCTGTAGGCACTTGGATTGGGGGACCTCACCACTGCTTGTACCCCCGTCTTCGATACCTCTTGCCAGGGCGATTATGTCCGATCAGACACAGCGCTGGCCAGCAGTCTGGTGCGCAACAATAGCCCGAGGGGCGCGCCTGAGCGCCGGTGCCACATAGGACACAGCTCGCACCTCCTGCGCAATGTATGACAATTCATTCAAAGGATCGAGGGAAGAAAAGAGAGGCCATGTTTAATGCCGAGGTTTTCTTATAAGCCAAATGTTCTTTTTGTTATATTCAGATGTATCTGCTATAACTCGAAAATACTGTACGTTCATTTGCCTCTCCCACTAATACCTATGTTGCGCTTGCAGTCATTCTGCTTTCCGTCCAAACTCTCCGTGACGTAACCCAGTAGAACACGCAAAAGCCTGACTTAAATACAACCGCCTCCTCAAGGTTTGCACCCGTTATCATTCACGCAAAGTTTCTTAGTAGATCACCCGCAAAACGGCCACAACGCTCCTCTAGTACATTTAGAGACTGTAGGAACCATGAGCATTCTGGAGCGTCAGGAAGATATCACAATGCAACTTCTGGACAAACTGGTGATAATGAATTTCCACCAAAGCCTGCTTCAACAATAGTTTGATGGCTGTTTTGTACTTTCAGAATGTATTTTACAGTTCAGAGGATGGATCAAAATAATGGCTCGCTTTCTTTAGACACTTTGTGGCACAACAACCTGCACCGTCTATACTGAGCAAACTAAACTACTTTTTCTGCCACTACTTCCAACTGTTTCAAAGGCAGCTTAATGGTTTCTGATGTATTATACTGTATATCCACTGGCTGAGATCGGGATCTCGTCATTATGAGATAATGTGTCTAATTCTTTTTGTCTTTGGTGAATGCAATGTGCTTCCGTACTTTGGAGCCCAGAGCACAAGACTATGGAAGCCACACATTTTAGCCCGTGGACTACATGAAGGGAAGTAAGGTTTGATGATATTATGGGGTAATATGTCTAAAAAATGTGATGTAAATCTGTTGAAATGTTTTTTTAATTGTATTATTTAGCATGGATGTCTGCTAGGACAAAACAAAATGTTTATATACTTGGTAATGATACAGTTTGATTAAATTACCCTCAATTTCCAGTTCATTCCCATTAATTCCCATGGAAAGTTTCCGATTCAGAATATTTCCAAAATTCCCCAGCTTAACTTCCCATGAAAAGTTTCCGGAAATTTACCGTAAACTTTCCACCCCTTTGCAACCCGAGACTTCACACAGAAGCTCTGGCTTAGGGGCCCCCTGAGCCTGGGCCGGGTAGGCCCGTGAGGTAATCCACCCCTGGTGATGACAATAACTAATCAGACACTCAAGGAACTGCAGGATTTTGCACTTCAGCATTGGCTTCATTTTTGAAGAACGGAGGTTTCTACTTGAAACTCTGGAGAGTGATCTTGCTTGTTGTAATCCATATCTCGCCCTCTGCTGGTGAAAGAGAACTGCTAGTGTAATACAATTATACTCAAATCAAATGCTGTTTGACTGTTCAACATACCAGTAATATCGCGTATATCTCTGATAAAGTTAGCCGATACCAGGGGCTCTAATGTTCATTCTGCCAGACAGAGCAGCATTACGAGATGTTTCTCCAGATTTTGGTGCTTTAGTTGAATATTTTTTAAATCATTTTTAAACAACTCCTGAGAGACAGAGGGAGATAGATGAAGTGACCTGTGGGAGAAAAACTGATATTTCAACATATAACAAGGTCTTACATAAAGGGTATAAAATGTTGAACTCGACTGACCAACTTGAATCCTCTTCACGTTGGCAGGTGACTCGTTGTCTCGCTGCCCTGATTAATTCAAGCCCACCTCAATGAAAGTGCAGTATTTACTCATCACTTGATCTTTGGTCGGCCTCTAAAGTTGTTTTTGCTCTAAATCTGATAAGGTAATGATGAAATAAAAAAACAACTACATGAAAGAAAAGTGACTGTATATAAGAGCTGACCTGTTCTTCATCTCCACACAGAAAGCTGAAGCTACAAGAGGAACACATCATAATCCATTCATCACTTTAAGGACCTGCATCTACTCAGCCATGAAGATCCTGACTGGGTTGCTTCTTGTCTGTGCAGCGATGGCCCTGACTAATGCTGATGGTGAGTCTTAACAGAAAAGACTGTTACCATGCAATTATTATATGTGCACAGTAGAAGCAGCAGCACATGAAGATAGTCAGTTTAATGTCATTTTAAACCTCGCAGTTGTTCCAGAAGCAGCGGCTAATGAAACAGAAGAAGCATTCGCTCAAGAAGGTGAGTAGAGGTTTGTTCCCAGACAAATCAAGACCTACACTGGTGGAAGTTTTGAGTCAGAGAGAGTTAAGATCTTTTTATTGTGACGAAAAAGAGACAAAAAGTTTAATTAGGTTTAATAAATGATAAAATAAGTTTAATTCAATGAGGTCCTTCTTTTGTACCACCTACAGTATGTTCAGTTGTTTTTACATTAGTGTAAAAGGTTGGTGGATGGTCTTAAATGGAGATATTGTGCATGTAAAGTGTGTTGTGGTGTTAGGTCTACTTTCTCAGTGCAAAGGCTCTGATGAAAACGCAAACATTCAAAGCATTTTGTAGCTTAGGTGCATCAGTGAGATTTCACTTTGGTGCCTTCTAAATTCAGTTCTTTCTGAACTTTATACAGATGACGATCCCACTGTCCAATCATCAAGCGTTTGTCCCAGAGATGGTTCTCAGTACAACGGCAGCTGTTTCTTCTACGTTCCAACACTAATGACTTGGGCTTATGCTGAGGTAATGAAGAGATTTGGATTTAGTGCAGAGTTCATCTCCATTGATGTCATGTTAGGGTTACTGCAGGGGGTTCTGGGAAGTCCAGCCACATAGTATGAAGACTTGTGAAGGTAAATGGTAAATGGACTTGAGCTTATATAGCACTTTTCTAGTCTTCAGATTACTCAAAGCGCTTTACACCGCATGTCACACCTACCCATTCACACCCATTCACACACTGATGGCAGTGACTGCTATGTAGTGAGACCATCAGAAGTAACTAATCCCATTCATACACATTCATACGCCGCAGACGAAGCAGCGGGAGCAATTCGGGGTTAAGTGTCTTGCCCAAGGACACATCGGACATGTTGCTCGCAGGAGCTGGGGATCGAACCTACCAACTGAGCCACAGCCGCCCCTGGTGGTTGTGGCTCAGTTGGTAGTGGTGGTGGTCAGGAGTGATGGATGTACGGTCGGGTTAGTATGCTGTATGTTTTGTTTGAGTATGTAGCAGGCAGTACGGTAGTAGGTGGTTTTGGACCTAAGATTAATAAAGAGCGGGGAGGGAAAATATGTTTGTTCCTTTTACATCTATGGAATATAATGGTTTTAAATTGTCCTTCTCGTTTCTACAGAAACATTGTCAGACACAGGGTGGAAACCTTGCATCAGTGCACAGCTTTGATGAGTATAACTTTATTCAGAGTGTGATACATAGGAACATTGATACGCATCCAGTCACATGGCTCGGAGGCTCAGACGCACATCAGGTATGGTACTGGCTGTCCAAAATAAACGTTTACTGGATAGAATCTTTTTCATTTAAACCATCAAACAAACATGTTTCTCTTTTCAAGGAGGGTGTTTGGCTGTGGATTGACGGTTCACCTTTCAATTTCTTTAACTGGTGTCCAGGAGAGCCTAACAACATCAATGATAAGCAGCACTGTTTAGTGATGAACTGGGGAGGTAAAGACAAATACAAAACGTATTGATGTTAAATGACAACTGATGTGAAAGAGTAAACACAATGTGCTCAAATCTGTTGTCATTAGTGGTACAGATTCTGTTTTGTTTTTATCCAACTTTATTTATTGAGCACATTTAAAAACAACAAAAGAGATAGAAAGTGAGGACAGTGATTTAAGTTTAATGAAGGATTAAAACAGTATCCATCATGTTTTATCATCAGTCTGCAGACGCAGTGATGTTGGTGTACAGAATAACTACGTACTCCTCCTTTTTCATTTCACAGGTGAAAAGCAGTGGGATGATGAAGGGTGTGGTGTATCTTTCCCATTCGTCTGTGCCAAGAAAATCCTTTCAGCCTGTCCTTTGGGGGACGCAATGAAGGACTGAAGGGACAAGTGACTGGACCAGGAGCTGGACTGTCTCTGCGCCTCTTATAAGAGCAGAATCATTGTGTTATGGAAAGGATGCTTTTCACACTCTATTCTTAAAGGAGAAATGGCTTTTGTTTTCTCATGCAGAATTAAAAGTCTCTTAAACAAACTGGTCTACCACTCTTTTTAATGTAAAGAACAATTTCACAGAACACAGATCGTCTTAAAAGGTTGCTCAGACACACTGACTCCATCTAAGCCTCATAGAAACAAAGAATTTAGTTTTTTTACTTGACTGAAGAACAACATACTAACGATCAGAAAATGTAACACAGCAGTTTAATTACGTGCACGGAGATCGTAGTGGTCGCTTGCAGGCACTCTATGCACCGTGCAGCAGTAACAGTATAGAAACGTCACTCCCCCCTCCTATTGGATCGAGGTGAATTCTCCGGAGAATATCCTGCTGCGTTCTCTCTCACATCAGCCCACTTGGACTTGCTGCGGAAAAATTGACTGTTTACCTAACGCCGCCCCGAACAAGTGTTTCTTACACGAGTTATGTTCAAGAGACGGATATAAATCTTATGGAAATGAATCCCAGAGATTCATGTTAGTGTCTGAGAATTTTTCTGCCATCCCTCTGTTGATGGTGAATTTCATTTTGACTTTGCTATTCACAGACAGACTGAGGATGAGATATACAGTATAACGTATAGACACTATGACACACTCAACTGGAAAGTAACGACACATGTATGTGTGTCACTGCTTGAAACTCTGGAGAATGATCTTGCTTGTTGTAATCCATATCTCGCCCTCTGCTGGTGAAAGAGAACTGCAAGTGTAATACAATTATACTCAAATGAAATACTGTTTGACTGTTCAACATACCAGTAATATCGTGTATATATGTGATAAAGTTAGCCGATACCAGGGGCTCTAATGTTCATTCTGCCAGACAGAGCAGCATTACGAGATGTTTCTCCAGATTTTGGTGCTTTAGTTGATTATTTTTTAAATCATTTTTAAACAACTCCTGAGAGACAGAGGGAGATAGATGAAGTGACCTGTGGGAGAAAAACTGATATTTCAACATATAACAAGGTCTTACATAAAGGGTATAAAATGTTGAACTCGACTGACCAACGTGAATCCTCTTCACGTTGGCAGGTGACTCGTTGTCTCGCTGCCCTGATCAATTCAAGCCCACCTCAATGATAGTGCAGTATTTACTCATCGCTTGATCTTTGATCGGCCTCTAAAGTTGAAGAACACCAATGACTTGGGCTTATGCTGAGGTAATGAAGAGATTTGGATTCAGTGCAGAGTTCATCTCCATTGATGTCATGTTAGGGTTACTGCAGGGGGTTCTGGGAAGTCCAGCCACATAGTATGAAGACTTGTGAAGGTGGTCAGGAGTGATGGATGTACGGTCGGGTTAGTATGCTGTATGTATTGTTTGAGTATGTAGCAGGCAGTATGGTAGTAGGTGGTTTTGGACACAGCCTAAGATTACTAAAGAGCGAGGAGGGAAAATATGTTTGTTCCTTTTACATCTATGGAATATAATGGTTTTAAATTGTCCTTCTTGTTTCTACAGAAACATTGTCAGACACAGGGTGGAAACCTTGCATCAGTGCACAGCTTTGATGAGTATAACTTTATTCAGAGTATGATACATAGGAACATTGATAAGTATCCTCTCACATGGCTCGGAGGCTCAGACGCACAGGAGGTATGGTACTGGCTGTCCAAAATAAACGTTTACTGGATAGAATCTTTTTTATTTAAACCATCAAACAAATATGTTTCTCTTTTCAAGGAGGGTGTTTGGCTGTGGATTGACGGTTCACCTTTCACTTTCTCCAACTGGGCTCCAAGACAGCCTGACAACTACAGACAGCAGCACTGTTTAGTGATGAACTTTGGAGGTAAAGACAAATACAAAACGTATTGATGTTAAATGACAACTGATGTGAAAGAGTAAACACAATGTGCTCAAATCTGTTGTCATTAGTGGTACAGATTCTGTTTTGTTTTTATCCAACTTTATTTATTGAGCACATTTAAAAACAACAAAAGAGATAGAAAGTGATGACAGTGATTTAAGTTTAATGAAGGATTAAAACAGTAACCATCCTTTTTCATTTCACAGATGGAAAGCGATGGGATGATGGCTGGTGTGATGTATCTGTCCCATTCGTCTGTGCCAAGAAAATCTGATCATCCTTTGATGGACATTACTTAAGGATTGAAGCAAAGTGTCTAGAAACAGGAGCTGGACTGTCTCTCCGCATCTTATAAGAGCAGAATCATTGTGTTATGGAAAGGATGCTTTTCACACTCTATTCTTAAAGGAGAAATGGCTTTTGTTTTCTCATGCAGAATTAAAAGTCTCTTAAACAAACTGGTCTACCACTCTTTTTAATGTAAAGAGCAATTTCACAGAACACAGATCATCTTAAAAGGTTGCTCAGACACGCTGACTCCATCTAAGCCTCATAGAAACAAAGAATTTAGTTTTTTTACTTGACTGAAGAACAACATACTAACAATCAGAAAATGTAACGCAGCAGTTTAATTACGTGCACGGAGATCGTAGTGGTCGCTTGCAGGCACTCTATGCACCGTGCAGCAGTAACAGTATAGAAACGTCACTCCCCCCTCCTATTGGATCGAGGTGAATTCTCCGGAGAATATCCTGCTGCGTTCTCTCTCACATCAGCCCACTTGGACTTGCTGCGGAAAAATGAACTGTTTACCTAACGCCGCCCCGAACAAGTGTTTCTTACACGAGTTATGTTCAAGAGACGGATATAAATCTTATGGAAATGAATCCCAGAGATTCATGTTAGTGTCTGAGAATTTTTCTGCCATCCCTCTGTTGATGGTGAATTTCATTTTGACTTTGCTATTCACAGACAGACTGAGGAAAAGATATACAGTATAACGTATAGACACTATGACACACTCAACTGGAAAGTAACAGCGCATGTATGTGTGTCACTGCTTGAAATTCTGGAGAGTGATCTTGCTTGTTGTAATCCATATCTCGCCCTCTGCTGGTGAAAGAGAACTGCAAGTGTAATACAATAATACTCAAATTAAATACTGTTTGACTGTTCAACATACCAGTAATATCGCGTTTATATGTGATAAAGTTAGCCGATACCAGGGGCTCTAATGTTCATTCTGCCAGACAGAGCAGCATTACGAGATGTTTCTCCAGATTTTGGTGCTTTAGTTGATTATTTTTTAAATCATTTTTAAACAACTCCTGAGAGACAGAGGGAGATAGATGAAGTGACCTGTGGGAGAAAAACTGATATTTCAACATATAACAAGGTCTTACATAAAGGGTATAAAATGTTGAACTCAACTGACCAACGTGAATCCTCTTCACGTTGGCAGGTGACTCGTTGTCTCGCTGCCCTGATTAATTCAAGCCCACCTCAATGAAAGTGCAGTATTTACTCATCGCTTGATCTTTGATCGGCCTCTAAAGTTGTTTGTGCTCTAAAATTGATAAGGTAATGATGAAATAAAAAAACAACTACATGAAAGAAAAGTGACTGTATATAAGAGCTGACCTGTTCTTCATCTCCACACAGAAAGCTGAAGCTACAAGAGGAACACATCATAATCCATTCATCACTTTAAGGACCTGCATCTACTCAGCCATGAAGATCCTGACTGGGTTGCTTCTTGTCTGTGCCGCGATGGCCCTGACTAATGCTGCTGGTGAGTGTTAACAGACAAATCAAGACCTACACTGGTGGAAGTTTTGAGTCAGAGAGAGTTAAGATCTTTTTATTGTGACGAAAAAGAGACAAAAAGTTTAATTAGGTTTAATAAATGATAAAATAAGTTTAATTCAATGAGGTCCTTCTTTTGTACCACCTACAGTATGTTCAGTTGTTTTTACATTAGTGTAAAAGGTTGGTGGATGGTCTTAAATAGAGATATTGTTCATGTAAAGTGTGTTGTGGTGTTAGGTCTACTTACAGACGATACAGATGACGATGAGACTGTCCAAACATCAAGCGTCCAAACATCAGGCCCCCAAGGACCAAGCGTTTGTCCCAGAGATGGTTCTCAGTACAATGGCCGCTGTTTCTTCTACGTTCCAACACCAATGACTTGGGCTTATGCTGAGGTAATCAAGAGATTTGGATTTAGTGCAGAGTTCATCTCCATTGATGTCATGTTAGGGTTACTGCAGGGGGTTCTGGGAAGTCCAGCCACATAGTATGAAGACTTGTGAAGTGGTCAGGAGTGATGGATGTACGGTCGGGTTAGTATGCTGTATGTATTGTTTGAGTATGTAGCAGGCAGTATGGTAGTAGGTGGTTTTGGACACAGCCTAAGATTACTAAAGAGCGAGGAGGGAAAATACGTTTGTTACTTTTACATCTATGGAATATAATGGTTTTAAATTGTCCTTCTCGTTTCTACAGAAACATTGTCAGACAAATGGTGGAAACCTTGCATCAGTGCACAGCTTTGATGAGTATGACTTTATTCAGAGTATGATACATAGGAACATTGATACGTATCCACTCACATGGCTCGGAGGCTCAGACGCACATCAGGTATGGTACTGGCTGTCCAAAATAAACGTTTACTGGATAGAATCTTTTTTATTTAAACCATCAAATAAATATGTTTCTCTTTTCAAGGAGGGTGTTTGGCTGTGGATTGACGGTTCACCTTTCAATTTCTTTAACTGGGCTCCAGGACAGCCTGACAACTTCACTGATAACCAGCACTGTATAGTGATGAACTGGGGAGGTAAAGACAAATACAAAACGTATTTATGTTAAATGACAACTGATGTGAAAGAGTAAACACAATGTGCTCAAATCTGTTGTCATTAGGGGTACAGATGTCACGATGAGAATGAGGAGGTGGAGGACCCAATTGCAGATAATAACAAAAAGATTTATTTAAACTAAAAAAAGGCAAGGCCAAACAAAACTTACTACACAAAAATCAATCCAAAAAGGGTAGCCACGAGGAATCACAGGGAGACAAACGACATCCAACATCTCACAAACAATAAACGACAATGAACCGACACAGAGGGGAAGAAACACAGAGACTAAATAGACATGGGTAATCAGACACAGGTGAGACAGGTGAAACTAACAAGACACAGGTGAGGACAATCAGGGCAAATCAAGACAAGAGGGAACACACAGACAAGAATTAACACAAGACAAGAAACACTGAGGACAACTACAAAGTAAATCAAGAACCATGGAACACAGAGAAACAAGAATAAGAAATTACAAACTAAAACAGGAAACACTAAAGACTAAACAATTAACACAGGGAAACAAGCAACACTAGGGGAAAGTAGAACTAAAACAAGAAAACTAAACTCCAAAATACAAACTAAACAAAGACCAAATCATGACATAACCCCCCCCTCAAGGGACGGATCCCAGACGTTCCAAAACGTCAATAAACCAAAACAGGGTGGGTGGAGGGGGTCCGGAGGAGGGACTCCGGACTCTCAGGCGGACGGCCTGGAGGCAGGGCACATAGCCCGGACAGTTCGGGAGGGCGGCCAGGAGGCCGGCCCAACAAGAAGAACAGTTCAGGTGGACGGCCCGAAGGCAGACCAGACATGGTGCACAGTTCAATGGGGCGGCCGGGAGGCCGATCAAACATGGGGAACAGTTCAGGGGGGCGGCCGGGAGGCTGATCAAACACAGGGAACAGTTCAGGGGGGCGGCTGGAAGGCCAATCAAACACGGGGAACAGTTCAGGGGGGCGGCCGGGAGGTCGATCAAACACGGGGAACAGTTCAGGGGGGCGGCCGGGAGGCTGATCAAACACGGGGAACAGTTCAGGGGGGCGGCCGGGAGGCTGATCAAACACGGAGAGCAGATCAGGAGAGCCCGGAGGCTTACCGAACACAGTGAGCTGGTCAGGTGGGCGACCAGGAAGCCGACCAAACACGGGACACAGTTCAGGTGGGCGGCCAGGAGGCCGACCACACACAGTGAGCTGGTCAGGTGGGCGGCCAGGAGGCCGACCAAACACAGAGACCAGCTCAGGGGGAGTCCGAAGGCCTTCTGACGATGGCGCAGGAGTCTGCAGGACCCCAGACGAGTGCTCAGGAAGCTGCGGAGTCGGCAGAACCTCTGACGGAGAAACGAGAGTGGGCAGATCCTCCAACTTGGAAACGGGTGTTGGCAGGGCCTCGCACAGAGACATAGGAGTGGGCAGATCCGCCAACTTGGAAACAGGTGTTGGCAGGACCTCCCACAGAGACATAGGAGTGGGCAGATCCTCCAACGGAGAAACAGGAGCGGGCACAACCTCCAACTTGGAAACGGGTGTTGGCAGGGCCTCCCACCGAGACATAGGAGTGGGCAGATCCTCCAACGGAGAAACAGGAGTGGGCAGATCCTCCAACGGAGAAACAGGAGTGGGCAGAACCTCCCACTGAGAAACAGGAGTGGGCAGGACCTCCAACTTGGAATCAGGTGTTGGCAGGGCCTCCCACCGAGACACAGAAGTCGGCCGGACCGACGAGGGTACGTCAGGAGTCGGCCGGACCGACGAGGGTACGTCAGGAGTCGGCCGGACCGACGAGGGTACGTCAGGAGTCGGCCGGACCGACGAGGGGACGTCAGGAGTCGGCCGGACCGACGAGGGGACGTCAGGAGTCGGCCGGACCGCCGAGGGGACGTCAGGAGTCGGCCGGACCGCCGAGGGGACGTCAGGAATCGGCCGGACCGCCGAGGGGGCGTCAGGAGTCGGCCGGACCGCCGAGGGGACGTCAGGAGTCGGCCGGACCGCCGAGGGGACGTCAGGAGTCGGCCGGACCGCCGAGGCGACGTCAGGAGAGACGTCAGGAGTCGGCCGGACCGCCGAGGCGACGTCAGGAGTTGGCCGGACCGCCGAGGCGACGTCAGGAGAGACGTCAGAAGTCGGCCGGACCGCCGAGGCGACGTCAGGAGTCGGCCGGACCGCCGAGGCGACGTCAGGAAACGGCCGGACCGCCGACAGGGAATCCGCAGAAATCCCCCTCTCTTCAACAGGGGGACTACGGAGCTCAGCAGTCACAGGCAGCAGAGGGTGCTCTGCAGGGACGCAGTGAGGCTGAGGCCCTGGGGCGTAGAGTGGCAAAGTCACTGGGGAGCACAGGGGCAAAGTCACTGGAGCTCTGGGCAGTGAAGACTCTGGTGAGCTGAGCAGCGAAGACTCTGGTGAGTTGAGCAGCGAAGACTCTGGTGAGCTGAGCGGCGAAGACTCTGGTGAGCTGAGCAGCAACATGGGCTGAGGCCTGAGTGGAGGCTTTTGTTGAGGCTTCGGTTGAGGCCTGGGCTGAGGCTTGAGCTGAGGCTTGAGCTGAGGCTTGAGCTGAGGCTTGAGCTGAGGCTTGAGCTGAGGCTGGAGCTGGAGCTGAGGCTGGAGCTGAGGCTTGTGTTGAGGCCTGGGCTGGTACACCGACTGCTGGGGCTGTAGCGACTCTGGGGTGCTGGGTCGCGGAGACAGGATAGGACGACGAGTGGCATTTCTCTTTCCTCCACGGGTCCCAGTAAAAATGGCCAGGCGGGTGCCTGTCCAGGGCGACTGCTCTTCCTGAGCAGTGCTCCTGACCGAACGAAAAATGTCTTGAAAGTAAGCTACTTTCTGGAAACAATCCATCTCCTCCAAACAATCTGCTGGGTCCATTGTTGGTCGGTTCATTCTGTCACGATGAGAATGAGGAGGTGGAGGACCCAATTGCAGATAATAACAAAAAGATTTATTTAAACTAAAAAAAGGCAAGGCCAAACAAAACTTACTACACAAAAATCAATCCAAAAAGGGTAGCCACGAGGAATCACAGGGAGACAAACGACATCCAACATCTCACAAACAATAAACGACAATGAACCGACACAGAGGGGAAGAAACACAGAGACTAAATAGACATGGGTAATCAGACACAGGTGAGACAGGTGAAACTAACAAGACACAGGTGAGGACAATCAGGGCAAATCAAGACAAGAGGGAACACACAGACAAGAATTAACACAAGACAAGAAACACTGAGGACAACTACAAAGTAAATCAAGAACCATGGAACACAGAGAAACAAGAATAAGAAATTACAAACTAAAACAGGAAACACTAAAGACTAAACAATTAACACAGGGAAACAAGCAACACTAGGGGAAAGTAGAACTAAAACAAGAAAACTAAACTCCAAAATACAAACTAAACAAAGACCAAATCATGACAACAGATTCTGTTTTGTTTTTATCCAACTTTATTTATTGAGCACATTTAAAAACAACAAAAGAGATAGAAAGTGATGACAGTGATTTAAGTTTAATGAAGGATTAAAACAGTATCCATCATGTTTTATCATCAGTCTGCAGACGCAGTGATGTTGGTGTACAGAATAACTACGTACTCCTCCTTTTTCATTTTACAGCTGGAAAGCAGTGGGATGATTACCTGTGTGCTCTATCTCTCCCATTCGTCTGTGCCAAGAAAATGTGATCATCCTTTGGGGGACACAATGAACGACTGAAGGGACAAGTGTCTAGAAACAGGAGCTGGACTGTCTCTCCGCATCTTATAAGAGCAGAATCATTGTGTTATGGAAAGGATGCTTTTCACACTCTATTCTTAAACCAGAAATGGCTTTTGTTTTCTCATGCAGAATTAAAAGTCTCTTAAACAAACTGGTCTACCACTCTTTTTAATGTGAAGAACATCACAAAGAAGAAGAAGAACAAGAAAGCTCGGACTAATATTACATGCACTAAGAATACATTGTTTTAAAGGGGACATATTATGAAAAATCCACTTCTACAGTGTTTTTGAACATTTATTTGGATAACCTGAGTGTCTACCGACCCACAAAATGTGAAATGAACCCATTCAGTCCTTTGTTTGTGGTCTGCATAAGTCTTACAACACAGAGAAAAATGCTGAGTTTCAAATATGTTCTCCTTGTGATGTCACAGTGGGATTCTGATAAAAAAAATACCCTCCGCTCCCCTGGTATCTCCACCTATTGACTCAATCCCCAGTCTAGAGCAAAACTTTTGCGCAGGTCTGCCATTTTTATTCTCTTTACAGAGGAGTGATGTCTACTGGGAAAACTCAGGGGGGGCTCATGGCATTTAAAGAGACACACACACCAAAACGGAGCATTCTGAGAGAGCTGGTTTCTACAGGGTCACAAACCTCCTCTGGTGCTTGATTTATATTTTGACCAAAGCACAGCACAGATGTTTCATTTAGACCACAGGGGACTGTTTGAAAAGGTGGATAAGGGCTATAAGATGTCCTCTTTAATTTCTATTGTCACAAGATTTTAGGGCGTAGTCCGACTTTTTGGACTGGGCTGGCCCAATTGGGGTGCTGACATTTGTGCTGACACTTCACTATGTAAGGACTCAAAAAGAAGATGGCTGTCTAAAGTCACAAGTTACAGTTCTAAGAAAAGGACACGTTACACTGAAATGCACAAAAAGCTGCAGCACAGTTTCTCCACAAAGACACAAAAACAACAATCCTTATCAAGGATTTTGTGCTGACCAATCAGATCTCATAATCAGGATCAGGGCTTTTCCCGGTTTCTGAAATCAGGATATGATGTTTACATGAACACACAGAAAACGGGATGCTTTAAAATCTGGATTAAAACCGGGATAATCGATGTAAACACACTTATTGTGAAAAGTCAGAGTGATGTTGCTGTCCTATCGTCACTCATGGAATCCCTCTCGTCCAATCATATTGCACCTTCTTTTAGGTTCTCTATTTTAGATCAGACCGGTCTGTAAATATTTATTTTATCTTTAGGTTCAAAGTCTGTAACTATTTTAAGGTTTGAAGTTTCTTTTCTTTGTGAGTTAACTTTTTCCTTCCTCCTTTAACAGGTCAGAAAACACACATATCAAAATGAAGGTAAACACAATTATACCAGGTTCATAAAATGACAATCATGAACAAACACAGTATAAATGTCAACTTCAATTTCAGGTTAAGTTCAGGTCAAAGTTCAAAGTTCGCTTCTCAAATTCAGTTCAGTTCAAGTTAGCTCCTTTGATTCAGTTCGGTACGACTAACAAAAAGGATCCAACACTCCTACCGCTCTGGCAGCAAGTTCACCAACAGTCTAACTAGTGATGTGTCGTTCGTGAACGATTTGTTCAAAAAGACCGAATCTTATGGGTGAACGAACTGAACCGAATCACTTACTGAAAAGAGTTGTTCATTATTAGAGTGAGTCGCTCAAGCCCGCCCTCCCTCTCCCTTTCATGTCTCGTACTGGTGCCTCTGAGGCATTGGTCAGTCAGTGATTCGATTCGTGTACTGAACGTACTGCTGCACAGAACAGGACGGGAGCCCTGTGTCGCTCAACCCCGACCCTCCATCTCTCTCTCATGTCTTGAAAATCGAGAAAGTAGCAAATATTTTATTTAACAATTAGGTGTTGCAAACATGTATGTGCTTTTTCTAGCTGCTGTTATCCAACTTAAGTTCACTCAGCTGATTGTTTTATCATCCACTAACGACGGTCTCAATTCGACCATGTTTCAGTACAGTGTGTGTGGGACTGGGGTTGATGATTTGCGCGTTCACTGATTTTTCTTAAAATTAAACTCTATGTTCCCACATTTCTAGGACATTTTCAAAATGAGGTCTTGCGTTCCTACATTTCCCTTCAATTGAAGACCTATCCTCCCACAGGATTCAGCAGCAGCAGAAATCGTCACAATCACAATCACAACAAGTAATATAATAAGGTTAGGGTAAAGGTTAGGGTTTGGTGTAATTGGCTACCAAATTGGGAGAAAGGGGAATAAAATCTGATACAAATTTATGAAAAAGGAAATGTGGGAACGTAGGCACGCTCCCATCTACACCGTGTTTACATGGAGGGGACTGCCGGCTCCTCCCCTTGCTTATAAAAGTTGTTTAATTGAGGGACTAGAGAAAAGAAGAATAACATACTCTACTCACTGCTTATTTGAATGTCACGTAAGCGTTTTTAGATCACGGTCATTTCCTGTAAATTTACATGCAGTGTGAAGCTATGAGCTAACTAAAGAGCGCTAGCATTAGCCTGCTAGCACAACAATGCAGCTTGAGTTGTTTTGGTTTCATGCTGGTGCTCAAGGGCGACATCTACTGGATCAAAAAGCTGCGTATTCTTCCTTTAAAAACTTTAGCGCTTTCGAGCTTTGACATAAAGTCTGCACTGACTAACCCACATACAAAATAAATCGGGGCCACCGCCTCACTTTAATCTCCCCACCCACAGCGAGTCCTAAACTTAGCATACTTCCCGTAAACCTGCACACACACACACACACACACACACACACACACACACACACACACTGAGTCTCACTAATTATGTAGATGACATGACTGAAGCCCAGTGGGTCGCACTATAAATAGATGAGCAACAGAAACCCCCTACTCTGTAAGCTCACAGCCTGGCCCTGTTATAGAACATGTGTGACTTATCCCAACAAACAAACAAATCATTTTATCTTCAACATTGTTTTTTTTTACAACAAAGACAATGTAAGAATCTGTGTTTTTGGTTTCTTCACTGACTGTATATAAAGATGGACAACATGACAGCTTAAAAAACTGAAGCCAAAACAGTTGGAGCTCCCTCTTCTGCCTGCCTGCTGCAATGGTCATAAGCCTCCTCCATGTCCACAAATGGGACATGGGTCAGACTTTAACATCAGAATACACATCAAATACATTTTTCTCAAACTCAAATTCTATCCTGATAGCTAGATATTATCGGAGCCACTGCTGTGGTTCAAAGTTTATCAGCCCTCGGGGGGGCCCCCTACTGGCCAGGTACGACAAGCTGTTGCCTGCCTTGCCTGTTGACACGCAGCGCCTCCGTTGATTCCTGAGCCTTGGTGTTTGCTTTTCTGGCATGGTCTAAATTCATGGCGACAAGTGCGTGACCACGCCCTTAGTCACCACGCTTCATCTGTGATTTTTTCCAAACGTGGTATTCATTCGTTCATTCTTTCCAATGATAACCTCTTAAAATATGAAACCATAACTTATTGTCTCGTGTCATTCTCTCTCTTTCTGTTGCTGCAACAATCTGCATCAACAAGCACATTCTTTAGTGCGCTCACACTCCTGACCTTTTTCTGTGTGTGTGTGTGTGTGTGTGTGTGTGTGTGTGTGTGTGTGTGTGTGTGTGTGTGTTTGTGTGTGTGTGTGTGTGTGTGTGTGTGTCTGTGTGTGCGTTTCTGTGACCCTCCTATGTGTTGGTTCAAGTTGGCAGAGTTTGTATTGCTGATTGTGTGCAGGCATATGTGCACTGAAAATAAAGGCCTTTGTGTGTGTGTGTGTGTGTGTGTGTGTGTGTGTGTGTGTGTGTGTGTGTGTGTGTTTTGTGTGTGTTGCTGGCCCTTTAAGCTGGTTGTGATTGAAGGGACAGTGTGTTTGTGATACAGCGTGTGTGAGTGCATGAGTCAGCCGGTAGACCATGCTTGCTGTGTGTGGTGTGTGTGTGTGTTAGAGAGAGAGGGAGAGTGGGGGGGGGGGTGAGCGAGACAGCTGAGAGCTGCAGCTCTAACAGTGGCTGTCTCAGTCCCTATCCGTCCTCGGTGTCTCTCGTCAACCTTTTCCTCTCTCTGCTTGTCTACTTTCATGGACATTATCTCATTTTGAGGATATTTTCTGGGAGGAATCAACGCCCATATATGGACTTACCTGTGATTGTTGGTGTGATTTGACACATCTCTGCTGTCCTGTGTGTGTGTGTGTGTGTGTGTGTGTGTGTATTTATGTGTGTGTGAGCCATGCTGCGTGTGTTTATTCTGTGCGCAGAGCGTCTGCAAACGCCGGACGATGACGTCAGCGATTCCTACTGCACCGTCACCTATGAAGGTAGGGATGGTGTGTGAGTGTTGATGTGTGTGTTTGTGTGAGGAAGAGAGAGAGAGAGGCTAAGATTTAACAGGAGAAAGAAAGAAACAGCTTGAAGTCGATAAAGTTCATGTACAAAGACGCATTAAACTTCTCCTTCTCCTCGCTATGACAGCTGAGGTTATTATTGGAAAAGCCTCCGCCAGTCTTGTTTCATGGCTTCCAGTCTGTTCGGGGTGGGGCAGAGGGAGAGAGAGAGAGAGAGAGCATAAGAGGTGATGATGGGGAAGCAGAGGAGGATGCAGTTACAAAGAGAATCCACTAATCATGGAGCAAGCCACTCTGCTGCTTGTCAATCTTGTTAAAGCAAATGTTTGCATTATTGTTCATCTCCTTGTTCTTCCAACCTGTGCACGTAGATTCAGTCCGATGCTAAACTTCCTCGACTAGAGATGTCGGCTAATTTATAAAGTTCAAAACAAAATAGATCTAAGTGCTACAACGTGCCGATCCATACCAAAAAGTGGGCAGAATTAGGCAAAAATATTCACATCCTCCCTTTCCTCTGTTAAAAAAATGGTCCAACTAATTGTTCTTTTGTTCTTGAACATTTTCTGCGTACTTTAACCCCTTAATGTGACTAAAAACGTGACCCCGATTTGCAAAGATTTTTCTTCCAATTATCCCCCGAGAGCATTTTTAGCTCTTTAGAAGTTTTGTCACAGAAAGCAAACAACCCTTCTTAGAAGTAGTCTTATATTTTGTCAGTGTGTCGTTTTAAATATCTGGGCGACAAAATCCTGGAACCCACTTAAGGAACGCCAGAGGTAAACTTAAAGTAATGTGGTGTGTCATGAACTCATGACACTTTGTCTATTATGCAGCATAAAAGTTTCCCTGTGGAATATAGAGCAGTGCCTGAAGTGTGCCTCCACAAATACCAACAATTGCTTCACTGATTTTTTTATTCTTAAGATTACAAATAATACCTTTATTCTTACACTGGAGTCCAGGGCAGAGCCGGCCCGAACCCACTTGGTGCCCTAGGCAAGATTTGAGCTGGTGCCCCTTGAAGCCTATTGCAACCAATTCCACCACCAATCACAATATTCATACACTTAAAAAGGCTGGCATACAGCTTTATGTTTAACAGATTTTCTTTATTTAAACCTGATATTTATTGGTACGGCCGGTTTACTCACTTCTGATAACTCGTCTGCCCTCCTCCCCCACAAAGAGCGGGGTAACGAGCAGCGGTGTTGTGATGCGTCAGGTCGAGCAGGGAGCAAGAAAATAAAATAGGTGATGTAGTTTTGTCTTCTTGGCTTCTTTTGTCATATTACTGGATAATAGCATGGAAATGACATCAGATAAAATAACATTAAGTAACAGTTAAACATGTGTCCTTCTTTTTTTTCTTATTATCTTCAACTTTTCTTCCTCACTCATTTCGGGTGGCAGGGCGCCCCCTATGGACGGCAGGCGCCCCTAGCATTTGCCAATCCCAATGTTACCAATGTCTGATGCTAATCCCAAAAAACAATGTCTGATGCTAATCCCAATGTTACCAATGTCTGAGCCTAATCCCAATGTTACCAATGTCTGATGCTAATCCCAAAAAACAATGTCTGATGCTAATCCCAATGTTACCAATGTCTGAGCCTAATTCCAATGTTACCAATGTCTGATGCTAATCCCAATAACCAATGTCTGAGGCTAATTCAAATGTTACCAATGTCTGAGCCTAATTCCAATGTTACCAATGTCTGATGGTAATCCCAATAACCAATGTCTGAGGCTAATTCAAATGTTACCAATGTCTGAGGCTAATCCCAATGTTACCAATGTCTGATGCTAATCCCAATGTTACCAATGTCTGATGCTAATCCCAATGTTACCAATGCCTGAGGCTAATCCCAATAACCAATGTCTGAGGCTAATCCCAATGTTACCAATGTCTGATGCTAATCCCAATGTTACCAATGTCTGATGCTAATCCCAATAACCAATGTCTGATGCTAATCCCAATGTTACCAATGCCTGAGGCTAATCCCAATAACCAATGTCTGAGGCTAATCCCAATGTTACCAATGTCTGATGCTAATCCCAATGTTACCAATGTCTGAGGCTAATCCCAATGTTACCAATGTCTGATGCTAATCCCAATGTTACCAATGTCTGATGCTAATCCCAACATGAACTGCAGGTTTATTCAGCCTCTCCTCTCTGGATGATATCTGATATTTAATCTGTGTTAATACGTCTCCTGAGAGCTGCTCTGAAAATCTGCTGCATCATTTCTTCCATTCAGAGTGCATTACATCCAAAGGTTGTTTGTGAAGACCTCTCTCTCTCAAATAAAATACAAAAGATTACACGTAGAAGGCTTCTAGCCAGCTGCCTCTGCTCTGACTCATTATATCAACCTTTGAATTGCTTCATCATGCTCTTGGCTGTCTTTAAACATTGCTGCATTCCCTGCATTAAAACAGCCATTTCTCAGACAGTTCACGTGAACTCAATGGTCTTTTGAAACTAAATCAGATTTTTCAATGCCATTGAAGGTTTTATTGATGGTTCAACTGTAATGGAAAATATATTGTGTCTGTGACGCTGTTCCAATCGCACCTAAACCACACGTTTCCTGTTGACCACAAACCTCTGCGTGAGATGCTGCTTTCACATGAAACCTTTGTATGAACCTCTACGTTTCTTTGAATTAAGGTAAAGTAACTGGCTCACCTTGTTTAGCCCTAAATTCTTAATTTCCCCCACCACAGTTTGTCTAGCTCGTGGATTTTGAGATAATACTAAAACTTTTTTCAGTTACGTTTTAGAGGGAAATAAAGTATCGACTTTAAGACTACAACCAAAATAAATCTTTTCTCACACATATTCCTCCCTGTAAACAACTTTTATTCTGCAGAATGAGCGTTGTGTCACTGCAGACGGCTAAGAGATTTAAAATCAGTATATCTATTTTAATCTGGAACACATAGAGTCAAAGCTCCACATGATACGACCCATCAGTGAAGTTTTTTCATGTAACTCATGTAACAGTCAGTCAGACTGGAACACTGCTTTAAAGAAGTCTTCCTATAGTTGGCTGAGAGCAGATATAATTGGTTATAAAGCCTGAAGCACAGATATAAGACTCAGACTGAATCCTCAAAGGAATCCATTTTCTTCAAATGCCTTTCTAAGAAGCACACAGAGTACAAACCCAGTGAACTTTTAAACGGTGGTCGACATCTGAAGAAGTGATCTGTACACACGAGCAGGGGCGTGTCCAGAGGGGTGGCATGGGCCCCCTTTGAAATCTCATTGGCCACCCCAGGTGCCAACCCAAAATCCTTGACAATTATTGGCTATTTGCCTTGCCAGGGGTAGGACTTACTGTATGTTGAAATCCATTATTCAGGCTGTGTTGCAACAGGACGTACATATTGTTTTGATTCGTTTAATAATGGAGCTTAGAAGATGTTTATGTCGCCATTATCTTGTGTTACTCAAAAGTCGATGTGATTAGTGCAGACAGAAGGGGTAAATAAATGCTCTTCATTAATGTGTGTGCCCACAAACTTCAGGCCACCCCTGCACAAGTCAGGGCCCCAGTAGGGCCACCACAGTCCAAGAAGTCTGGACACGCCCCTGCACACAAGGCTGTAGGGCACAACATACTACATGTAGATTTTCCTTTTTATTAAAGGGAGCGACTATGAAAGCAGACTTGTTTTAATTAGGCTTAGACATAATCAGTGAATACATCTTTAAACAGACAAACACAAAGAACATGTGACACCCACTGTCAAAACAACAACAATACTTTCTAAGCTTGAGATTTGAAGGCATGATTTGAAAGTTTGGCTCCAAAAGAAGAAGAGAGGATGATTTTGCAGATTAAAATCTGAACCCGATTGTCACTGAACTGAAGAACAGCAGAACCAAAACTACAGTATTTATTCAAGAGATGCCATTTTTTTGTTGAGGGCTTCCCTCAGGGAGAAAAATATTTGATTATTTTGTCTACCATATTTTGCATACCTTTTATATAATCTGTAAAATGTAAAGATTTGTTTGCAGAGTACTTCAAATTGGATTTTGAAATTGCATAGGGCCGCAAACAATCTTAATCAAACTCCCTTTTCTAAGAGTGTATTTATAGATTTGTAATATAGACATAGGCAGAGAAGAATTTTGATACCTGACGACGCTATGGAACCAATTTGTCCTTTATTTCGGACAATCCCACAGTGTGTGTGTGTCGCCCTGATTTCTGTCTGCAGGTGGCGCTGTTTTACTGTGCTCAAGTTGTAGATGCATCTGTCTGTTGCTTTCTTTCCTACTCTCCATTGTTGACTATTGTATTTTTGTATTCATGTTTTGGATAAGATCTAAGGCATTGGAAAGGATCACTAACTAGGGGCTTGAATTGTAAGTTAATTCACTGAAGGTTGTCTTTCAGATTGGTTGTCAAGAAATTCCGATCCCTGACTCCAAAGAATCGTGGGATTTCTTGCCCTGACCTGATCTCAATAGACAAACCGTGCCTTGAGATCATTTTGACTTTGATCAAATTCATCAACTTGTGCAACATGAGATCATTAGAATAGTATTGGTCCTTGAATTTAAAGTCCAAGTCGAGTTTTGGATCCCTGATCTAGTTAACAATTTTCTCTTTTGAACTTTTGGTCCCAACTGCACTTCCAAAAGACTTACATTTTTAAAAAGCGTTGATTTATCATCAATTTATTTTTCCATTTTTTCCAATGGAATGCAATTAAAGGCCATTTTGTCTCGATGACACGGGGTTTAAGAGACTCTAAGAGCCCTCTGAAAACCAATGATTGAAATAAATCTAGGAAAAGCCCAAACA
This sequence comes from Tautogolabrus adspersus, assembly GCA_020745685.1. Taxonomy (NCBI): domain Eukaryota; kingdom Metazoa; phylum Chordata; class Actinopteri; order Labriformes; family Labridae; genus Tautogolabrus; species Tautogolabrus adspersus. Next base: position 18,585,695 of record CM036556.1, on the reverse strand, counting down.
AAGATTTACTTTTTTAAGATAGAGATATCAGAGGTCAGACATAAAGGCGGAGGACTGTGGAGAATGTTCCTCCCAATGGAGCGTCAAAGATGTGGCCAAAGATAGGGACACAACCAGGAGACAAGAGAGGAAAAGAGAACAGGAAATGCTGAGATTTCCTCTGGATGTGAGGTGTGTGGGTTTTCCCAGCATGCTCAGTTGTTGCCCTCTTTCCCAGTGAGTGTGTCAGGGAGAGTCAGAAAAGGCAAGCTGAATATGTGAGGGCGACAACTCTTTTGAGATTGAATTTCCTTTTCTGTAGGACAAAGCAGGAGTAAAAAACATTGGATAATTTCTTATTTCATCTTGTTTGAGCAATTCTGGGATTTTGTTGATTTTCAAACAAGGACTTCCTGTTTGGAAGGCACTTAGTTTGAGTTTACTTTCTTTTTCTAAGTGGATACCTTCTTTGGGGGCTTTTCGTTGGCAGTTTTTGTTCTCCTTTTTGCCTTTAGTTTTTCTTTTTTTTTGTTACTTTTGGTGATGTCACACTGGTAATTTTCAATCTCGAAGCTTGCTGGGCCATGTAACCAAACGTCCCATCAGCCGTGGATGCCTCTCACCTAGGCGGCTGAATCAACTCCCAGTCAGACCTCATTCCTTCCTTTCCAAGCTTGGTTTTGCTAAACATCATTTGTTTCAGGACTCGGCCAAAGTTTCAGCCATGTTGCGTTGCGTTCTCCAGCAAGCCTACAACCTGAGACACTCCAACCCCCTGGCTAGTGTCAGCTTCAGAGGTAAGAGGATCCTTATAGACTTTGGGGATCTGCAAGATAATCAACTGCAGTACTGCCTGGTAGACTCAACAGGCATTGTTGTAAAGGCTAAAGCACTATGATTCTTGAAGTCACCGTGAAGGGTGTAGGACTGATGGGTAGCTCAACCAACTTTGCTTAGTTGGCAGATGGCTGTAGATCAAATAACAATGGACTTTCATCCCATGGTAGTCGGAGATTAATGTGAAACTTCATCAAGACGAGAAAATGGCACTTGCTTACATAATGCTATGCATGTAATGCAACATTTGTTGCGTGGCACAGTACTTGGATTGACTTCAGTACTATTCTAAACCAAACCACAACCTTTTTACTACACTTAAAGTCACGTTTTGGTCCTAGATCATAACACACAGTAACAAATTCACAAAATGTGTCTGGTACAAATGGTAAAGTATGAGTACCTGTTTCCTGCCGTCAGTTGAGGCACTAATGAAGGGAATCCTCCTGTTGTTGGTCCTGTCAGAGCTTGGGCGGGAAAATACAACCTAGGTATTTGGCTGCATTGTGTAAGGACTCCATTAAAACCAGGTCTATACCATTGAATCATGCAAGAAGTGATAAGTGTCTCAAAGGAAGTGTCAAGTCTCAATTCATTGACGGAGAATCAAGGTTGGGTCTTGAGAATCAAATTGCTAGTAATCACGCAGTCTACTGTCTATTTTTATTTTCATTTTCATTTTCTATGCTCACTTGTTGGATTTTCCTTTAGACTACAGTGTTTTTCTTGAAAGTCAAACTTCTAATTGTAGAGGAGTCAAGTCTCATTGAGTGAAAATCCAAGTTGGGTTTTTAGAAACACATGACAAGTAATGTAGCTGTTTTCTTCTTTTTTTCTTTGGACTAACCTCATTATAACATGTACAAAAGTCAAGTCTTGTGTTGATATGTTCTAACAGATCTCAAATCAGTGATGAATATTTCTGACTGCAGTGAGCGAGTGAGCTTGTTGGAAGTCACTTTAAGGTGGACATGCCAAATGGCAGGAGGTTGAAGGTGACTTGGCTACCTGGTCTGGTTTTCCATCCGTTTGTTGTTGTACTTTATCACGAGTCAGTGTCTGCCTTCTTAACGAGGTGAGCTCTGCTGTTAACTTCCTGCCTTTGTCTTGACTCTGTTTCCTGGTGCCATCACACACATGCTTGGACTCCTATTGGAGCAAAAGGCACAAACAGAAACTGAATGGAAACAGTTTAAATGCAATGTTTTTAAATTCAGACAACACTTGTATTTTATTGCAGTACTTTGAAATGTCGGGGTTCCTCAGGAGATGGCTAAATTTACGTTTTGTAGTTAGAAGTATAAAATATAGCCTTATGGGTAACTGTCAAGTCACATGTTTCTGGGTTGTAACAACTTCAGGAATTTAGAGCAAATGGAGGAGAGAGAGCGTCCCATTCAACAGATACCACGTCCATTTATAGAAATAACAGACGAGTTTAAAAACTCAGGAAGCTGTAGTCGGAGAGAGAAAAGAGAGAGAGAGAGAGAGAGAGAGAGAGAGAGAGGGGAGAGAGAGAGAGAGAGAGACTGTTTACGACCTTAGTGCAAAAACATATTGTCATCAAATGTTCATGTAAACCTAAAATAATCATTTAGGTTTCCCTCATTTACGATGGTGTTGAAATGCAAGAGAATGCACACATAGACAAATCAAAACAACCCAAACAGAACAAGAGGTGAGGTGATCTGTCCTGTCTCTACAGCGGGGGCACGAAAAGCCACAAAAAATGAATCTTCAAAAAACTAAGGGTTGGGTTAGACTTTCTTTGTACTTATTGACATCTGAGTAATTCATGAACATTGTAATACACTGCTAACAACATTTTTGTATCAGATTTTAGCAGCAATTTGACCCTCTTCAACGGAGAACATAACCTTAGACATTCTACTATTTGATTTGTCAAAGATGATTTGACTATTTCTGCAGAAATCTTGCATAAACTTTGCCATAATTATCAATCTGTACTGATTTAATAGAACTCATGATATGTTGACCACCTGGCGCTGTTGATTTGGCCTGCAAGTTCTTGCTTTAAATGAGGATGTTAGGATTGCGAAGTATAGATTAATCTCCTGGATGTATTTCTTTACCTGGACGTTATTTTTAAGTCAATGCATCTTCATTACTGCGCAAGTGTGTCTGCGATCAAATGTGGAAGTGTGATTGTTTTGCTGACGGCGGGATTTCCAGACAAAGTGTTTTTATTGGACCTATCAGTGTTTTCAATCAAAACCAGAATTAAATCTCAGGGAAGCCTTGTACTTGGTCTTTGTTCTGTGCTAATTAGAGTTTGGACACACAGTCAGACAGAGCTCTCACATTATTTTCTCAAGACATTGGACAAGTCACATAAAGGACTACCTACAAAAAAGGTAAAATACGCTACAGGGGGCACATCTAAAGTCATAGACTCTGATGATCCAATAGTTTCCAAGCAGGAAAAAGGTAATCCATTCCTTGACACACCAGATTCCTTGCTAATATTTGAGATGTGAGCAGTGATTTAGAAACAAGAATACCAATCTTTTAGACTTTTGCTTCATTTCTGAACTTGACCTTAAGCTCTTACCTTCTGAACAAGTAACACACTAACACACACACACACACTCAGTCTATGTCTAAACATAGCTCTCCCTTACGTATTTAACAGCGCTGTGGGTCACAGCTTGTTCTATTCTCGGCTCATGACAGAAACGGTGCCAAGCAAAAACAACCAGGAAGTCAATGCTGTGCCACTTCCTGTCTCCGAGATGCTAGCTCAGATTTCAGCTCATGGGAGGTGCACACATGCACACACACACACACAAATATAAAGTACCCTCTTGACCCCTATGTGGAAGGGTGGAGGTGTTTTTGAAGATTCTTTCCCCAAGCGGAGGTACACTTGCGTAGGTATTTGTGCGTAATATGGTTCATGTTTTCGTGTTCTCACATGGGGTGATGACTGTGGACAAAACAGGAAAGAAAACAGCCATTCTCTGGGTGTGTGTGTTAGTCGAGAAGGAATGCATGTATGTGTGTGCGTGCTCAATAAGAATGCATGTGTGAATCCAAATAGCCAATCAGCCAATGTGCGACAAACCTGGAAAGATGGAGGAAATCTGGCTTAATCAACATCTCTTTGTATCAATAGAACTACTGCATTGCATGTGGTTGGTGTTCTGGCTGATCAGAGTCTATTGTAAGAGATAACTTGTGTTTTTGTCGTTCAACAACCTTGTTGTTTTCACAGTAATTGCAAAGTTAACAGGTTGTTTAATAGTCCAATGAGGAACCACAATAACCTTTAATCCATCAATTGGCTCCCTTTTGCCCACAATCCAGTCATTTGGTTTAAAACTTTCTTGTACAACCAGCAGATCCTGAGGAAAGCTAAGGCCATACTCGTGATCTCAGATCACCCACTTCACAGTGAGTTTGACCTTTTACCCTCAGGTCTTGGTTTTAGAGCTCCTGTGAGGAAGACTAGAAGACTTCAGGTCTTTATTTATACCAAGTGCAATTAACATGTTAAACAACAATTAGCCATTTGTTGCTCTTGAATTGCACATTTGCACACCTCCACTTTGCACTTTAATAACTTGGTAGGAATTCCCATTTTGGTTAGTGCTCTTGACTGATCTTATTGCGTTGTTTTATTTTGGTTTTATATTTTGTTGTGTTGTCTGATTTTTTAAATTTGTTTCTGTCTCTGTTTTTACGGTAATGTTGTCCTTCTGTTTCTCGTCTTCTGCGTGCTCCCGCTGCAATACCAATTTCCCCTTGTGGGACAATAAAGAATCTGAATCTGAATCAAATACAATAATTGGATGAATTATCTGCTTGTCTATGTACCTGTCTACCTGGTTGGGTAAAGTTTACGAAGACAACCATGCCCTGTGTTCCTTTCAAGTAGAAACCTCTGGTGGATAAAAATTAAGCCACTGGGGAAGTAGACAAAAAAAAAACTTCATTTCCTCCAGTGTCCACTTGAGGCTGGCTCTGAGTGCCAAGAAATCTGCATTAGGTCGAATATAAAATGCCTATTTTACAGCATAAAAAAGCATTTTATAAAGTAAATACAAACACTACTCGTTACAGCAGATAGTAGTGGAGTTAACAGTAACACGTTACAAAGTTACTGATTAACGCATTACTCCCAACACTGGTTATAACCAAATACCTTCAAAACTTAAGACAGAACCTATAAACGGTTCATTTTGTTTATTCAAATTTTAGCCTGCTATTGTTAGCATGTAGTTTTCAACACAGCTATACCCAAGTCAGGCCTCATAGACCTGCTAGCATAGCTTAGCTATAGGCTTTTTTCAAAAGTAATATTTCCATATTTTGCCTATTGTCCCGTTTCTATTTCAGCCTTTGTCCAGCTGTAATTCCCTGGAAATAAAAATGGATGTCTTCTGAAACTGGACAATAGTTATTGTCTCTACTTCCTCTCATCTGGAAAGAACGTTTTCCCCTTTTGTCTATGTCTGTTCCTCTTTATTAGTCTAAAAACAGAAAAGAAATCTTGATAGTGGACTGCATTGGATTACTCATGCCATATTCCTGTAGGTGCTTTTTCTGTGACGAGAGCTCTTGATTGGCTAATGATGAATCCTGGCAGTTTATAGGCCATTTCATAACGTCTCGCCAGCAGACGGGAAATCAGAGCTCTGAACTCTATGTTACTGGAAATCACAGAAAGATAACAAACTCATACACACACAACATTGGTTTGCAACACTGTTTGAGTTCGTCTGAAGGTCAAGGTTGCAAAGTTTTTAGCATTGAGTCATTTTATGCCTCAACAATGGCTACCACAGTTTGGAAGTTAGGGTTGGGTTGAAGGTTTTTTTTGGGTATACTTCTTGCCAAATAAATGCATGTAAATGTATGTAAATGGTTGAATATCATGTAAGCAGTGTAGCTACAATCAAAATCATATTAGTGTAGTTATTGTTTCTACACTGCTTAGAGGCCAATGTTTTCTCTGTTTTTGGTTTGGAGGCTGTGTAGCAACAGGGAAACAATGTGTTTAAGTTCTTGTAAATTTCTCATGAAGGCGAAGCAATGCATTCAAGGGACCGTCTTTGGGAAGTCATTTAATTTACTACATTGTTAGACATCTAACGTGTCTTAGCTGACCACTTAAAGTTGGGCTTTAGATGTAAGAAAGCAACATCAGCACTGTCATGGGAACTTACAGTCTGGATCCAAAATGTTTAATCGACCATCTCTTATGCTATTCTTTAACGTTCCCATTTCTCGGTTGGCTTCAGGTTCCAAGAAGAAGACCAAGGTCATCAAGAACAACCCTAACCCTGTCTGGAACGAGGTACGCCCTGTATACAGCCTCAAAATATTCATTATTCACCTTTGGGAAAACTACAGAAAAACATAAAGCTAGGATTTTCAAATGGTGGATGGTGGTCCTATAACAGCTTCGAGAAATATTCAAACTGCTAAAAACATTTCTCCCTCCCATCCAAAACCCTCCAATGTACAAACTTCCTCTCACATTCCACTTCCAATGTTTCCTGTCCTATTAGGGTTTTGAGTGGGATTTGAAGGGGACTCCTCTGGACTCTGGAGCTGAGCTGCACTGTGTTGTCAAAGACCATGAGAAGATGGGGAGGAACAGGTACTGAGTGCTGTTTTTGTTATGGCAGTTTAGTCCATGTATAACCAGGCAGGTATCACTTGAGATCTAGGTAGGACAATGATAAATAATACTGTTACGGGATGGAAATATTGGCAAGTCTACCATCCTGAACAAGACTGAAATATCTCAACAACAATGACACTGATTTCCATGAATTGTTCAACTGGCATCCTTGGCCACTAGCGGATTAATCCTGGTGATTTTGGTGATACTCTGGGTCCTGTTGTTAATCCAGACAAAAATGATCAGGATTGGGTATCCACTTTTTTTTCCAACCGAAGGATCACGTAATCCATTTCACTTTTATACCGGTTGTTCAAGGAACAACTGGATTGAAACCAGGATTGGATCACCTGATCCCATCCTATTACGTAATACTTTTTTGATTCCCTTTGAACAATCATATTTATGATTGACTCCTATCTGATACCTTTATTCATGTATTCATGTTGGATTACCTTTAAACAACTGGGCCATGAATTTCTCTCTATTGCCACAATAAGTTTGACTTCTTTATTTTTTCAAGAGTTATTTTTGGGCTTTTTGCCTTTTATATGATAGGACACTGGTTAGAGTAGGAAAGAGAGAGTGTGGAATATAATGTGTGGGGCCGGACCTGAACCTGGGCCGCACGCTTGGAGGACAATGGCCTCCAAACATGGCGTGCGATGTAACCGCTCAGCCATCTGTGCCCCAACAGATGGATTGTTCTGATGTTTCCTACATTTATGTCCTCCATAGGATGACTTACGATGACTTTGGCGATTCCCTCCCTTAGCACTCCTTTCCACCATTTCAATCTAGCCAAAGATGTAAAAAATGACAATATTCCTATCAGCAACTCTTCTCTTTGTAGCTGCTGTAATTTTGAATATGATAAAAACCTTTTCAACATGCCACTGTTGTTCACTTGGTGACCATAGCAACCACTGGACACAAACAATGGTCAGATGAAGTAGTTATGTTGTTCTAATAATAGTATAATGAGATTATTGTAGAATAGCCCCAGCCTGAATGGTATGGTACTTTGTCAAAGATGTTGTCGGATGTCCAATGGCCTTTTCTGTAGATGCCAAGTCCAATGACAATCAACTTATTAACCTTTTAAACATCAATTTCTCGTATTTGTCATATCCTACAAGACGTATCAGGAGCAAAATGAACACGGATCAGTCAAGTGTGGTAATTGAACTGGACAAAACTCACTCAGGGTCAGGGTGTGGCTCCTGGTCCAGAGTTGTTTGTTTTCTGAAAACACCCCTTCAGATGGTTATTTTTGGACTGATCCGCTTCTTCAAGATGTCAAGTGTTATGGAGTTCATTCAGAGGGGAAGGGCCAGCCATGAAGGAATCGGGTCATCCTCTCATTGTGGCCATTGAGTATTTATTCACTCCTGTTTCCACCCATTCACAGGCTGATATGTTGATTGATTTACTGGTCCATTCATCAACCTCTTGTGCTACATTCAGAACCGAGTGGGGACTCTGGACAATCTAGTTGCAGAAATTCACTATGACGTAGCATAAGTGAACCAAATCAGAGCACACTCATTCCCTTTTAGTTTTCAACCAGGCATTTGGAGCTGACAAAGAGCGTCTGCAGAGATGTGTGAAGCATTCGTGTTTTTTCATTCAACTTTATATGCACGTTTCTTGTTTTTTTGCTTAAATAAAGCCAAGCCCTTGTGCTGGGTTATCAAGTTATTAGAAAACTTTTCGACCTAGGGTTGTTTTAAAAAAACCCTCAAAATTCTTATTTTTTATCCAACCTGTGCAAACTCAGTTTTTAACATTTAAATAGCTTAAGTAAAGGTAAGGCTTCTCGTGTATTACATGTCGCACAAGAAGACATTTTAATTGTGTGTTTGTCGGTTCAGGTTTCTGGGGGAAAGCCGGCTGGCCCTCAGAGACGTGCTCAACTCTCCAAACCTGGCCGCCACCTTCACCGTCTCACTGCTGGACACCAAAAGAAACAACACAGGGGTAGGCACACACACACACACACACACACACACACACACACACACACACACACACACACACACTTCTAGATTTATTTACAGTCTCATTGTATCATGGACCAGTGACAAATCATAAATCACTCTGAGCTTCCTGTTTGGATCTCAAAATAAAGAAAGACATCCCTTAGTCAGAATACCTCTATCTGTCTCTTTTTTTCAAGTATGATGCAATTTTACATTATTGCAAAAAAGGGTCGAGACTTGTACGTCATTCAACAACAGTTTGAGCTTTTCAACATGTTCACATTGTTCTTTGTGGCAGGTTTCGGGTGATCAAGGTCACTTGAACCTTAAACGTTAGCTGGTCACTATTCAAACCAGAGCCCAATAATCATATCCCTTGCAATCCGTTATGAAACCATAGAATTGTTCCATAGAAGTCGAGGTCCACTTATATCGTATTGTAATTATCTGTATGCCTTCTTCTTCCCCCAGGCCACGCTGACCCTGCAGGTTTCCTACATTCCTCCTCCAGGATTGGCTCCAATCTTCCAGCCTCCTCACCAGCCTGAAACTTATTCACATAACAACCCCAATGTGGAGCTAGACACCGTCACAAGTCAGAAAATTACTCCCGCATCTTATAACCTTTGGTTAATTAAGGGAATCAATTGCCAATCATGTCAAAAATGTCACATTTCCTTTTTGGTCTTCCTTCTGTCTGTGTCTGTAGTGATTTCTCTGGACACTTTGGGCGAGGAGGACACGGAGAGCATGATAATGGTGGAGCCGCCTGAGGACCAAGGTCAGGACGACGGTCGATCCATGATTATTGTCGGCCCTCAGGGGCCTTCAGGCCACGAGTCCCCCGCTGCCCAGATACCAAAACGCTCACCACCGTCCTACAACACCCACGGAGGTCTGAGGAAGAGAAGGAGAGGAGGAAGCAGTCAGCCCAAACCGCTGCCCAACAAACCACAAGACTTACAGGTTTGTACCAAGTCCAAAGGCCCCTCTAACCAGCGTTCATCTCAGTTATACATAGTCATACAATTAGTCTTAATTGTCCTTCAGTTACTTCCATTGACAATCTTTTTGCACAGCAATAATGCAAGAGAAGCTTGCTAGTGCAACCAGAGAGAGTTCTGTCAGATTGGGAGGTTTCCTACTGTCATTGCAAACTTTGCATGTTGAGCCACTGCTGTGGTTTAAAGATTGTCAACCCTCCGGGGCCCCCTACTGGCCTGTGGCCCCAAGTACTTGCCTGCCTTCCCTGTTGACAAGCAGCACCTCTATATCAAGTCATGAGCTGCACTCACTAAGTACATGTGATAGTGACATTTTTTTGCTGGTGTGAGACAAATATGTAGGTCTAGACCAGTGAATATCAAACATGTTGAACTAACAGACATGTACTGAAGGTTCATGCTCACAGTGCCACAGTGTGGTGATTTTGGTTTATTACACTAGAAACCCAAGACAAAACCTACATGAAAGCCACAAAACATGAACAAGAACCAACAAACTGCATAAATGATAAAGAACACTTAAGTTGAATAGGTCAGTTAATGCGGCTGTTGCTCAGGTGGTGGAGTCGGTCTCTACTGGAAGGTTGAGGGTTCGATCCCCAGCTCCTGCAGCCATTCTTAACCCCAAATTGCTCCCACTGCTTCGGCGCAGTGCATAAATGTGTATGAATGGATTAGTTAATACTGATGGACACTACATAGCAGCCTCTACCATCAGTGTGTGAATGTGTAGGTGTGACCTGCGGAGTAAAAAGCATATTGAGTAATCAGAAGACTAGAAAAGCGCTGTACAAGCTCAAGTCCATTTACCGTTTCTTCCAGATGTTTGACTGTCTTTAATGAATAACTTTTTAACTATTGGTTTATTTGGTACACACGCAACGTTTGTATTTGCTGAATGTCCTAAACATTTGAATTATTATTGTCCTTATTTTTATGTTCAGGTCCGTGTGCGGATCATCGAAGGCCGACAGTTGCCGGGCATCAACATCAAGCCTGTTGTCAATGTAATGGTTTCTGGGCAAACCAAGAGGACCCGCATTAGAAAAGGCAACAACCCGATGTTTGATGAGGTAATGAGAAAGAGAAAACATTGCAAAAACTGTCAGCCTCTAATTCAAACATTACATCCCTTTCTCAGTCATTTTAGTGTTTTCCTCTCCACAGACGTTCTTTATGAACTTCTTTGAGACTCCGACAGATCTGTTTGACGAGCCCATCTTCATCACTGTGAGTACTTCTTTGCTCTAAAATGTGTATTCCTTTCAGAGGAGGATGGATTCATAACTGTGATATTGTGTGTTGGACCATTACAAATGTTAAACCCTTTTCATCTAGGTAAAGTTTTTTTTTTAACCACCAGGTTTGTGACTCTCGCTCACTCCGAACTGATGCTGTGATTGGTGAATTCAAGGTAAACTTTCACCATTCAAACTTTTGACTGTTTTAAATGACAAAGAGAAAAGTATATCTGATGGAGGGTTTGCGCTGTGATGGTGTTTCTTTTTAAGTTTGGCAAATTCAGCCAAGAAAAACAGAAGGCAAATGCAAAAAAAAACCCATCTAAAATGTAGTTATTTTGCTCCTACAGTTAGATGTTGGCACTGTCTACAATGAGCACAGTGAGTATATGTATATGAAGACCAAAACTATACATTCATTTTTAGAGTTTGGATCATTAACCGTTGTTTTCATATTCAGTCAGTTTTAAGTTTCTTAAGTATAAACCCACCTCTCTCTCTCTCTCTTAAGGACACTGCTTCTTGAGGAAATGGCTGCTGCTGTGTGACCCTGACGACCTCTCTGCTGGAGTCAAAGGTTACCTGAAGGTCAGCTTGTTGGTTTTGGCCGCTGGAGACGAGCCCCCGGTGAGTGAGATAAATGGTTTGAAACTAAATAACTCTAAAACTAATAATTGTCCAATTTTTGTTGGTGTACTAAAGTTATGTAAAGTTGTTGTGTAAAATGTGTGGAAATGTGTATCTCTGTATCTGGCAGGCTGATAAACGTGAGTGTGTGGAGGACAAAGAAGATATTGAAGGAAACCTGCTGAGACCGGCCGGTCTGTCTCTGAGAGGAGCCACTTTCACTCTGAGGATCTTCCGAGCTGAAGACCTGCCGCAAAGTTAGCCTGCGTTATTTATTATTCAGTCATCTAAGTTAGAAATATAGATTTACGATATCTTTCTGCTCTACTTTCTGCAGTGGACGATGCCTTCATGGATGGGATGAGGCAGGTTTTTGGGTTTGACAGCAACAGGAAGAACCTTGTGGATCCTATGGTGGAGATCCACTTTGCTGGAAAAACAGTATGACATCTTTTAACATTCGTCAAAGACATCCAATCCATCTAAAAGCTTTATTCCCAACATCACATTCAGAATCCAGTCATTTAAGGTGTTTGGGATTTCTTTCTGTTTAAGATCTGCACTAAAATTCTGGAGAAGAACGCCAATCCACAATGGAACCAGAGTCTCACTATGCCTATTAGGGTAAGAAACCCAAATGATTATGCTACCAAGACACATAAGCTCAGCAGAATTGCTATTTAGTATGTTCTTGTGTTTCCTTCCTAGTTTCCCTCCATGTGTGAGAAGATGAGGATCAGAATTCTCGACTGGTGAATCCCAGATGATATATTGACATTATTTATGCTTTCTTTTTCATTGATGTCTTCATAATATGAACTTTGCATTTAACTTGAAATATTTGAAAAGTCTGTTATTCACTGGGACACAACTTGACCGTTGAGTATGTTGGAGAGTATTTGGCAGATTTTCCCTGTTAAACGTATACTGTATTGGCTACTAAGATCTGAAGCTATCAAGAGTATCTTTTTTTGTATGATTCCCATTATGGATTCAATAATCTTTCCCATGTTTATTCCCAATGGACAATGGATATAGTTATTTATTAGAAACGACAAGTCACTCCAAAACTCAAAATAGGTGAATCATGTACATGTAATAAGGTTTAACTGAGTTACGACTGGGAGATGAAAGGCAAATGTTTATGCTAATTGCTGCAATCAGATGCTAGGGGTTTTAAGAGTGACCAAATGTCCTCTTTCCTAGCTTCTCTCCTCCTTCAACTTTGCTCTAGCTCTGTATAGAGATGTCACTTATAGTTAGAAAATTCTCCAGTTTATAGTGATGCTTCTTAATGTGTTAAACCATTTGATTTAAAAAGCATGTGTCAGAGCTTTGGATTCTTCTTCATCTCCTTCCAGGGACAGAGCCAGTCACAACGATGTCATCGGCTCCACCCATCTCTGCATGTCTAAGATTTCGGCTCCTGGTGGAGAGATTGATGGTGAGTAACGTCTAAAATGTCTAAAGAAAGTAAAGTAAGTAAAGTCTAAAACTGGTCTACGCTGGACTGGACACGGCCAGTCTGGTTTGGAGTGTTTTAGGCTGAAATGGCCTGGCGTTGTTTTTGGCTTCTTTACATGTCTGGTTTGGTTCAGTCTTCGTAAGAAATCACGTTTTGGACCACCAGATGTATCTGTAGTACGTGACTATAACAAAGCATGGAGTGTTTTGCATTAAGATGCATGAGGACTAACTAACCATCCACTCAAATGAATGTACTTTGAACACATTCCTTGCTTGGTTTATCCGTCCTTGGAGTGCCTCACAGTCCTCTCGCCTGGGTCAAGAAGACCTGCATGAGTTCTACACCTCTTTCTCTGTTGATCACTAATTCAAGTAATGTTTTTAATAATGTGAACAGTTACTGATGGATTCACTGACGGGTTTACTTAAGACTAAAGCCTTGTTCACACCTGCACAAAACTCCTGAAAAGCTCCTGAAGTTTTTGGGGTGTCAAATTATTCACTCTGACTTTATTCAGACTTTCTCTTGCCAGCCCCCTAGTATTTTTTCCATGTGAAGTCCGAGCTGATGTGAGAACACAGCAGGATAAAATCAGGAGAACTCACTTCAAGTGAGTGGGAGGAGATGGTGACATTTATTCCCTGCCATCGGTGCCAACCATAGACAGTGTGCACTCAACCTTTAGCATGTTCCGAACTACACATACTGTAGCACTGTTATAAAGGCAAATATTCTCATTGTAGCATAGCATACTCTGTTGCTCTGTCCCCCTTCTGCGTCATTCTTTTTACATCACGTTTTGCCTCAGGGGATCCCCCTACTCCCTCCCGTCCGACAGGGATAGTCTCCCGCTGTGAGGTGCATGTGTGAACGACCAGATTAGAAAGATTTCAGGGGCAGTACACCTACAATGATCTTGGAATTTCAAGGAGTGCATATATGAAAACAACTTCAGTAAAATTCATTTCTGCTGTGGTGGAAAGATTGAACAATTTCACTCACTTCACGGGGGGTATCTTGTTTCAAGTGACTTAAGTTGCAAACAAGTCAGATGATTTTTTTATTGAGTTTTCACATTTTTGTGTAGTGTGCTGTAGCGACTATAGTGGATATGAATGACCATGGAAAGCCTGGGCATTTTGATTCAGCATTCTTTTGAGTTTGTCTTCCAATGCATTTGTTTGGGTTTGAGTGGTGTTTCCTCTTTAACACTGAACATCATCTATCCGTAATTCTGAACCATCCTTCCTTTCTACGCATTCAGATGACTTGTCTCAACGGACCGTCCACTCTGGCAGTACGTCCATCATCCTCTTTTCCTTTTGTCTGAAACAGATCAGTTGTCAAAGCCACTGTTCCACTGTATATTTTCCCCTCTTTCAACTCATAACTGTTTCTATCTTTGTTTAATTCTGATGAAACTCTCTGAATCAATTTTGTGTAGTGCATATAATTTTCAGAATTTCATCAATCAGACACTTATTCTCTTCATCATTTTCTTCGTTTCACAATGTTCCCGATTTCAAATCTGTTGACCCTCTTTTTGTCATTCCAGTTGACGACAGTCTTGGTTTCCTGCCAACATTTGGTCCATGTTTCGTCAACCTGTACGGCAGCCCCAGAGAGTTCACAGCCTTCAACGATCCACACGAATCACTAAACCTTGGAAAAGTAATTAGACATTTATTTTTCACTTAAACATACAATAAGTAATATTATAAATCAAAGCTGGCATAAGTAGCTTTGGAGTAAGTTACTTGTTTAGCTTTTTTTGTTCTAACGTCCTTTAAAATTAATCCGAGTTAATGTTGAAATGTCTTTCAAAAAACGTGTCTTGACCACTTTCAACTTTCGCAACCAAAAAACATTTTTTATTCCAATCTGCTCTTGGCTTTTGATCTTCGTCTTTTTTCTTAAACTGCCTTCAACTCCAACTCTCTTAGTCATAGCTTAATTTCCCCTTAAGAAAAGCACAAATTCCCTGTTTTGGCACTTACAAGATATGCAGGTTTCACTTACATTTTTGGCTAGAAGATAAGATTGTAAAGACGTTTTGTTAATTGTATGGCATAAATGTCTTTATATCATTTTGAAAAAAAAGCATTAACATTTTAATGAATGTTTTACCTTTTTGTGTCTCAGGGAGAGGGTGTGGCATACCGAGGTCGAGTTTTAATGGAACTTACAACAAAGCTGGCTGACAAGCCAGAGCAGAAAACTGGAGATATTTCATCAGATGACTTGCTGGTGGTCGAGGTAAGAAGGAATAAAAGACTGCATTTTATAAACACTTCAGTTATCAGTAATAACACTTGAAAAATATCGAGAGAGATCGCCAATCTCCTACCCATCCTTCCCTTGTGTTTCTAACAGAAGTTTCTCAGGAAGAGGAAGTTCTCCCTCTTTGTGGCTTTTTATTCAGCCACTCTCCTCCAGGACGTCGATGATGCAATCCAGTTTGAGGTCAGCATCGGTAACTATGGCAACAAGTTTGACTACACCTGCCTCCCTCTGGCCTCCACCACCCAGTTCAGCAGAGCCGTTTTTGATGGTAGGTCAAAATCGTCTGTATTTTGTGCAGTGTAAAAGACATTCAAATACATATATAAAGCACTGTAATATTTTTGTGTAGTAATTTAATTAAGTTTTCAGCAAATGCATAAATGTGTATAAAATTCATAAAATGTGCCTGAAATGGGTGTAGCTGAAAAGTAAACAGCTAAACTACGTTTGCTATAAAAGTTGTTTATTTTGGGTTAACATTAGGGGTTGTAAGTTCAAACTGATACCAAAGTTTGTCACTTCAAAAGGTGAAGATAATGGTGGTATCACTGGTTCAGAAGGTCTCACTGCATCGTAGCTTAAAACAACAGGATTCCATAACATTTCTACTGTAATTTAATTTTCTACAATATCTATTATTTTGGTGAATCAAAGTTAGTTATCTGTTCTGAGGGTTTTGTTGTAAATGTATTTTTTCATTGATGATTTCGATGATAACGGTTGCGTTGTTTCAAACTGTGTCATGTTTGTGTTCTAGGATGCCACTACTACTACCTTCCCTGGGGAAACATTAAGCCAGTGGTTGTTCTGTCTTCAGAGTGGGAAGACATCCAACCAAGGATTGAGGCTCTCAACATGCTTCTTGCTGTCATAGACAGACTGGTGGGTGTTGCATCTATGCTTGTGTGATAGGACATCAAATTGAGAAATTAAAAATGTAAATGAGGGAATTCTTGCGTCTCTTCTTTTAAACTACACATAGAACAGTAAACATCCAAACCTGTGTTTATGGTTGTTTAGGAGGCAAACCTGCAGCGGGTGAGCCTGGAAGTGAAGGCAGGCGGCGACCTGGAGGAGGTGGAGCTCCGAGTGGTGGAGCTGTTGGATCAGATCATCATAGACTGCAGGTAAACACTGTCTATTGTCCCAACCAAGTCCAATGTACTTCTGATTTGCATACAGTTGTGTTATTCTTTGAAGTACATATTTTTCAACTACTGTATATTTAATTGTAGATTTTACTCAAGTCTACTCCCTTTAAAAGAGAAATATTGTACTTTAGGCATAATTTGATTAATCTTAAAGACACCCTTCCTGGTTACTTAGCTTGATACAACTTCAAGTAGAAAACCTATAATCAGTGAATAAGAAATTAAACGTTTTTTCCACATAACCCTTACAAACTAAAATATAAATGTGTTTAATAAACACAGTGCTTTTGGTGTGCATACAAAGTAGTAATTTCTTTATTCATACTCAAATTCTTTTTGAATAAAGATCTTTTGTCATCCGCATCATGCGAACGGAAACAGTTTTTGGCTGATTTCATGTTTATCAAAAAGACATAAACTAGAATTGGACAGAACAGTTTTGTAGATGTTTATAGTTCATGTAAGAGGAGATGAAGTTTTTTTGGATTTGTTGTTATTTCATGAACTTGTAATGATCATTAAGCTTTTTAATTGTGTTGCATTTTCTAATATCCACCATTGTTAAAGTACTTTTGCTTACTCTTTAATCACAAAACGTCCCACTGCAAATAGATGCAACACTTCTGTTATTTCCTATGTTGTCTGTCTCTCTCTCTTTGTCCAGTGAAGAGCTGCCCTCTCTTGACCAGTGGCAATGTGCAACCCCTCTGGATCGGTCCTTGAGGTACATCCGTACTCTCCACCTTCAGCAGATAGTTGCGGGGGCGCTGGCCCTAAAGCACGGACCTGCCACTGAACTGTCAACAGTGCTGGAGCAGGCAGAGGACTGGGCCAGCAGGCTGAGGACCATGGCAGAGGAGGTGAGATAATTATGATAATGATTGAAGACTGGTTAATAAAGTTTTAAGGAATGTTTGTCGACTTCATGGACTTAGTTTTGGACCAAAGATTCATGACAGTTTTCCATTTGGAATTGGAATAAGTACTCACACAAAAAACCTTTTAGCTTTTTTATTAATTGTATTTTATATTTCTAACTTATTTTCTGAAATATTGAAAGGAACAATGTTGGTTACGTTACGTTATAGTCAAAGCTTGTAGTTCATAGCTCTAGTTTTTAGAATAGCTATTTCCCTAGTATTTATTTATTTCTAATATGTTTTGCAATAACCTTTAGATTTTTGTCTGTTTAATTATCTTTTTCTTTGTTTCTATGTTAAGCACTTTTCTGCTGCGTGTTTTTATGATAGGTTTTAAATAAAGTCGAGTTAGTACCATGTGTCTCTCTCTCTCTCTATCTGTAACTCTCTGTTTATTATGTTTCTCATCCCAGCCCCAGAACAGTCTTCCAGACATAGTGATATGGATGCTGCAGGGCGACCGCAGGGTGGCATACCACCGCATCCCAGCACACACTGTGATCTTCTCCCAGGAACACTGTGGGAAACACTGCGGACAGCTGCAGACCGTCTTCCTCAAGGTAAACAC
The DNA here is from genome assembly GCA_020745685.1 of Tautogolabrus adspersus. Classification (NCBI taxonomy): domain Eukaryota; kingdom Metazoa; phylum Chordata; class Actinopteri; order Labriformes; family Labridae; genus Tautogolabrus; species Tautogolabrus adspersus. The sequence continues at coordinate 18,567,985 of CM036556.1, read as the reverse complement.
ACAAACATGTTTAGGTTACTTATGGGGACATTACATTCACTTTCAATCATTTTCTGGGGACTCCTTTATCACTGACTTAAAATGGACTTTTACCTAATTGAGGACATGTTTCTTTGTTTCATTTGGCAAAGTGGTCCCCAATGAACTAGACCTAAGCATGTGTCCCCAAAAGGATGCCTAGACACACACACCACACACACACACACACATTCGGTAAAATACCTAATGCCATCTAAAATAAATTTCCCCTGCCCTGCTTTATGTGTTTGGCAGTATCCACAGAGCAGCGGTGGAGAAGCCAAACTTCCTGGTCAACTGAGGGTTAAAGTCTGGTTTGGATTGGCTGCTGATGCCAAACATTTCAACCAATACGCTGAAGGAAAACTATCAGTGTTTGCTGAGACGGTAAGAATTAGGGTTAGGGCTAACCCTAACCCAAACCCAAGTGCTGCTGCTGTGAGTGAAGATGTGTCGATAAATCCAATGTACCATATAAACTCTGTCGTGAATTGAAATCTTACAACTGTTTCATAAGCCCTGCCCCCTTCTTGGTGTTAATGTTAGTAAAATTGTAAAGTTCTCACAGCTACTCACACACAGATACTAAACACAATAATTAGGGTGACAGATTTTCCATATTTTCTTTCAACTATAGTTGCATCTAAAAGATAAAAGCTTAAATTCTCTACCCAAAAAACAACAGTTTTGCAAGAAATTAACCTTAATATGCAACTTTAATAAAACAGTAACAACAAGCTTATTAAGTAAGCAAGAGCTCCATAAATGAAAAACATTTAAACTACATCTTGAGGCTCTCGGTCCTGTGAAATAATAGCATGTTTGCTTTAAAAGAGGGTTGAATGTATGAAATATACCAACTAAATGTAATCTGTTTCACCTTGAGGTCCAATAAGATTTGTTTCTGAAAACATTTAAGGTAACACACACCCTCTTCAGTTGATGAATATCAGTGCTGGCTATACTTACAAGTCATAATTCTGTAGTTTGGTCCCAATTTTAAAAGCTATTTTCTTGCCTGTGTTTTAAGGCTTTGTTTCTTCATGTTGTCATCCCCACAAGTTTAAAGGACTACACATATAAATGTAATTGTACTTTACATAACATCAACTTGCAGTTAACTATGTACAGCTTGTAGTAATCATGCTTTAAATTAACTTAGGACATGCTTCTTATACTATTATAACTTGTTTTTGTAGATTTTGCACATATTCCTATATTATTTGCATGGCACCTTTATGTTTCTACAGTAGGGGGCGACAAAACCTTCTGTTGCCATTATGTTCTTAAAGTGTCATCAAATGATTTAAAACTATTTCTATATCTCTTTGTGTAGTATGAGAACCAGACCCGACTCGCCCTGGTGGGCAGCTGGGGAACTACAGGTCTGACCTACCCGAAGTTTAGCGACATTACTGGAAGAGTCAAACTGCCCAAAGAGAGCTTCAAACCCTCACATGGCTGGACCTGGGCTGGAGACTGGTTCATCAGCCCTGAGAAGACGTAAGTGTGCAATCTTTTACCCTGTCATTATTCTTATAATTCAATATCTCACTTTTTTGAAATACAGACTTTTTTGATGAAATTTTGTCCTAAACAATTAAACAATCCTAAACATATTTTTACTACTTACAGGCAAATTAGTCCATTATTTCTTTGGTTCTTTGAGTTTAACTTATAAATGTGAAGCCACAATTTTATTCTTTAAAGTTGAACTTCCATACAACACTGTAATATATCTTCTTCTTTGCATGTGCATTTTTTTTAAACACATTTCAACTGTCTCGCATTCGTCTATCATGGCTTTGGTTGAAAAAATATATCCTTTATAATTTTTTTCTTCTGTCATTTGCAGAATATATCTTTTTTTGTTTACTTTTCTTTATTTCAATCCAGTGCATTACTTCAAAAACAACCAGCTCAAAGCAAAACTACAGAGGCGCGATGAGAACAGTTAGCATTTGTAAAAATGTTGCCGTTGTGAAATGAACTCATGGGCAAAGTCAACAAGTTATCCAGTATCATTGGGTGTGGTTGTGTGTATTGATTTGTGCTGTTTGTGTCTGTGATGATAAATCCTCAGACTGTTGTTTGATGTGGACGCTGGTCACATGACCTTCACAGAGGAAGTGTTTGAAAACCAGATGAGACTGCCAGGTGGACAGTGGATCGGTATGCCGGAGGGCTACACTGATGTGGTATGTATATGTAAATATTGTATGCGATTGTGTTGGTGTTTCTACATTTTTGTGACTTCTCCTATGTCTGTTAATCAATAAACTGTATGTGTGTCAGAATGGAGAGAAGGCGGTGCCAAAAGATGAGGTGGAGTGTCCTCCAGGTTGGGTTTGGGAGGAGGTGGAGTGGAGTGAAGATCTTAACAGGGCTGTGGATGAACAAGGTGCATACACACTAACGCAAGAAAAACAACAACTTTCCAACTGGAACTAAATGAAATCCAGCACCTATATTTCCAATTCTGTTAGTGTGTATATGTGTTTCCAGGCTGGGAGTATGGCATTACCATCCCTCCAGATCGCCGACCCAAGTCGTGGGTGACAGCAGAGAAGATGTACCACACCAACCGGAGGAGAAGATGGATGCGACTGAGAAGGAGGGACCAGCAGAAGATGGAGGCTCTCAGAAAGGTAGAAATAAAGATAGAGACACATTTTCTGGCAAAGGGAAAATTCATGATGTCAATGATGACTTACTCTTTAAATATTTTGTCTTGATTAATGTTATAAAATGTTGATAAACCTAAATAGATGCAGAAAAGTATTACAAAGATTGAGATTTGATGACGTGGCGTACATCTCAGCCCGAATTTTAGGTCAACAAAATAGAACATTTCTAAACACTGTGTAAAACAGAAAAAGAGGAGAGACACTAGCCAAAATAAAAAGGAAGAGCATTTTTTCAAAATTAGCTTGAACATTATTTCCCTTTATTTCATGGTAATACTTTTCATCAGTTGAAAGTTGTTTTTACCACCATTTCTTGTGCTCTTGTGGATTAATTGTATTAATATGTATTGCTTTTGACCTTAACATCGCTCCAGTAACTGAAGGCTCATCCTCTAATGGGAGCAGTTTCCTCGACAAGCCTCTAGATGGTGACATAGTTGCACAAATGATTCACAGAAGATGTGAAACTCCAAGAGGTTAAGATGGTTTGTGTGTGTGTGTGCTCTCACAGCAGCGTCCAGACGACACAGATCGGGAGGGCTGGGAGTACGCCTCCCTGTTTGGCTGGAAATTCCACCTGAAGCCGAGGAAGACGGACAGCTTCAGGAGGCGCAGGTGGAGGTACCGCATGGAGCCGCTGGAGAAGACTGGACCGGCGGCCATCTTTGCTCTGGAGTGTTCTCTGGTACAGGAAAGAAACAGACTCTAACTCTTTTATTTATTTGATATATTGTCACATATGTCAGTACATACTGATACAAATAAAATACTACATGGCCAAAAGTGTGTGGACACCTGCACAACCTGAATTTTGATAGTAATGCCTAGTTTACATTTGAATTGTTGTTTATAAGAAAGTGTTTGAAGGCCCCTGTCAACGGCAGTGTACTCCTGTGGTTTTCATCCCATGTTTGCCTGTTCTTGTCTTGCTAAATGAGATCTCAATCTCCCCTTTCCTTCCACAGAGCAGTATAGAGGACAAAAATGATGACAAGTCGGTAACAACCACGTTTGGAGTCAACAGACCGACTATTTCTTGTTTCTTTGACCGTAAGATACACAATATTTATTCCTTCCCTCTCCCCCTCTCATCAAGTTTCCCTTCTTTCTCATTATTTCTTACCTCTTTTTATTTCTATTTAATTACATGTGCTTGTTTTTGTGTATGTATTCGTGTCAAGGTGGCACCCGCTACCACCTGCGCTGCTACCTCTACCAAGCCAGAGACCTGATAGCCATGGACAAGGACAGCTTCTCAGGTATTGTGCAGAGAAATATTCGTCCCCAAAATATTTCTCTTAAGTAGTAATGCGAATGACTTGTGCCAGAAACATTTTGTTTTTGGCACTACGTAACTTTGGCAGCTGCCCTCATTTATCTCGCAGAAGTGCGACCGACTTTATGGCACTAGTTCACACACCAGCCTTCAGCTAAAAAGAAGCCAGTTAGTTTGTCTCTATACTGTAGCATATAATAAATTACCCTCTCCAATGTAGCTATATAGCCATGGCCTATAGACATTATGCTAACAGAGTAGCACACATAATCAGTATGCAAACAACAGGCTGAAGATGCTAGCAGAGTCATATTTGCACAAAATCTAGTAACATTACTGTACCTTTGAACAGTAATTCCAGATTTATTGTTTGGCTTTTAACAATGTCTTTGCAGGCTTCGCCACTCTCTGTTTGTTAACAAATGTTAACTCATTTTCTAAGAGGGGGCGGGGTGACAGCGATTGTTTACAACAGGGTTTTTGCACTCAGAGACCTTGAGTTCAAAGCCCACCAAACAGAAGTCCTACAAATTGTTGCTTTAAACCAAGCTGTGTTTTACTTTTTTTGTAAAGTAACAGAGACAAAGAGCAAGACTTGAATGATTAATACGCGCCAGTATTAAAAAAGCTGAAATTATGAATGGGCCTTGGTGGTACCGCTCTCTCCCTAGCAAAGTAAAAGACTGAGGGAAAGAACAGGGGAAAATAAGGTTATAAAAATAAAGGTTGACACAGAAAGAGAGGGAAAAAAAGGAAAATGTTTTTCTTTTATTTGAAGAAGGTCATGGAAACTACAGCTTCTGTGTGTGCGTTAATCAGAAACCAACCGCAGACTCAGATGTGAAAACAGAGACGAAGCTTTAAAAAACAGAAGGATGAATAGACAGAGGAAGAGAGGAATGATAGATGACAGAGAAAGGCTGGTCAAAGAGAGGGTTAGAAGGAAACGCACACACACATATACACAGTGTAATGGATGAATAGAGTTGATGGATGGGTTTGAGTTGTGTGTTAATCCGGTGTCTAATGGTGTCTGGTCAGCCATGATTAAAGACTGAATAAAGTATCAAAGACTTAGGTCTTTCTTTTCCTCTTTCTCTTCCTTTTTCTGCGTCTCTCTTTGTTTATCGGGACCTGCTGCCTTTCTTTCCCTGCTCTGAAATTTGTTTACTTCTATGTCAATTAATCAATCAATATTGTTTAGTATAGTGCCAGTTCTTCTCTGTAACTAACTTCTCGTTAGCTTCTGGTTTCGATATGAAAAATGATGTGCACAGTGTGCTTGATATTAAAGTCATTATATCATGAAAACTCTGCTACTTGTTGACAGCAGCATGATCCATAAATGTTTTTAACTCTCAGTTGTTTCGAGCAACCAAGGCTAAAATGTAATCCAGCTAGCTAGGGGATTAAGGCTAATGCAGAAGGTGATGCAGTCTGTAAATTCAACCTTTTCTTTAGACATATGACATTACGAAGAAAGCCGTCTAAAAAACTCTTAAACATACCGTCCATAGAAAGTCACATTCATGGCTATATAAGACGACATTAGCTACAACTTGGAAAGTCTTGTAGGTTTTCTTCAACTTACATGGCTATGGATTCGTTAGTGGTTGGTTCATGAGACTCGTTTGTTAAATATGGATTTTTCTCTATTTATAAACTTTTTTTAGAGGCTTAAACTTTTATATAATAATTGATAGAGCTTCATCTTTCTGTTAGTAGCTACTACTTAGTTACCTTTTGACAAAAACAGCATTGATTGGTTTCGTGGCTGCCATTCCCAAGTCTGATTGCTTGCGTTCCATTGAAATGACATTTATGTTGTGCATAGGCCTTCATATTTGTTCGTGTCATCGCATTTTCTTGCCTGTTTTTTTTTATTTTCCTATTTTTGGAATTATTTTGGCGATGACCCATATTCCCACATTCAGATACTTTTTCCTTCCATCTCTTCCTTCTTTCCTCAATTGTGTTTCTATCACCTCTCTTTCTTTCTCTCTCTCTCTCTCTTTTGCTTACCCCTCCCCCATCTCCATCTTTTGCCTTCTCTTCACCGTTCTTTTCTCAGTCTTCATTGTGTTTATGTACTTTGTGGCTCCTGCTGGGGTCCAACCTACAGCTACTCATACACATACACACAAAAACTTACATAACCCCCTGGGGTTGTTTGTATTGCTGTTTATATGAGCTAATGGGCTGCTGGGAATAGACGATAATTGAATGGGTCACCATAGGTGGTGTGTCTGAAGATTATGTGTGTGTGTACAGTATTTTTGTGTGTTTGTGTGTCAGTCCCAAGGTTAATTGAGGGCTGGTGGGAAAATGCAACTTAGCTTCTGTTTACTCTTTTGCTAACGGCTCCACAGAGACTCTTTACTCGGCCTGAAATAACAAACTATTCACTTTGTGTGTGTGTGTAACTGTACATGTATGTGTGTCTTTATGCATGTGTCCACATCGTGAGCTGTGTGTGTTTGTGTTAACATGGAGGAGAGTGGTTGTGACCTGGAATAACAAACTTCTCGGAGCAGTGTTCCCAGCTCTCAGTCTTAAGCGCGGCATTCCCAAGTTACTGATGTCACTGTGTTGGATGCTGGGATAGTTTGGGCATACATATAACGTTTGTTCTGCTGTACTTCAGAGGATCCTCATACAGACTATTCTCCAAAAACGCTTGAAATAACGTGTGATGATTTGCTCAGAAAAAATACAAAAAACAAAAAAACTTTCACATCATCAATGTTGAAGTTTCTGTCTGTGTTAACATAGGATAAAACCAGAGAACAAAACTGAGATCTTCAAGATTTCTCCAACATAACATTTGGATGATTTCCATTTAATGCAATTTTATGCTTCCTCTCCAACAGGGGGAAATACTACACCTTGTTGCTACACGGCATCGCCGACAGTTTAAGTGTGTAGTTACTTTTTAAGTTAAGATTTCACAGGAAACAAAAGAACATTTATGATCAGCCAATGTCCTCCATTTTGTTGTCTGAAATTTGCAATGGTCCCTAGAAAGACAGAAATACAAGAACACACAAACACACACACTAAGCCGACGGTACATTTGACCTTTTTCACATTTGCAAATAGTCCCTAGAAAGAAAGAAATACAAGAAAACTGACTGGGTAGTTCTGCCTTGTGGTGTAATTTGTCGTCTTTTTTGGCATTCCTGCTCCCAATCAGCGTTGTAACTTCACACACAGAAATACACAAAAACACATTACAGTAGGTGGCTAATGATGTGAATAAAATAGGTAGCCACGGTAGATCTAAAGTGTTAAAATCATCAGGTATTAGTTTGGAACTGTAAATCGCAAATATTCCTGATCATTCAGGTATGATTGTTTTCTCTCTCCAGACTCCTACGCCATCGTGTCATTCCTGCATCAGTCCCAGAAAACAGTGACTGTACGTAACACTCTAAACCCCATCTGGGACCAGACACTCATCTTCTATGAGGTGGAGATTTTTGGCGACCCTGAGGTCACCATGGCAACCCCACCCAATGTTGTAGTGGAGCTTTACGACTCAGATACATACGTGAGTGTGTGATAACTCTGAATATTTATGTTAATTTCATGCATTTAGTTCATATTTTGTCCCATTTTGGGCCAAATAGAAACATGTCATATATTTTATCAAGTGTATATATGATAATATATATCTATGTGGTTTCCATGTCCAGAATGCCGATGAGTTCATGGGCCGCTGTGTGTGTCAGCCCTCCCTTACATCCTCCCCTCGTCTGGCCTGGTTCCCAATTCGTTTAAGGGACAAGAACGCTGGCGAGCTGCTGGCCGCCTTTGAGCTCATACGCAGAGAAAAGGTCAGAGGTTAACCCTTACCAAAATCATCAAAACTTTCTGAATCTTCTGCTTCTATTTCTGTTCTCTCTTTGTTGTTATCCTTTTCAACTGTTCATATATCAATTTGAAAAAATGCATGTTGCATTCAAAGGCTTTTGGAATATTGGTACTTTCTCCGTTTAAATTTCTTCATGGAATATCTTAAACATGAGACATTTCAACTTTTTAAAAATAATTTGATAGCAATAAAGTATTTCATTATTTTGGTATCTACAGCCAGCAGTTCACCATCTTCCAGGACAAGAGGTACGTTTTTCATCTCTTTCTTCTTTTTCTTAAACCATTTTTCCTGGATTTGCATCTCTTAAAAACCGCTGTCCCAAACACTTTCAGTCTTTAAGTTAAAACTTGTCTGTTTCTGACCTACAGGGAGACATCCTGACATCCACCAATGTCCTAGATGAGGTAAATCCCACAAATTGGATAATAAATAATTAAAAGGAAACACAAGTTTTTGATTCTTTAGATAAATAATAGAGGCAAGAATCTTGCTTCAAAATGAAACCAAAATTGTACAAATTAATGTAGACCTATTTTCCAAGTCCATATCTTTGATGTGCTTTTACGTTCTGCTTAAATGCTGAGTCTGCAAGTGTTCTCTTTTAGTTTCCCAACTTTTTTGTCTCTCTTTCTTCAATGTTGCTTCCTCAGTTGATGTTTCCTGGATTCCTCTCTGAAAACCTGCAGCAATGGGTACTATGTGAACACAGCCCTTAACAAAATAGCAAATATAAATACTAAAACAAACTTTTCCTGTTCATTGGGGGGCGGCAGTCCTGGGGGGCGGCAGTCCTGGGGGGCGGCAGCAGCTCAGTCCGTAGGGACTTGGGTTGGGAACCGGAGGGTCGCCGGTTCAAGTCCCGATGCGGACCAAAATATGGAAGTTGGTCTGGTAGCTGGAGAGGTGCCAGACCACTTCTCGAGCACTGCCGAGGTGCCCTTGAGCAAGGCACCAAACCCCCACAAGCTCAGGGGGCGCCTCCTGTGGGCTGCCACCGCACTCTGACATCTCTCCATTAATGCATGTCCACAGGTCTCATTGTGCATGTGTGTGATTCAGGCCTATGTGTGTGAGAAGCATGTCTCTAAAATAACAGAGTGCGAACCAGAATTTCCCCTCGGGGATTAATAAAGTATATAAAATAAAAAAATAAAAAATAAAAAATGTAGTTGTGTGTAACAAACCAGCCCTCATATATGTGTCCTATTCTAACCACTCATGTCTTTGTTTACCACAAAAGTAAAACATTTTTGGTACTTAATTATTTAAAAAATGTATCTAAAGATGTTTTTTCCATTTAGAGTGGAAGCCCAGAGAGGACTTTTTAAGACGAGAATATTTTTCTTTTTTTGTTAATAGTCCTCACAACTTCAAAAAAAGTTTGTAAATTATATCCTTGGATTTATAGAATTTGCATATTGCCATGCGATGTTTTTCTGAAATGTAATCTCAACATATGCTTACATTTTAATTGTATTAATAATCTTTTTTTATAAAACTTCAATCATAAGAATCCAAATGTGTTGAATCAAAATCCAACATGTTTGGTAAAGTTATTTACTGTTTAAAAGATAAATAATCAGTTGAAAACAGAATGAAACCAGACAAACAACATGTCCTCTCCAGCCTTTCAACACACATTTTACCAGCAAATAACTTCATGAATAACTCAGTTTGACCAAAAACCTGAATGTGTCTTAACTTGATTTAACACTATTAAACATTTCATAATTTAAATTCCTTCTAAAATGAGTAAACTGGACTAGTAGTAAACAGCATGGCTTGTTGTTTTCTTTTTTATTTCCTGTTGATATTCCGTCACTGACCTATCACTGTCCTGTGTGCTTGTTGGCAGCCGGAGGAGTCGGACCTTCCCCATCCCCCGCCTCAGAGAGAGACCAACGTGTTTGTGGTTCCTCAGGGGATCAAACCTGTTCTGCAAAGAACTGCCATCGAGGTATAGCTAAATTAAACAACTTTAAATCATATCTGTCTGTACACCTTGTTAGTAGCATTACTTTTTAGTTAGTTTGTAATTGATCCTGTGTGGAGGACCCCAGCTGTGGTTAGCTGTAATTCACAACGTCACAATGTCATCCATACAATCCCACCACAAGACAAGTAAATTGACAATAATGAGTCTTACCTCTGTTCCTGTCCTGTCTGTCAGATCCTAGCGTGGGGCGTCCGTAACCTGAAAAGCTTCCAGCTGGCCAGCATTACCTCGCCCAGCCTGCAGGTGGAGTGTGGAGGCATCATGATCCAGAGCTGCGTCATCCGCAGCATGAAGAAGAAACCAAACTTTGATGTGAATAAGCTCATCCTTGATGTGGTGAGAATACAGAAAACACACTGTATTACACACAGACACACGTAACACAGATGTAATCAGTACTGAGGCTCAATGCTTTCATGGCTAATGAGCGTCCTGCTGGGATGTGGTTTGTTCACGTCATTAATCTTCATCAGGATAACCACAATAATCGACTCTACTGTTTCTTCTCTACTTCTAAACGAGGAGAAATCTTCCGTTAGATTAAAAACAGAGAGTCTGAATTTGGAAATAGTTTGTCTTTCCATTTAGAGAGAAACTCTCTGCAGTTTGGAGTTGGTAAGATGAAGGGCGGAGGACAACCATGGCTTCTACTGTAAACATGTAGTACTAATCCTGGATAAAAGAAAATTGGAGATATAAATCATGAATGTGACTTAAAAGGAGCAATATGTTAGATATATACCGAATGAAATGTTAAAATGACCTTACTATATGGTCAGGCATTAAGGAAAAATGCTTTGTTGCAGGCAGCAGCCAGTATGTCCTCCTTCTAAGTTTAGATTCTGGTCCTGAAAGGTCTGGATTTGTTTGGACCAGAGAAGGTAGGCAGTTTTAAGACACCCCCACATGGCCGTTTTGGACACCGCTCGGTTAGCCAGGCAAACGGCAAACCAGCAGGTGTTTCAGCGATGGAAGCTGAAACTGATTGTACCCGACCTAAAAAGCCTCTGCATGTTTCTAATAAGCTCCACGAGCAGAAATGTGGTAAAAATCTGATAAATATTAGAGATGCTTTTGAAAATGGAGAGAGGTTAGAACACAGAAAAGTTTTAAGTCTGAGTGTCCACTTGAGGTAGGCTGCAGAAGCACAGGAAGTCACATACACACCTATTCAAAAAAGAAAGTTTTTACAGCCGAAAGTAACATGTTTACAGCCTAGTTAAAAAAACTAAATAGCATTGATAAGCTCATGTCTCGATCGGCACACACTGTACAGGGGGTGAGTTTTTTTGATAACTCGTCTGTTTTGGTTTAATGAAGGATAAGAGTTATTCACAATAAGGCGCCTAGCTGACCTGATTGACAGGCGGGCGCAACGTATAGGTTTGTCAAGAGGCTTAAAACCCGCCTCAGTTCCAGCTGTCGTTAGGTTGACTGAAAGTTAGGCTGAGATGGCATTTCCAGCATGGAGACCGCCATCGATGGGACTCAAAAGCCCCCTGCAGGAACATATGTGTGACGTCACTCGCGCTTTGTCCATTAATATTTACAGTCTATGGCTTCAACCTTTGTGCAGAAGTGTTAGCACTCAGCTGCCAGTCTGCAGGTCGTGTATTTCTTTTATGGTTCAGACGTTTGTCAAAAACCACTCCTGCCCCAAAGTAAGACAATACTCGAGTAAATAGGCCAATCAAATGAGATTCCAGATTTTAAGTCAATACGCCACTTTTAAAAAGATTTGTCTAAAACATCTTTCATGCACTAACATGAATTTCTTCACCTAATTTGACTTCATCAAACCAATGTTATTGGATTTAATAGAGAAATTTTCTCCACTTCAGTCATTTATTATAATCAACACAAACCACAATGTTTAAAGAAAAAATGGCGTCGTCATTTATTCTCCGTACGTAAACTGTACCATAAATATTTCAACCGACTCTACATCAGTTCCTTTACATTCAGCCTTGGTGTTTTAATACAGAAACACAAACTGAAAGGAAATATGACACACTTCTATTTTCCGAACGCCAGCTCAGAGAGTTAAATGTTAACAATATTAAGGTCTGAGGTTGATCACCTCTCCGTTTTATTATGACAGCTTTAACTGGAGTTTGGAAATATCCACATATTTCCCCCCTCCCCCTCGCTGTGACTCCAGTGGTTTCATTTTAACAAGATTAAGGTTTCGTGTTGACCACCACAAACGTGTGACAGCCTCCTCTGTACTCGGGAAATGTGCACATGTTTTTCCCTTAAAATTCAACCCCCTGAACTGAGTCCAAGCATTTCATGTTAACAATATTAAGGTCTTAAGATGACTGCGTAAGTGTTTTTGTACGCCGAGGAAGGGTATAAGAAAATGTCATGTGCATACGTTTCAAACCCACTCATGTTTTCTCAGTTAATTGTACGTGTTTAGCATCATATGCCCTAATTAAGCCAGTTTTTTAAAGACAAATGGGTCAAAATTCAATTCATTTACAGACATGGCTTTAGTGAGAGTATTATAGGGATATTGTTTTAAACTGTAGACTCTTTTAAAGTTGAATATTCAACCATAGTTTTGCTCTATTTTGTCGTACAGATCCCACTCAAGCTCTGCAGGCTCTAGCTTGCCAGCTAACACCTATATGATGAGCGGCAGTAAGACATTACGCAGTGAAGTGATGGTCTGTTTGTCTTCTGAAGCCCCTCCTTTTTAAACCAAGGCAGTCAGCGATACACTTTCTGAGATGTATGAAACACAAGACGAGTAACTCACTGGGGCTGGTGGAATAAATATTGTGTAGCACACGTTGAAGATTCAAGAGAGACTTAAGGAAGTGTTTGCTTGTCATCATAACAAGCTATGCCAGAAAGCCTTGAGAGTGTCTGTAACTGCGTTGGAAACCAGACGAGGGACAGTTTTGCAACCTTTGAGAACCACATTTCTTAATGATACAAGATAAAGTTCATTAAACTCAAGGTACAGGGCAAAAAGTTTCTTTGTGTCTTGTCATTAACGTGACCAACATATCACGTAATGTTAAAGGCATGGGTTGGTTTTGCTACTCTCTCTCTCTTCTGTAGATGGTACCTGTTAAAGTCAGTTCATAAATTGATAAACATTTCTGGCCTGCACTCACCAAAATGTTGTTTGCTCTGTATCTTGTTACTCTTGTCTAATGCAGTGGTTTCCAAAGTGGGGGTCGGGACCCCCTGGTGGCTGGCAAGATGCCTTCAAAAAACTGCACTGTTGTTTTGGTGGTCGCAGGCTGAAAAGTTTGGGAACCCCTGGTCTAATGTATTAACCATATCACCAAAAGCCATCGCTCTCAACTTCATGTTAAGGTTGTAAACTTTAGCAAAAACAACTGGTTATAGATGCTGTGGTAACCAAAGATTTCAAAGTTGTGGCTGGAAAAAGGGTTTGACATTCAGGTCTGCTTGAGCAGCTTCATATGAAGTCCACATGACTCAACGTAAATCCCCTCCGCGATTTCAGACATGTTGTTTAGTCATCGTAAGCAACAGGTTAACCTAACGCTAACTGGCAAGCCAACTCACGCGTACGTTTTTCTCACGAAAGTTCAAATGTAAACTACAAAGAGATTGAAGAACGATCAGCTGAATCTCAGTAAATTTGATCATAACGTAAGAATCGGTCCATCAAGATGTTTATATCACATTTTTACCGAGCCAGGACTCTGCAGCAGTGGCGGCTGGTCAATAAAGGGCGCCAGTGCACCGCCCAACCTGTCCCTACAAGAGGGATGATAGACCTTCACTGAATACAATAGTTTTGAATAGTTTAGAAGTTATTCAGTTAAATGTTTAATCTGCAATACAAATGTAGATCCAAAACGTTCTGCGTGTCTTAAGTTGATGACCTGATTGGACCGCCACCGAGGCGTGTCCAATCAGCTCCAGACAGTCAGCAGCCATAGCCAATAAGTATCAGGCAGGCAGGTGGCATAACCAATTAGAGTCTGGCGTTAAGAAGCCTAGTGCAATCACAGATCAGGGGATATGATGTTTTTTACCAACTGTATATTGTCTTCTTTCCTCCAGAGACTTCCCTGCGAGGATCTCTACATGCCGCCCATCGTCATCAAAGTCATCGACAACCGTCAGTTTGGGAGGAAGCCGGTGGTCGGTCAGTGCACCATCCGTTCTCTGGAGGAGTTTCGATGCGTCCCAGAGGAGGAGCGAGCAGCTGTGGAAGACGAGGAGGATCAGGGATGGAGACGTAAGACGTGGATGGAAAGAAACATTGAAATGAAAAAAAATAAAATAATCAATGGCTGTGAAAAAAAAGTTTTCCTGCCGTTTTTTCTTATGCAGGTGAGCGCCCCCATTCAGCTGGTGGGGAGGTCTTTATTGACATCGATGACGAGGAGCCGCTCGTCCCTGACCAGGTAAAAAACATCCTGTCAATTACTGTAAAACTTCAAATAAAAGCCTGGGTTATAAATTTAAATTTTACAGTAATGTTGGTCTTGGTGTTGGTCGTTGTTTTTAACGTCTTTATGCAGTCTATGGCCATTGAACCCAGTCTCTATCATCTTTTATTAAAGCTGTGAATTGTGCATTTTGGCGGATAACCAATAAATGTTGAGGCCAAGTATGAAACACACGTCTTTCCACAGGGAACATCTGTTTACCTGTGTGTGTGTGTGTGTGTGTGTGTGTGTGTGTGTGTGTGTGTGTTTGCGTGTGTGTGTGTGTGCATTATGACATTTGTACACTTCTAAGTTCTGAATAGGAGGGTAGTCTAAATTTGTGTACGTGTGCTCAGTGGTTCCAGCAGCACAAATAAACACTTTCTGACACGATGACATGGCAACCGGCTCTGTGGCTCTGTGGTTCTGTGGTTACCGTGGTGACCACGAAACCCGCGCTCGTCACCAATCATTAACGTTCTGGCTCTCTTGCCCTCAGTCTTTTCTCTTCTCTCTTTTACTCTTTCTTCCACTCATAGGTCGAGGAAACTTGGAAATCCCGGCTAAAACGTCTCTTTTTTATAAACATACACATTGAAAAAACACTTACCCAAACCCACCGACATGACTACAGATATTTTCAAGGACACTAACAAAAAAAGTCTTAAAACAATTCTGCATGCTTGAACTAATACAGTCAACTTACAAGGTGCTGTTATTTGTCTGAAGTGAAAATGTATACCTCTAAGGACACCCAAGGGAGTTTGGAAATTTGTTCTATTGTCCAAAAACGTTTCTGCTCGTGGAGCTTATTAGAAACATGCAGAGGCTTTTTAGGTCGGGTACAATCACTTCTATCTGAACCAGTTCTCTTGCCCGCTTCCATCGCTGCAACACCTGTTGGTTTGACCTGATAACTGCTCTCATATCTGGCAAACCGAGGGGCGTCCAAAACGGCCGTGTGGGGGTGTCTTAAAACCGCCTACCTTCTCTGGTCCAAACAAATCCAGACCATATAGTAAGGTCACTTTAACATTTCATTCAGTAGAGATCTAACATTTTGGTCCTTTAAAGAAAGTTGCTTGAAGCTTGAAGAAAGAATGAAACCTCTACAGTGTTTTTTAAAAATGTTTTCTTCAGTATGATAATTAAACATGTTGTGCAAATATGCCAACCAAGGATATACGACATGCATCTCTGAGGAGCACGTAGCCTGAAGGAAATATTTGTCAATGGAGAAATGCCAACTTACAAAATAACCGCCTGTCCCCTGAGACACACACAAACCCTGTTGTGGTCCTTTAAATGGTTTTCTTTGTTTATATTAGTGATTGTAGGAATGTGAAAAATCAGGAGACAACATCATTTGGTGTTATTTGGTAAGGCAGACCACATAAGGATGTCACACGCTCTTTAAAGGGGGGGAAAACATAAATAATGTAAACACACACATGCACTAAGAGACTGAAGCTATGCACTAAGAGACTGAAGCTATCCCTGTGTAAATCACATTAGAGCCAATAAGGACCTCAGGGAGCCGGGTTAGCTCAGGAATGCACCGTCATCAAACTGTGGTCCCTGTAGTCCATTAAACAAACATTAAAAAAACAAGCCCATTATTGTGTGTTTAATGTCGTTGTTGCATTAGCTCAGATAATTTGAAGTAAAGAGGCAGAGTTTGGGGGGCGCTGGTAGCCTAGTGGCTAGTGCGTGTGCGCCATGTACAGAGGCATAGGCCTCCTAACGTGAGCCTAGGTTCGAATCCAACCTTCCTCGCATGTCAGTCCCCCCTCTCTATCTCCCCAAAGTCTGACTCTGATACATCACTGAAAAAGCTTCTTAGCATCGACTACGTTAAGTATGAGTTTAAACGTGTGTTCCATATTTGTTTGTCCAACATGAATGTGCAGATAAGATCAGCCAAGTTTGGACTCCAGTTTACTTGATACGTGTGAAGGACTTGTTGAAACTTGGCTCTATGGGATTCAGAACCTGAGACAGACACTCAAAGGTTCCTTCTAGACGTAGCCATCCAGCTGCTGTTTTGTAAGTCACATAGCGGCATCCAAAATAAATTGAGAGAGTTTCAGACCCAGTTAAAAGATGCTCAAACAAACCAACAAAGACATTATGATAGAGGCTGGAAAAAGTTGTGCGGTAATCTTTCAGTGTTCAGAAATCTGAAGTTAATGAGCTACAACATGGAAAACCACCATTTGGCCCATTTGAAGATATTAAATTAACATTTAAAAGACGGTGAATCTGAGCAGAAGGTTCTGATTTTTCAGGAAAGAATTCCCGGCTCGTGATTCCCGTCGACCTCCTCCGTGTGGATACGATGATTCAAGACTTCTGTTCTGGACTCCTTCACTCTTCTTTCCCCTCTCCTGTCAGCTGTTGACTTTCTTCTCTCTTTTTCATTTTCTCCACTGTCACTTTTCTCTGCCCTTTTTTGAACATCAGTCTTTCATTACTCCCCTCTCCTCATCTTTGAAGCTGGATCCAAAGGCAAGTGGACATGTTTGAAGATCTTGAACCAAGTCCAGTTGCCTTTAGATCAATCTTCGAATTTACCGTGACCTGAACGACTGAGAACCTACACAGACATCTCCCCTCATCTTCTTTTCCTTTCCTTTCTCTTTCTATCTTCTCTGCTCCTTGCTTTATTTCTCTTCTTCCTGAGTCTTCACATATTCTACTGGTCTCCTCTTCGCTTCCTCTGTCTCTCTTCTTCTGTCCCCATTTTCCCTCCTCGCGCCATCTCCATTTTTTAACATCTCATTTGTGTCTTCTTTCCTTTCTACCCTTCTCCTCTCTTTCTACTTCTCCCTCTCCTCTTCAACTCTCGTATCCTTGTCCTTCTTCACCTCCATTCCTTCTGCTCATCTCTTTCGGTCGTCATTTTAATGGTAGAGTTCATTAAAGGGCACATTATCCTCCTTTTTTCTTTCTTTCTCTCCCTTCATTTTTGTGGTTTATCTTCTTCCCATCCCCGCTGTGATCTTCCCATCATCCTTAAATCCTCCCTGGTTTCTTTTCTGTCTTGTAATGTCTTTGTGTGTCCCTCCTCGCCAATCCCCTTAATCCACAGACGCCACAACACACAAACGAAAACATGCATTAACGCACATAACCGTTACGTTTTTCCATTCGCTTGCAATGATGTAGAAACTCAATTGTCTCGTTGTGTTTTTTTGGGGGGCGGGGAGGTTGGATGACATTTTTTGTTGACAGAGGGGGTATAGAAATGTAACGTATTCCCGAAGCTAATGCTAATCACTGTGTATATGAGTGTATTTCCACGAAGGGTGTTGAAATTAGTGTACCCACCCTGACCTCAACGTCCCCCGTCCAATTAAGAAAGCGTTGACATGAAAACAGCTGTGCGTGCAAACATTAACGGTGATGCAACCAGTGGGTATGATTGTGGTTTTGGCTGAAGGTTTTGCACGCTCGCAGAGCAGCTGATTGTAACCAGAGACGATCGATAAATCATTTGATGGAGAACAATTGTTAATGAAGAAGTGCATCGCTTTGTCAACAACCTTTAAGAAGCAGCTCCAACAACATACAGAGTTATGTAAAGGCTCCAGCTTTCTGACTTCAGTTTCTGATTCATTGTTGCTTGTTTTGGAGAAAGCAGGGTGTTTATGAGAACATGTCTGTGCATGAGTCACTTAAAAGGTTTTTATCTTGGAGTTGGATGTCAAAAATTATAAACATTAAAGGACCAATATGTAAGATATCTAGTGAATTAAATTATGTCCTTACTATATGATCAGACATTAAGGAAACATGCTATGTTGAAGTGCTGGCTTCTCTGACAACAATGCAGCAGCCAGTATGTCCTCCTTCTAACTTTAGATTCTGGTCCTGAATGGTCTGGATTTGTTTGGACCAGAGAAGGTAGGCGGTTTTAAGGCACCCCCACACGGTCGTTTTGGACGCCCCTCGGTTTGCCAGATATGAGAGCAGTTATCAGGTCAAACCAACAGGTGTTGCAGCGATGGAAGCGGGCAAGAGAACTGGTTCAGATAGAAGTGATTGTACCCGACCTAAAAAGCCTCTGCATGTTTCTAATAAGCTCCACGAGCAGAAACGTGCTCAAACTAGGATCAATATTGGAGATGCTTTTGAAAAATGGAGAGAGGTTAGAATGCAGAAAGGTTTACAGACTGATGCAGAGCTGGCTAAACACTGAAGCTTCAGTGTCCACCACATGGCAACCTGCGTGAGCATCCACTCTAGAGAGGAGGGGGCGGGAGGAGACAGCTCTCTGTAATGTTTTGACTGTAGTACCCATTTTAAACACTAGGCGTCAGAGTGACATATTGCTCCTTTAATATCTACAGTGTGTTTAATGTGTTACTAACATTGAAAACCTACATTTTCAAGGATTAATATATGAACTAATTGAAAATGGCACTTGTTCTCTAAGATTTGACGCTAATATTGTTGCTAACCCTAACCAGCTAACATGAGAATGTGTCTTTTTTGTTATGTGTGTGTGTGTGTGTGTGTGTGTGTGTGTGTGTGTGTGTGTGCGTGTGTGTGTGAGTGTTTGTTTGGGTGTGTGCATTTGTCTCATAGTTTGCAGATGGAGCCAGCTCAGCTATCATTAACCTTTCCACCTCTAGTAGCAGCCTTCATGTAGGTAACAAACTCATCTTTAACACATTGCATCCATTCATCTTCAAACCATTCATACTGCATTACTCAAATTAATTAAGTTAATGCTGTTTGTGAGACATTAGAACTAATACTTGTTCCAGATCTGTTCACAATGGCAACAAGCACGTTACAATAGCTTTGTGTAGTCATGGAAACACACTTGTTATTCCGGAAAGTTCCCATCAAGACATGCTAAAAACATTAAATATATCTCTATATCTATGTATACTAAATCGAAGCTTGATCCAAAGGCAACTGGACTTGAATTGAAGCGGTAGCGATTCTAAAGTCTGTTGGGGCCCTGGGCAAAATGAATTGGGGGCCCCTCCCACCCACCATTATGTCGGCTAGCGCCCCGATGCTCTTCCTCTTTCTTTTTTCACTCCCAGACAGATAAATCCTCTTCATTTTCTTTCAGTGACTTTCATTGATGAACTTTGGTGTTCACAGCAGTAATCCATGAGATGCTAAGCAGGGCAATGATAGCAGGTGCTGTCAAATGGGGCCCCATTAGGGAGGTTTCCCACTGTCATTGCAAAATGTGCACTTATTGAGTCACTGCTGCGGTTTTCAGTTTGTCAGCATTCGAGGGCCCCTTACTGGCCTGGGGCCCCAAGCAGTGGCCTGCCTTGCATGTTGACAAGCAGCGCCTCTGAGTCGAAGATCGTGAAGACGTTTCACCTCTCCTCTGAAAATTGGCAATAAGAGACATTACATGGAAGCAGAGATGTCCTTTAATAGTAAAAGCTGTATCTGTTGAGAAAGTTCATTATAGGGAAGGTTTTATCGCCTCTGCATGAAACATCTATTTTTTCCATTTTCACTGATGGAGCTCAGATAAATATTTTCTGCTGAAGACATCAGGGTTATACAAAAAGCTATTCACCAAACTGTGTGGTTTCAGGAGACATGTGATCCCAGATTTGAATGCGAGGAACACGCTCCTTGATACATTCTTCCATCTTATTTACCTAAGCCAGGTCAATTGGAAGACTTAGCCTGACCCAGACCAGACTGCAAATACACACATCCAGTAGTGCTCGCTCCCTCCTTGCTCGACAGTAATTGGGGGTGATTTCTTTCTCTACAAACAAAGATATTTGTTTTATTAAGGGTCAGATATTGAAACCAGTCAAATTAAAGGCTCGGTTTTCTGTCTGGCTGGGGCCAAAGTCAACAGAGCTGCTACAGATCCTCTATACCACAACTCTCTGTAAGCAGACAGTTAAGGAGGGAGAAAGAGAGGAAAAAAGAATCCGAAGTGGTTTGACTTAAAGGAGGAGGACTGGTATCTCATGGCACCAGAAAAAGAAAACTCGCTCTCTCATGTGATCAAAGTCCTGGCTTCTTAATCTCTGGGTTGTGACCAAAAAACGGGTCATGGGCGTTTGTCTGATAATTACCAGATTACTGCAGTTGAGTGTACGATACGTGGAGTGACTACCAAGGCGGATCAGTCAGATTTAGTTTCAGAGTTGGAAAAGTTTAAGAAGAACGGCTGTCAGTAGCGTCATGGCTCCTCAAACCTCTAAGGCACTGACCCCTCTTCGGGAAAGTTGAGATCAAACATTGGTTAGATGGAAAATGAAGATTTTGTGTCCCATTTCATTCGCAGCCTTTAGTTCTGATGATAGTAGTTGGATCAAATCAGCCTCCTTTGCTAGTAAAGGTAGTTGTATCTGCTTTTGTGTCAATGTTTTCCCATGGTGACGTTATGCCCCTCTAAAAAATGTGCTTGTACTGCACGTCTCCTCGACCATTCCTTGTCCTCTAAACTTTTCCAGTATGGCGCCAAAAATCAGTCAAGTCTGCTTATAATACCGCTCTCAAATCGTTGTAGTTTGCCTCTAGTTTCATAAATCTTTCTGGCTGCTTCAAAACCAGACAAACTAACTGACATGGCTTCCTGCCAGGTGACTTTGCGGTATTATTTGGGGGTTTATGGAACACACATTTATGGCCCTATAATGACAATCTAACCAGGAACAAGATGTCAAAATAGCTTAGTAAATCATTAGTTTTTCTTGTTATGCTAATTACAGCTGCAGACTGATGTAAGCTGCGGCACGCCTCCTGTATCTGAGTACTGCACATATTTGCTGCCTGGAATGACATCCAAATTTGTCCATGCACGACTGGATGACATGGGTGTATTGCTTTTATAAGTCTACCGTAAGCATTTCAAGCCAGACCTCAGCAAAACTGATACTTCAGAATTAACGGGCCCTAAATGTCACAAAAGCAGACGTCATTGGGTACTGGTAACGTCATTCTATAGCCTTACTCACACTTTGCACAAAACTCCTGATAAACTCCTGAAGTTTTCGAGGTGAGCTGTTTGATTTAAAGCAAGCTAGGCAGACTATGTTATCATGCTTCCTATCTTGCTTGAGTATATAGTGATTGAGGCTAAATTAGCAGCTACTAGACAAGACTGTAAAGGCTGTAATGGCTACTTCCACCAGGATGATCAATTTTGACATTTGCAGTCTTAAAATCCTAGTTGAACCATTATGGGAGCTTTCATGTTAATGTTGGTGGATTGGAAAACAAAATACAACTCTTAACACGGGATACATGTCACCATGTGAGTCACATTGCTTTAAGCTATCTCCAATGTCGACCCATCTGTTGAGAATTTGGACATTGCTTTGGCTTTTAAGCATGGTTGAAGTCAGGTGACGTTGTAGACTGACCTAAAAAGCCTTCTAGACTTGGTGATGGGTGGGTAAAACCACAGGATTGAGTGGAATTATCACAACATATCAAGGTGGGAGTCCTAGGAGACGACTTCCCTCAACAAAAGCCAATGGTACCACGAAACGCCCCGGTTCTGCCCTGATAGGGTTGCCAGATCATAAAACCCATGTAACTCGTTGTGTATGCAAATAGATTCAGCATAACAGGTACCCGACAGTAGACTTCCACACATGGACAATCTATGACAAGTAGCAATAAAGATGTTCATAAGGTTTGTGGTGGCCCATCACCCTTCTAAGACACCATACGGTTGTTTTCGTTAATTTTGTCTCCCACTTATATTTACCAAGAGCCTAGAATTTACGCAGTTGAAGCCCAGTCGGCTACCACACTAATTATTTCATAAGCTTTAGCTTCCTGGAAGCTGTCACAGACTGTCAATGGTGTCCACTCTCGGCTGTTTTAGAGCAACAAAAAGCTCATGAATGATCTCTGAGTGTTGGTCTCTAAGAGCCTGTTAAGGTGGTGGTGGAGTATTTTCCAGCTTCAGGTTTGCTGCGTTGACTTCTGACCTCCTACACGGCTGTGGAAGGGATTTCCCCACTAGAAGCATTTATGAAGCAGCTCAGAGCTCTTATGTAAATCCAGCCTCCCAGCTCTCACAGTTCTTGGCAGTGCCAGTCTGGTTTGGTTAGCCTGGCTTTCCCTCCAGGGCGTAATGATAGGCTGCAAACCACAATGACACCCTGAACAGACCACTGCATGTGTATGTGTGTGTGTTCGCTCTCTTAAGTGTGTACTAAATACCCGTCGCAGTCTGGAACGCTCCACTGGCGACCCTAATCTGTCTGAATCAGGAGTTGTGGACTTGAGGGAACGCACCTTTACACACACTACAGTGGGAACTCACACACACACACAATCTGGCGCCCCTGTCATCAATGCTTGGCACCAATTGCACACAGAGGGCACATTAACACACAGCAGACACTTCACGGCTCGGACACATCGCGCCATGTCCCAGTTAAACTCCACGTGCTGCCCTTTTCCATGCCATGCTGCCACTTTGCAATAATGAGGAATTCCATCGTTTTCCCCCGTCTTGATTTGTGTGTTTCTTTGAGTCCGTGGGAAGCATGGAGAAAGGGGATTCCACTCCGATTGAGTGCAATAAGAGCACTTCTGTTCTGCACTCATGCCTGCACATACAGTAAAACACACACAAAGGAAAAAGTGGTACATGCGTCATGAGTGTGTTTTAGTCTCGAGTGTTCCTCGGAGGGTTGAAGGTTGCTGGGCGGGGTCGGGTCGAGCTCAAATGTGTGTGAGTGAAGGGGGCTGGTAGTCTGATCTGTCCCTTGATATCCCTCGTCTTTGTAGTCGTTGTTTCCTTGTTGCGTCATGGCTGCCGTCAACACACACACACACACACACTCCATCTGGGAGAAAATACTCTAAAATAAATGTTTGAATAGACCACTGGACGTTGCCAATGTGAACAGACTTTAAGTAAATTTGATGGATGTCACTGCTTCATACTTAAGGATATGAAAGTCCTGATAGAAACACATAACAGGGTTTCACTCAGATGTCACATATTCCCCCAAAAATCACATGATATAAATCAAAATGACTCATGTCCAAAACCGCAAAAAGCCATCCGTTAACATTTGAAAAACAAAGATATTTTATACTGCACAACAGAACGACATTGTAAGTGCCGGCCTCAGGATGACTCACGGCTGTAATAGTAAGACTTAAAAGGCCTTTTCTTTTATGCCAGCAGTCATTTTGTAATAAACGCATTTATTTTTATTTTTTTCCAAAGGGTTTATGTGTTATGTTGGAGTGAAACCCATTATGTGTGATGCACAAGTATCCAGAAATGTGCTTTAAAGCCTCTTGAAATGTTTTTCAACCTGTTATTTCAGTGTGTGGTTTCATTTTCTCAGTGTTTTATGTGTCTGTACTGATTGAGTGTGAAGTGTGTGTGATTTCTGTCTGACCTCTCTTTAACTGTTAACGCGGACACTAGATGTTACAATGGGTAAGTTTTTCAGCAAGTTTGTTGAATATTAACAGAATGTAACGGACACAGTAACTTCAGGGTGACCGGGAGGGGGGGTCATCCCTATGTTCCCTGATTTCTTTGAAATGTTCCCCCCATCAAAATTAGGCCTTTATGTTCCCTCAAGGGTTTCCCCCCAAATTAGGCCACATGTTCCCTCAGGCCTACATTCCCCTAGCATCAGGGCTGGCCCTGCGATAATGCACATAACATGTTGTTGTACCCAGAAATCACGCAATGTATTTGCTCAAGTTGAACATTTTCAACTCGACTGAAAAAGTAGGAGGCGCAAATGAGGCAAGTAATAATCTGAGGGAACATAGGGCTGAGGGAACATAGGGTTGAGGGAACATAGGGCTGAGGGAACATAGGGTTTAGGGAACATGGGGCTGAGGGAACATATTGTTGAGGGAACGTAGGGCTGAGGGAACATAGGGCTAAGGGAACATAGGGTCGAGGGAACATAGGGCTGAGGGAACATATTGTTGAGGGAACATAGGGCTGAGGGAACATAGGGCTGAGGGAACATATTTTTGAGGGAACATAGGGCTGAGGGAACATATTGTTGAGCGAACATAGGGCTGAGGGAACATAGGGTTTAGGGAACACCTGTGACCGGGTACCAACAAGCCAAAAGTGGGACAAAGATGGGACATGTTACCGCAATGCCAAGAGGTATTTAGATTTCAAAATGTTCATCTAACCCTAAAAATAAACACTTTTGAAACCATTAGCTTATAAATACCAACAACAATGCTTTACCACGGGATGTTTTGATCGCACACACTGGTCGCATCCACAGGGGCAGGTGCATGCACAACTATTAATATGGTAGTGCTTTTGTAAGATTTTTATTCTCAACCTCTGAGAGGAGCTAGCTTACGACCACAGTTTGCTGACCTGGAAGATCGAGTGCTGCACATTGTGGCCATCAGTCGTAGTTTGAACTGCTGTTACCTTATCTGTTGGGCAATCCTGTTTTTGTTTCAGAATTAACGCATGTAGATCAAAATGTCTCTTCATGAGCCAGGCGTTTCTTTCTTGAGTGTGTCATTACAAGTCGTTTTCTGTCTGGTGCTCGCATCATTCTCACTTTTTCGAAGTGTACTTCTACTCTCTGATGGTTGCTTTCCCAGTCTATTGACCAACATCTCTGCTGTCTCAGAACTTCCCTGGATATGATTAGGTTGCTCAATGACATGCTGTTAGATAAAGCTCCATTCAAAGGCTGAATTAGTTGTTATAAGCGATATTACAAATGTCAATCAGATTTAGATTTACCTACATCGGGAAAGGACAAAGTTCTTTGAATTTCTCAGAGCCCAATTTCAGAGGTTGGAACTTGAATCTAAAGTCCAATAGATTCAAACACACCAGTGACTCGTGACTTCCCTTAAGCTGGGAACAGAGTTTGTTATGTGGAGTTGTTGGTCTTGACTTGGCTCTCGACTGGTCATGCACCCACCGACAAAACAGTGCAATATCAACTGAAGACAGTTGATAAACTCAGTCCAGGCACGACCCTTCCTGAGTACCTCTGTGAGATATATTAGGCTTTTGTCCAACCAGCTCATGTTTAATGTGGATGTAACTAGATGAAAATATGATAGCAGTCTATGGTAGCAGATTATTGAAGTGCAACAGAGAAAATATTGAAAAGAGCTTGAAGCGAAGCAGCAGAGGGATTCCTTTCATTCGTATATAAATATACATTTTGCAGCTGCTTTTCATTTTTGTGCCGTTATAGGTTCTCTTTTGATGCCCATGTTGGTTTCGTTCACTTTGTGCCTGTTCCCATCTTAAAGTTACCCGTTTCCATTGCCTCAGAACGCCCATATACCGTGACCTTAATGCCACAGAGCCACCAGAGACAGTTTTTACATGTGTTGACGTGAGTTGGCAAACCTCACGTTGCTCTGGGATCATTGGAAAAATCATGAAACGAGAATTATTCCTGAGCACGGAGGTGGGCTGCTCTGCAAAGGCAAACAGCACTCACCACAGCTTTTCATGTCTTTTTAAAGGTCACTACAGGAGTCAAGATGTTAAGCACAATCATGGCTATCACAGTTTTTGGGTCCATTTCAATAATAAGAGAAGTTTTAGTGGGAGAGGAGGTGAACTTTGATGTCAGTTTTCTCCATTAAGATGATATTGAACATAGATTCAAGTTTGGATTTGAGAAAATATTCAAACAACACTCAACTTAATGTATCACAACTGAGGCCCTGAACTTTTGAAAACCAAAGTGAATCCTCTTTTTCTTATTTTACAAGATTTTGTTGCTCCACTTAGCAATTCTGATCTCTGACCTCTGCCTATTGTATTCGACCAACAGGAAGAGGAGTTCATGGATTGGTGGAGCAAATTCTACGCCTCAACTGGAGAGAAAAACAAGTACGGGACTTACCTGGAGAGAGGATTCGACACACTGAAGGTACGAGAGAGAGAGAGAGAGAGAGAGAGAGAGAGAGAGAGTGTTTAATACATAATCTTGGACACTTACGTTTGGTCAGAAATCAGGCTTCCTTACATTTTTATTTGCTTGATTTCAAACCTAGGGAATTACACAAAGCAAAACATGAAAGTAAATGGTAAATGGATTTGAGCTTGTATAGTCCTTTTCTAGTCTACTGACTACTCAAAGCATTTTTACACCGCAGGTCACACCTACACATTCACACACTGATGGTAGAGGCTGCTATGTGACGTGGCCATTAGCTAATCCCATTCATGTATACATCGTCAAGGAAGTAACGGGAGCAACTTGGGGTTAAGTTTCTTGCACAAGGACACATCAGACGTGTCTGCAGGAGCTGGGGATCAAGCCCCAAACCTTCCGGTTGAGAGACGACCGACTCTACCACTGAGCCACAGTTAGCCCAGGCAAACATTAGCCTGGTTTATAGTCAATGTGCTGTGAACCGTTTGTTTCTCTTTACTTTGGCTTTCAGTAAACTGTAAAATGATCATTCGGTGTTTGCTGAATCAGTTGTTGTTTTTTACAATCGCACCACAGCCAAGTGTACTGAGATTGAGTTCAACATACACATGCTGTCTTTGAGTAAAACCTAGCTCAATTTTAACCGCCTGTTAAACAATGTCTCCTGTGTATTTCATTACTAACTGAATTCATGTATGCAGCTCCAACCCTTAGCATTATTATGGAAATTACCAATAGTGAAAATGACTAGTTGCTCTTTGTTTCTGGTGTGGCTGGAATTTTCTAGTTTACTGACGGTGAGCCTTTGTGTTTGAACGTGTCTGTAAACCAAATCAGGACCAAATTTATCTTTGTATGTGCCTGTTTGCAAAAAAAAAAAGACAACTCAAAGGAAGGAAGAAAGGGAATATTCGGGGAAATACATAAAGAAGATGAAGACAGTGGAGCCCTTTGTTCCATTTTCTTGAAACATTTTGCTCGTTAAATCAAACTTCAGCATTTAAATCACATTTTTGCCCTCTTGCCAGTTTCCTCCGTCAGTCCGTCCCTTTATCCTCCTCCTGTTTTCTCATGCCCCGTCTTCGAAGCGGGGCGCCGTGACATTTTAGCCATTTTCCGAACAACTGGGATGACTCATCCGTGTTGAATTCGCTTCGGGATCACGCACGGCAGTGGGACGGATTCAGGGAAAAGGCCGCTCTTCGATATTGGCAGCTCCAAAATTAGGATCTCGTCAATCTTTAGTTCTCGTTCTTCAGTCTGCCACAGTTCAGCCGCCATCCCAGAAGCCCTTCAGCCGTCACCCACGCTCTGTTCAACCCTTATCCCGATTCTCTTGGCCCAGACGCAGACCTTTTCATCCACAGGGACTCAAACCAAACATCAGTCTTCTTGTCTGATGCCCAAACAAATGACTAATCATCTCAGAATTTGGCCGTTTTATTTCTCTGAAATTAGACCTCTAACCTCTCCCTTGAAAGCCATTTCACATAAGTGCAGCAGCTATGACTGTGTCCTCCATTTCTTTGGTGTATTTTTCTTCCTTCATTAAGCTTTTCGTATGTTTAGCAGTCATGTATTAGTTTTCTGCATGTATCTTTACAAACATGCTCCACATAGGTCGAAGAACAGCTTTTCCAGAAAACATATCTCATCAATTTAAAGGCCCACTCATGAATCAATGCCACACAAAAGCGTTCAAACGTTCGCCTCTTATTTTGAGAAATGTTCCAGAAAATCAACGCCATACACTCCCATGTGAAAGTACATTTCTATGTCTTTTCCCTGAGATCGAAACATTAAAATACGACTAAAATTAAGTGGTACAATAGAGAACAATAAAAGCTTGCCCAATAGTCATTGACCCTTGAAAAGCTCTTTCCATTAAACCATGTAGTGGGTAGATTTTTTTTCGTTCAGGAAGCCAATTAAATGGTTTCACCCTAGTCGATGGAAACACATCCAAGTTGCCGTTAAGTTTTTGCGACATATCAAAACTTTTTTCAAAATTCTCTTGACAGTTGGCTGGAAACTAACAAAATGACCAATGAGCCACTGGTTCCATCATCACTTTGCCTCAGTTTCACCTTTACCCCTCCACCTACTTGGTGCCAACGCCCCCCTCATTTATTCCCCTCTGTCTTTAAGTATCCTGTTCCTTTCTTTTCTTTGACAACCCTTCCAGTCAGATCTGCTACTGTCACAAGGAAATGAGCCACTTTTTCCAACCTTTCCAACCTCCTTTACCTTCCTCTAACCCCATGCTGCCACCTACTTTCTCTTTACCCTCCTACCTCTCCTGTTTCCTCTGCCCTTTGACAGTCTCAGTGTGGCTACTAACAGTTTTCCTTACAATGACCCAAAGTCAACTCCCTCTCTTAATATCCTCACCTTTCTTCTCAGCTTCAACTCTGTGGTCCCCTCTTTTTCTGTCACCTTTCTGTTTTTGTTTCCATCTCATCCTGCTTCCATAAACCTGTTGAATCAGCAATGTAGCACTCTCCTCTGGTGCCACCACAGAGGTTGAAATTAGCTATGAAAATCGCTTAACATGTCATGGCCACTTAGGCAAATGAGGGATCTTTAGAAAAAGAAAAAACCTCCAGGACACATTGAGCATGTAAAATGACAGTAACTTATTTTACTAAGAATCCAAGTCAATGCAAATTGATGTGCAAAGTCAAGAAATGTCATGTTTACTGTAGAAACAGCCAGTAGCTTTGGTTGGTTCAGAACAAGGCTTTCCAAAGTCTAACACTGTTAACATCCCCTCAAGAAAAAACAAACACCACAGTGTACCTTAATCACAGCATACAACTTACTGCACTGGATAACTCCATAGAAATATAAAAAATGTGAGGATTTTGAGTTCCAACTTTAAGTAGACATACAGTTAATGGTGAAATGTGGATACACTAGAGTATTGGTGCAGACTGAATTATTTCGGTGTATTAGGAAGGCCTAATAACATTGAGATACTTATTAAGACATACTGTGGTTGCAAAGTTATCTAAGCAAACACAAAAGGCAAGGGAACTTTCTGGATGATGTCGTTAACCAAAGGATAGTAGCAACTGGTTTCCCAGTTTATCCAGAAGTTTGAATATTAGCTTTGTGTGTTAAACCAGAGGGACTTACTGTAAAAGATCAATGCGGGCTGTTCTCAGATACATTATGGGTTTTTCTGTTAGCTGTAAGCTACAATGTGGCTAGCTAGTCGAACATTCAGAAGTTTAAAGCTAACTTTCAATGTTTATGTAATGCAACGATTAGGCTAGCCAGTTTAACTTTTGAAAATCGACTGAGGCTAGTCCATAATTGATAGCTTAACGCCACAATGAGGCTAGCTAGCCAAAATGTTTGTTTTCTTGCCATCGCTGTTTCTGTTGGCGGAACCCTACATTGAGGCTAGCCAGTGCAAAGTAAAAAAAACCCAAACATTTCATTTTGTAGCCTTTGACTGTAAGCTAGATGCTATATTGAGGCTATCCGTTTGTAACTATCATAAATGATTTAACCGTGACATTGATTGGATGTATCATAGATATATTTACAAGTTAAAAACATGCCAGGAAACTTTAAAAACGTCAAAATTACTGAGCCAGAATCGGTTTCAGTCTCTTGTTTTCTTGTCATTTAAGTCAGAAGCACTCTATCCTTGGCTCACCCCTTTCATTCCACACTCACCCATACTCATCTCCCTTCTTTCTTTCTTTCCCCCTTCAGTTTCTCTCTCTTTCAGTGGAATTGGTCAGTTTTGCATCTGTCACAAAGAAGCTGCTGTTTCCATCGTTGTTTTGATTTGGTACACCGCATGCTTTCCCTTTTTCACAGCCTCCCCCTCGTCCCTCTTTTAACCTTCTCCCCTGGTAGTGGGTTTGGTGCAGGATTGGGATGTGCTGTATTCCAGTGAGCCAATGTTTCCAGACTTGTCTTTCATTTTCATCATCTTCAGCTTCACACCTTAACCCCAACCCCTTTAAACAAATGGGATATTTAAATGTAATCACGTCTTTTGGTTTCTGTTGTACCTTTTCTTGTTCTAGTTGAATCAGAGCAGGAATCAGGCTGTAGTTTAGTACTTACGATACTGACAGCTACATTTAGCACTTAGCAAGGAAGAAATGTTAAGCTGTTCCTCCAAATGGAAATGTGATAGATAATTAAATTAATCTATCAAGGGGTTCAAGTCAGTTTTCTACTTTGACCCTATATAAGAAAATGTTATTCATTCTAATGGCCATGGGGGCAACCCTAATCGAGGTCTACGCAAAATGGCCCTACCTCTCGGCTGATTAATTACCCCGGTACAAATTCTCCTGAAGAGTTTTTGGAGTAAAACAATTATGTCCATATAGTAACTCAAGGTCAAATAAGGTAATCTACCTTGTGGTTGACAAGTTGCAACCCAGAAATCCAGCAATAAGGGTGGAGGTAATTGCAATGTGCATCCATTCAATTGTCAAAAAACATTGATAATCTCTGGCTCCAAATATCACGATTTAATCAAGGTCCAAAATGGCAATCTTGAGGCTTCTTTATCATAGTCCATGAACTAACACACTGGCATCTACTTATTATATAAGTCTATGGTTTCTTTTAAATGTGTGGTTGTTTTGGGGCCACTGTGGCTTATCTCTCAATCAAATGGTGTTCCAGCTCCTGTAGTCAACATGTTGAAGTGTTCTTTGGCAAGATACAGAATCCCAAGTTGCCCCCAAAGGTATAACCATTGGTGTGTCAGTGGTTACTAATATGGACAGTTGGGTACTTTCCAAAGCAGCCTCTGCCATCAGTGTGTGAATGTGTGTGTGAGTGGAGGACTGGTTAGTTTAAGTGGTCGAAAGACAAGGAAAGCACTATGCAGTATAAGTGCAGCCCGTTTACCATTTAAAAATCATCATTGTGATTGTTAAGGACTTGCATCCATCAACTCTACAACCCGTCATGTTTTGTCTAAAGCCTCTCCCCTCCCTCTCCATCTCCCTTCTCCCTTGGTACTGGGTTTGGTGTTCACAAAGTGCAATGAACCGCTGTTTCCAGACCTCGCTTTGGTTTACATCATCCCCTTCATCACTCTCTCTTTGTCCTGTTCCTCCCCTCCCCCACCCTCCCCCTGCTTTTCCAACCCTTTCACCCCTTCTCCACCCAAAACTTAGACCATATACCCTTCATCCACTCATCTCCCTCCTCCTCCCTTTTCTTTCCCCACATCTCTCTTTCCCCACAAACCTCTTTGTTCCCTTTGTTTTTAATTAAAAACAAGTTAAAGTAGATGCAACATGTAACTGCTTTCCAAGCCAGTTTCCCTGCTATGCATAACTTACAAAACCCACAAACTGTACATCATATAAGAAATGAATGCGTTGCAAAATTATGTGACATGAATAAATTCAGTTGCAGCAATTGACATTGACTACTTCTGGGCAATAAAGATAAAGCAGGTTATCAAATCCCAATAGTTTTATGCATAACTTTAATGCAACATATTCCTTCTTATTGGAACCAAGTTTTGATAGCAAAACAATACAATTAATCATCAAATAAACATGTGCCGTGCTTGAATCAATAATTATTTATGTCAGTGATCTCATGACTCTTTTCCTTTAGTAGGTGCATGCGAGAAAAACCCAACTTTACACCCTGAGATGGAGCTGTGTTGGGTGTTGCACCCTTGCTTGTCAGCTGATTCTGCCAAAGAACAACTTATCACTCAGGCTGTCAAACAATTACATTTTTTTAAATCACGATTAAAAGCTGAAATCCAATATTTAATAAAATTACTTGTGGTAGACCAAAGGCTACAGCATTAACTTAAGAGAAAACTAGTGTTTGCACTTAGAGGCAAAATGCAAACAGGTGCAGGACAAGAAATGTTCGAACTGCAGAAAAAAGGAAAAAGGTCTGCTCACTGTTCAGCTCCCAATGAGCGATTTTATTAAACCAGGGCAACGTTTCGATTGCCTTTTGGGAGATGAATAGTGAGCAGACCTTTTTCATGTTAGAGCTGGAGCTGAAGAGAGTTTGAAGCCTCTTGATGAAATGTTACATGGCGCCCACCTGTCAATCATGTCAGCTACACGCCTAACGATGGATAACACATATCGTTTTCAAAATCAAAATGGAGCCGTTTAAAAAAAATTCAACCCCTGTGCAGTGTGTGCCAGTGATGACAATAACTCATCAGACCTATTTGTTTTTTGTACCAGGCTGTAAACATGTTTATTTATGCTGTAAAAACGGCTTTTTTTGCCTGTGGTGTGTATGTGACTTCCGGTGTTCCTGGAGCCAGCCTCTAGTGGACACTCGACTAACTGCAGGATTTTACACTTCCGCATTGGCTTCATTTTTAAGACCGGAGGTTGCCATTTGAATAAAATAAATTTCTAAGGTACACAAAGAACCAAATCTATACTTTATTGTCAGATAAAAAAAAAAAAAAAACATTAACACGTCCAATAAAATATCCATGCAGATCATCTTCCTTTCTTCTTGAAAGCGCTGCTTTTTTGCTACTGGGTTTTTGCTTAAGTGAACAACTGTTTCCAGCTCGTTCAGTTTGCCCTTCCAGCGACCGGCAGAGCTTTCATTCTTCTGCGATAGAAAAAGGAAAAGGGAATGTGCGTGTGTATGCATATCTGTGTGTGGCTGATGTAAACAAACACGACTAATGAAAACGAATGAATCTTTTTGTGCTTTTGACACATAGACGTCCCTGCCCAGATACAGACTGCACACTTTGACACACACACACACACACACACACACACACACACACACACACAGCCTCATGCCAGCGCCCCTGTCGTGTGAGTGTAATAAAGTGTGTTGAGTAGCTTTTGGCTCCAGTTTAGCTTCAATACCAGTGGAATTAGACTGGCCGACCCTCAGCTATGATGCCATGTAGTATAAATGTGTGTGCGTTATGTTGGCGACCTGATAGAAGCTGTTAAAAATAAAGATGATTGTGACGCATATAAAGCAGTTTGTGTGTTTCTGTTTGAAGATTAAACTCCTCTGAACACAACACGTAACTTGGAATTAAGTGAAAGTGTCAACAGGCAAAGCAGGCAACTGCCTGCGAGCCCCAGACCAGTAGGGGCCCCCTGAGGGTTGACGAACTGTAAACCAAAGCAGTGGCCCAAAATGTCCAAATTTTGCAATGACAGTAGAACCCCCCCAAGGGGGCCCCATCTGACAGCACTCACTCTTGTTGCCCTACTATGTGTTGCATACATTATTAGCATGAAATCCAAAGTTTGTCAATGAAAGAAACCGAAGAAAAATTAAGAGGAATTAGTTGTCTATAAAAAAGACCAGAAGCGTGAGCTGCTTCTGAAAACTGCCGTACTGTTGCTGTTTGATAAAAACATCATGTCAATTATACTCGGATACATTAGCTCGTCGGTGAACATATTCTCTTCTTCGGGTCAGTTTCACCCGGTCGACTTGACTACGGTCAACTCAGAATTCGTTTTCATCGGGGGTGGGGGAGAGTAGCAGAGAGAAACACTCCCATGATTCCCCGCCAGCCTCGATATCATCTTTTTGAGAGCCCCCTGGTGGTGGAATTTACATACTGCGTTTGAACCAAGTCTCCTCCGAATAGATCTGAAAACATACAGCTGGACACAATTCACTCCAACCACAGAAGGTGGGTTCAGTGGCTTTTTCTCCATCGAAATCATCATTTTATATAATGTCTTTTTCCCCCCTCAGGTGTACGATCGTGAGCTGGAGAAGGGCGAGGGTTTCGAGGGTCTCTCAGATTTCTGTCAGACCTTTAAGCTGTACAGAGGAAAGACTCAGGATGCAGGAGAGGATCCTTCAGTGGTGGGAGAGTTCAAGGTAAGAACTTTGTTCTCCTGTATTCATACGCCTAACGAACATCGCGTTATTTCTCATACTGACTTTAATTTTACGGTGTTTAGCTGCAGCTTTGTTTCGCTCTTTTTCAGTCTGTCTGTACCTTTCTTAAAATGATGTTTTACGTGTTGATTGTGTTTTTGTTAAAATCCTAAAGATCTAAAAGTCTGTCTTCACGGGCAGTGAAGCGGCATCATTGATGTCCACCTCTTTCTTTGTGTTCTGTCTGCTTCCACCCCTTTAAACCACCTCCTTTTTTCTTAATCAGGGTATGTTTAAGATCTACCCTCTACCGGACAACCCCTCCGTCCCGCCTCCTCCCAGACAGTTCAAAAAGCTTCCTCCAAACGGCATCGAGGAGTGTTTGGTCCGAGTCTACGTCATCCAGGCTCACAGCCTGCAGCCCAAAGACACCAACGGGAAGGTACAAAGAGTGCGACACATTTACTTCTATTATACCATTTAGGTACATTAAAGTGTATTCCCTGCTTTGTGTTTTCAGTGTGACCCCTACGTAAAGATCACTTTGGGGAAAAAGACAATCAACGACAGTGAAAACTACATCCCCTGTACTCTGGAGCCGGTCTTTGGAAAGTACGTATCATCCTCCCTGAGCTGTGTCTGTCATGTTAATGGCAGTTTCCTTTCTCCTTGATCCAAAGAGCAGAACACAGAGGCAGTGTAATAAGTTGCTTAATGAATGAGAGTTGCAGATGATAATGTTGAGTGGAAGAATGAGAGGTGGGCAGGTGGAGCGTGGCTGAACAGATCTGAGCTGAGCTGAAGATGGCAGGTTGGTGACAGAGATGATCCACAGAAGTAGACTGAGACGATCTAGCGGTATATGACTAAAGAACCGGTGGGGGGGGGGGGGTATACGGTATATGCACTGCAGGCTGATGATGAAGGTTGATGTGAGACAGGTGAAGCATTCAGGAAGTAGAGCAGGTGAGGAGAACTGAGGACAGCCACACCCAGAGACAAACAGGGAGACAACAAGAAACAAAAAGGAGGGGGGGACATTGTAGAAACACAAGGACAAAAGGGCGAACTTGTGGCCTAGACTCAGGCTTTGACACTTTCCCTGAACTTTTACTTTCACAATTTAAAGTGTGTGATCTGGAGGAGGGTGCAAGTGCTGATGGTTTTCCTAATCAGCAGCTCATCCTGTCCTGAGACTTTTTCTTTTTTTTTCTTGAAGATTTGCCACAAACACACATTACATTACACTCATTCATTCACTTATATTCAGCCTTCTTATTACTCTTTCTTCATGTTCTCTTCATTGTTGTTTCTTTTCTCTTTCTTTCTCTGTGAGCCCTCTTTTGTTTTCACACCAGTAGGGGGCGCTGCACTCACACGAATCACAGCGACACAGAGAGAGAGCGAGAGGGTGTCAATGCTGCATGCTGAACAAGCTGTTTGGAGCAGCTTCTCCATAGAGTACTACTTCAAACCTTTGACCTGACCTGTTGTATTTGGTTGGCTTCAATCTTTAGACATCAAACTCTAAAGACTTTCATAAAGACCTGCTGTGTAATAAAAGGACTTCACTTTATAGCCATAGAAAGAGAAACATATTAAACAGCTGTTACTTTCTCATTCGTTTTTGGTCTTGTTGGAGACAACAATGGGCTGGAGGGATTTGTAAGTTCCCTTCAAAGTAGTTCTTGGTACCAGAGGTTCTGAGTACTTGAAGCATAAACGTAACCATTGTCAAAATGTGTCATTTCATGAGATTTTTGCGTTACTTGATGATAACCAGTTATTAGGTCAAACCAACAGGTGTTGCAGCGATGGAAGCGGGCAAGAGAACTGGTTCAGATAGAAGTGATTGTACCCGACCTAAAAAGCCTCTGCATGTTTCTAATAAGCTCCACGAGCAGAAACGTGCTCAAACTAGGATCAATATTGGAGATGCTTTTGAAAAATGGAGAGAGGTTAGAACGCAGAAAGGTTTACAGACCGATGCAGAGCTGGATAAACACTGAAGCTTCAGTGTCCACCACATGGTGACCTGCGTGAGCATCGACTCTAGAGAGGAGGGGGCGGGGGGGAAACACGTGATCACTGAAATGTTGGTCCAGAGCTCTGACTTTTTGGCCTCTTTGTTGTTTTTTTATTCTCCAGGATGTTCGAGCTCACCTGCTCCCTCCCTCTGGAGAAGGACCTTCGAGTGATGCTGTACGACCACGACATGCTGTCCAAAGACGAGAAGATCGGCGAGACGGTCATCGACCTGGAGAACCGCTTCCTGTCCAAATATGGAGCCATGTGTGGCCTGCCGCAGTCCTACTGCGTGTCAGTAAAATCTTTAAATCTAAATCCTGCTAAGTATCCTGTTTTCTAAGGTTCAATTATTCCAAATATTACATCAGATGGAGGAATGGTTTATACTTTTTGATATTGTTTAATGTATGTTGGAAAACAAATTCAATATGTTTCTACTTAAAGTCAGTGAGTAACGCGTAAGTCTCTCTCTCTCACTCTCTCGTTCTATGTCTCTCGCCCATCAGATCCGGAGTAAACCAGTGGAGAGACCAGCTGACACCTCGACAGCTGCTGATGAGAGTGTGTGAGCGCAGAAACCTGCCAAAGCCTGTCTACCAGGAAGACGTGGTTCACTTCAGAGGAGACCAGTACTCCGCTGCAGACCTCGGTGAGTGACGGAGGCTCATAGATCAAAAAAGTTAACCAATGTATGCAGTCACAAATCCACATAGCCAGCTCCGAGAGGCAGAAACAGAAGGGCAGAGACTATGTTCCTTGTATAGTTCACCTGTAAAACACCCTTTTCTGGATGTGAATAAGGAACATTAAGGTGCTGGCTTCTCAAAGCAGCAGCTAGTAAGTCCTCCTTCTAACTTTAGATTCTGGTCCTGACGGCCGTTTTGGACGCCCCTCGGTTACCAACATATGAGAGCAGTTATCAGGTCAAACCAACAGTTGTTGCAGTGATGGAAGCGGGCGAGAGAACTGGTTCAGATAGAAGTGATTGTACCCGACCTAAAAAAGCGAGTTAAACTTCAGGACACCCTGAAAAGCTCAGATACATTAAAGATTCACACACACACACACAGATGTGTTCCGTAGATGAAGGTCATAGCTGTCCTTTTAAAAGACTTGTGTGCATGTGCGTACGTGCGAGCCAACATCAACATCGTGGTCGCCTTCCCGTTCAGCGTGAAGCACTGCTGCGTTCTCTTTCCACAGTTGCCGCGGTTACCATGCGTCAGCCTGCTGTCCGTCAAAACAGGGTTGCTAATTGGCCGAGAGGACACGCTCCTCTTCCTCCTCTACCTCCAAGTTTGACACTTTTTCTCCTTTATCTCTTATTTCTATTTGTCTTTTCTTCTTCCTCTTCTTCTCCGTCCTCCCCTTCATAATTTGTTGATTTTATTCTTCCTTCCTCCTCTGTTCGTTCATTTCCCCTTTTTCTCTTTTTTCTCTTCTCATTCAGCTGTTCTCGTCTTTCTTTTTTCTCTTTTCCTTGTCTTGTTCATGTCTCCCCTTTCTCTCCTTGTTTTCCCCCTCTCCTACGTCTTCCCCTTCCCTCCTCTTCCTCCTCTCCTAAGTCTTCCCCTTCCCTCCTCTCACAGTCAAGGTGTCTCTGAGTTTAAACCCATAACAAACGGTAGTTTGACATTTTCTTTTTTCTTGGAAGAAACACAGATTTCCCTCACTCAGATGTTATGCAGAGATCAATGAGCAGTTTACAGTGTGTGCTGTATGCTGTGTGTGTGTGTGTGTGTGTGTGTGTGTGTGTGTGTGAATAATAAATGATTCCTGTGTGAACCACTCTCCTCCCAGCAGTCCACCCAGTATCCTTCACTCTCACAGCTTTGAGGCATTTAAAAGTTTTCTGACCTTCACTAAAACCTCAGTTTGTGTGTGTTTGTGTGATTTCAGAGGACAAAAATGTGTCCAAGCGTCACCTCGGTCCCATTAAGGAGCGTCTGTCGCTCCACATCTTGAGGAAAATAGGATTAGTACCTGAACACATTGAGACCAGAGCTCTGTACAGCCCTCTACAGCCGGAAATAGAGCAGGTAACATACACTCGTTCATGTGATTTCGATAAGCCCTTTTTAGGTTGATTTTCTTCTGTCTACATTTCTGCCTTCTGATTGGCTGTTCTTGCTGTCCGTCAGGGGCGTCTGATGATGTGGGTGGACCTGTTCCCCAAGTCCCTGGGACAGCCCGGACCCCCGTTCAACGTCACACCGCGCAAAGCTAAGAAGTAAGACGACAGATAATAATCCTCGTGATGATGAATCATTCATATAATCATCAAATAGTGATACATATAATGATAATGATCTTCTGGTCCTCGTTCAGGTTCTTCCTGCGCTGCATCATCTGGAACACCAGTGATGTCATCCTGGATGATGTCAGCATCAGCGGCGAGAAAATGAGCGACATCTACGTGAAGGGGTACGAGCAGTTTCAGTTTGATTCTCATTACTGACGCTTTGGCATAAAGTAAAGAACCTGAGTGTCTGTATTTGAAACTCTCTCAGATGGCTCGATGGACACGAACACAACAAGCTGAAGACGGACGTCCACTATCGCTCTCTGGGCGGCGAGGGAAACTTCAACTACAGATTCCTCTTTCCGTTCCACTATTTACCAGCAGAGCAGCTCTGTGTGGTCGACAGGAAGGTAAGGATATGTATGATCAATAACTCTGCAGAAGCAGCATGAAGCTAAGTCTGGCTACCAGGGGTTCTCAACTAATGGGTTGGTACCTAAAAGTGGGTGGCGGTGCTGTGTTCAGTGGGTTGCTTATGTGCGCCATTGAAAAGTCTT
The DNA here is from genome assembly GCA_020745685.1 of Tautogolabrus adspersus. Lineage (NCBI taxonomy): Eukaryota > Metazoa > Chordata > Actinopteri > Labriformes > Labridae > Tautogolabrus > Tautogolabrus adspersus. The sequence continues at coordinate 18,529,150 of CM036556.1, read as the reverse complement.
CAATTGGTTTATGTAAGAAATCTGCTCTGTAACTGTAATGAAAAGAAAAATAACCTTAACAGACTAGAGCTGTTTGTCAGCATGTTTAAATCTGGTCTTAACGTTAAACACTTCAACATGGACCTCTATGGGGATTGACTCTTTTTGGGAGCCGGCCTCTAGTGGCGTATTGAGGAACTGCAAATTTCCGCACATCATTTTTTTCAGCACAATATGTTGCCGTGTGTGTCATCAACCCAGACGCTATACTTAATTTAAATCTCACAACTCAATATGTTAGCTGAATTAATCCGCCGCTGAAAATAGTCCCCCTTTAAAAAATACTTTATTTTCAGATATTTAGGGAACTACAGAGCCTTAAAGACAGGGTTGGTCATTTTCGAAAACTAGCATGATTTTGAAAACAGCATTCCTTCAGTGCTACGTCTGCACCCACCCCCTCCCCTCTGTGCTCCCTCTAAAGCCACGCCCCTCACTTACATGCACGAGCGCCGTTGCTCCAAAAACGGACCTCAGCTCATCGCTTCATTGTGTAGAAACTACGTCGTCTCATGTCTCATTCAGCGGTAAGTAAACTCACAGTATAAACTCCGTCATCGGTGACGTGCTTTGAGTGTGGGCTCATGCACGCAAGGGGTAGAGAGCGAGCAGGGAGACAGGGAGGCGTGATTGGTTCATCAGATTGGTACCTCGTGGCAGACATTGGTCGAAGTTTTTACAGGCTTACAACTGCTACAGATGACGGATTTCCTTCGCTCCATTTTCAGAGCACATGAGTTATTTATTTCTGTCAGGACCTAAAGACAAGTTCAACCAAAATCTTTAAAAGTGGATCTGGAGAAAATTACCAACCCTGCCTTTAAAAAACAGTTTTCTTGAATATTGTCTTATCCTTCTTAAATCTGCATTTTTCCAACACAAAGGAAATGTTATTCTTAATGCATCAAACAAATTGCACCCCAATAACTGTGTGTTTAGGACAAATAAAAACAAAGATATTTATTACATAAAAGCTGTTGGCTTATGAACCTAATTTCATTTCGAAAGAGTCTCTTAATCCTGGAGTAAAATATTGATTTATTAAAGTACAGATCCCGTCCAAGAGTAGAGAGAATAAAGAGGTCTGGAGACTGATCTACAGCGGCCTGCAATTAACCAAAAAGAAGAGAAGTGACGTTTTTACAGGAAAGAGGAGTGCACGAGTTGTTTTTAATTTCCCTCAGACTGATGTGAAGAACCATAAAATAACATCACGCCGAAAGAACTGGAATAACAACACGGCTGTCATTTGCTTTCCTTGGCCTGAAAGCGAGCCTCTTTAGCCGTCCGCAGTCGACATGCTTTACGACGGCGTTCCCTCCTCGTAGCAGCATCCTCAATCAGCGAGCGGCCGAAGAAGACGAGAGGGAGTTTTAAATGTAAAAAAAACTCTGCTGGGTGGAGAAGTTTCTGTCCAACACAGAGCGGCGGCCAGAAACAGAGTTTATGAAGCGAGAGGACGTTGTGGTTGGTGATATAATGACTGAGTCACAGCAGCGACTGATCAACGGCTCTATCAACACTCACACTTGTTGTCTTTATTGGTTTGGATTCAGCCCACAATCCAGACTTCTTTTATTTTAATGATGCTTTGACTTGACTTCTTACTTTCATCCTCAGACAGTTGGCGTATTCGAACGTATTTTGCAAAATTAAAGGCATCTCAGGTTTTGGAAACCATCATTTTGAAAACTTAACATCTAATGCTTTAATAAGGGAATTAAGGGATTATTTTCACTTTCTTTGGGCTCCATTTTTTTGGTCTCTACCACTTTTGTTATTTTGATGCCAACTCGTTACCAGCTCGTAGAAAACGTATTTTTTAATATGATGATTTCTATATGACCAGAAGGTTTTTAAATGCAAGTTCAGAACATCCATCCATTCTCTTTACCGCTTTTCCCTTTCGGGGTCGTGGGGGGCTGGAGCTGATCCCAGCTGTCATTGGGCGACAGGCGAGGTTACACCCTGGATACAGAGACCGAGAACCAGTCACACTCACATTCACCTACTTCAGAGTCACCAGTTAACCTAACGAGCATGTCTTTGGACTGTGGGAGGAAGCCAGAGTACCCCAGTAACCCACACATACACAGGGAGAACATGCAAACTCCACACAGAGAGGCTCCTGACCGACAGGGATTGGAAGTAGTTACCTACTCGCTGTGAGGCAACAGCGCTAACCACTGCACCTCGTACAATGTATGCCCATGATGACGATAACTATCAGACCTATTTCGTTTTTTGTACCAGGCAGTAAAAATGTTGATTTCTACTGTACAAACAGTTTTTTTGAATGGGGGTGTGTATGGGACTTTCGGGTCTCCTGGAGCCAGCCTCAAGTGGACACTCTACGTACTGCAGGATTTTGCACTCCCTCATTGGCTTCATTTTTCAAGACCGGAGGTTGCCGCTTGGTTGTCGCACTTTTCCAGGAGCTTTTCGGGCCCATCGCACCTCCACCTCTTGGCCAGTTTCTAAGCTGATTGAAAGTTAAGATGGGTCAGCATCTCCAATTTGGCGAACCTCCATCATTTGGCTTCATAACGTCTCTTCCAATGGGTGATCCCACTGAGACTACAATTATATCATCAGACAGCATACGATTGTATCTCTTAAATTTTGCCCTTTTCTTTATTGAAAAGGTTTGTGTCCCTTAGATCATTGGATTCAACATTATGTAATCTGGCTTCAGCAATAAATAAAGTAAACCCTGATGCCAGTAGAGCTTATTAGAAATGATGAAGAGGAGGAGGAGAGAGAGAGAGAGAGGGATGGAGGGAGGAAATGAAGGAGAGGACTGAACAGGACTCTCTACTTAGCACGCTGGCAACAAAAAGGACGCTGATTGATGTTGTTAGATATTACAGAGAGCGGTTACACACACGCGCACACACACATTCGTCTAACACAGCGTCACGCCCCTGCTTGTGACAGCTGTGGAGTGATAACTTAATGTACTTGGACAGAGTTTGTGGATAAAGTGAGCCAGAAACACTCTCACTGACGTGTACGTGCTCTAGCAGACACACACACACACACACACACACACACACAGGGTTGAGTGTGTTTACTGTCATTGTTTGAGTGTGTTGTTATGAAGTGTGAGAGCATGGTGAGGATTTAGACTCAGATGTAGAGAGTCGGTGTGAAGTCATAACAGTGACAGCAGAGACGAGTCGTTTGTCATTTGGAGCTTTCTTGTGTGTGTAACGTGATGTATCGTTGAGCCAAACCTGACAGTGTGTAAAAGAGTTTTTGTTCCACAAATATCACTGACATTTCGAGAGCAACATTCAGAGGAAGATCAGGAAAAACTGAGTCCTAGACTTCTGTGGAAAAGTCTCGGGGGCATCAAAAGGACAACCCAGCGCATGAAGCATCAGTCTGTTCTCAGTCCCAATCATTCAGGGCGCACTGACAATATGCTAAGTTGTCCCGTACCGTCTTTACGTACGATGGCTTTCTTTCGACCAATCAACGGACTTCAGTGTCGGGGCAGTATGCTTGGCACCCCAACAGGAGGGTAGAAAAAAAAGTAGGACATTACAGATCAGTTATTTTGGTACCATTCCCAACTTTAGCCAGTGGAAACCAATAAATGCGTACCGTACCGAACTTAACAGAACTGGATTGCTTGGTGGTAACGGGGCTTTAAATATTGGGAAATGGATAGATGAGACCAATCTCATGAGGAAAAGACAAGATTAAGAAACACTACATTTAAGATTCATCCATTGGACATGAACGTTGATATCACTTCAAGAAAAACTGAGAAGAAGTGGGGAGAAAAGGCTGTAAAAACAAAAACGACATTTGAAAGTTCTCTCTCCACTTTCCTTATGAAGAGGTGATGATGGATTTAAAGCGAAGTCCACAGAAGTCAGAAAAGGGAAATTCAGGCGTCCACGGTGTGAAGTTTGACTTGTACTTTTTAGTTTGTGGAAAATCCCCTCAACAAGTGCTTCTAGAAAAGTTACAGAGATGTATTGACATTTGCTGCTAATCCCAGGGGAACTATTTTATTTCAGGTGTAAAAAAAAAAAGCTGAATTCTTAGCAACAACAACAGCTGGAGAGTGTGACAGCAAGATAGAAAGGACGAGTGAGAGAATGGAAAGAGAGAGAGAGAGAGCATTAGCACAGAGGTGAGACAGGATCAGATACTGTCTGCCAAACTGGTGTGAGTCTACCAGAGGTGATAATGGGGCTAACACACACACACACACACACACACACACAGTTACACTTACATAGATGTGTGTGTGTACAAACACACATACACGGCTGCAGAGTGGAGATGTGTGAATGGAGTAAAAGTCCGCACTGAGAGGAGACTCATAACACAATCTTTAGAGCCTCTTTTGTGTCTCTTTCACTGCCTGTCTTCACTGTGTTTGAGAACGCTATCAGACCCTAAAGTGCTCGATTGACTCAGCATTTGGTGGGTGTTTGACTGATGTCCTAAGGGAGATCAGTGACCAGTTTAAAGTCAGTCAGACAAGCGGTTCACAAGCAGCGATACTCGGGGGCCAAGTGGGTTGCCTGTCAATGTGCAGGTAAACGTCTTAGCTCAAATCTTTAACGACAGCATTGCCCGTGTCCTCTTGCGCGTTTGCCGTTGGAATAACTTTTGTATTTCGACAGGCCGTGCTCATTTTTGGAATGCCGTCCTTCCTCGTCTCTATTTTTTAGGAGTTATTAAGATTATCAAGAGAGGAAAACACGTGTAATTAAGGATATCAAGTGACAACAGATAGAATAGAAAGACTGCATGCCAAACCTTTTCTCTTTAACAATCCTTTTTTATTTCCCTCTGTGTGTGTCTGCAGGAAAATTTCTGGAGTTTGGATAAAGCCGAGACTAAAGTTGCTCCTAGACTCACCATCCAGGTCTGGGACAACGACAAGTTCTCCTTCGATGACTACCTCGGTAAAACACTAAGCTCCGAGTGTGTGTTTGATGATGTGTTCAGTGTCTCTTCAGACTCTTGTAAAATCTTTCATTTGTCTAATTTCTTCATGTTAACTCTGTTGGTAAATCAATGCACTGACTACATGCAGTCACAGGTCTATAGGCGGTATTTTTTTGGAGGTATGGAGGTTTTCCTCCTCTGTGTAAAAAAATAATCCTGTACACAAACGCACTGTTACAGCTGTCATGAGCTCGCCAAGTCAACAACAATGTCCTTGACATGTGAAAGTTTTCTCCCCATTCCTCTGCAATGACCATTTCCTTATAAAGTTGTCACACCAACCCAACCCAATTTAGAGCGGGTCTCGGCCAAAACCACCAATGTTGGCGGCTGGGTTTTTGTCGTTGGAGCGTTGGATGGCGCAGCAGTGACCTCCGTAGTCCATTCAGGCATCTCTGCTCGTCAACATAGTGGGAGAGTAACTGTGAATGTGTGTGTGAGCATGTAAACAGTCCAGTTAGCAACGTTAGCACCAGCTGTCTAGTTACGTCTGCCATCGCACTAATCTCACGTAAACCAAAGTGACAGCGACGCACAATGACGTCAAACTGAGGAGAAACCGGCGCACAGTTTGACGTTACAAACAGTTTCTGAACGTTTTCACCCGGGGAGGAGTTTCCCAAAAGGTGCGTTTTTTAGTTACTTAAAACGTTTTCGTACAAAAGGCCAAAATGCACAGAAAACGCAACTTTTTCAAAGCATACCCATCTATGTGTGGACGAGTTCTTAAGGTAGAAATGCTGCTTCTCTCGTGGGTTAGAAAATGTCTCACAACATCAATAATAATTTCATTGGCTAATAAATGTATTTTCACAGGTTTGGTTACAGGATCTCCCAGAAAAATACAATAAAAGTAGATTTTTGGACCGTTTTTCGACAAGACATTTGAGCTGTGGAGTTAAATCTTTAACGAAAACATGTAAAACTTTTCATCAAATTTACTACAATAACAGTTCAGGTCAACAGAAAAGGCCCAGAGAACTGTCTTTAATCTAAATTTACACTGGAGAAACAAAAGGCTTACTGGAAACAGAGCCATATTTCCAAGATGAATACCTCCTAAAGTAAGTCAGAGGTGTACATAAAAGCCTTTAGGTGTAGAGATTCAGTTAATTCACTTTGTTGCTGACACTCAGACAGTTTTTCACAGGTCCTTGGCCTGTGTTTCGGTGGTAAATCCATCCAGAACCACATGTGCGATGTGCGTAAAGACGAACTACTGCGATAACATTTATCTTTAGAATTAACACTCTTTCATTTCCGCTGTGTTGGCACATTTCAGAGAAAGGAAGGGCCTCCTTTTTATTTTTTCTTCTCCTGAGCTCAAGCTGTCAAAATTCTGCCTCTCCTTCACCCCTGACGCTGCCCCGGCCTCGTCCCCTGAAATAACTCACCGCCGCGCCTCTCCTCTTCCTCTCCCTCCTGCTTCATTTCATCTTCTCTTTCCTCGCCAAAGGCGGGAGGGTGACTGTCTGCGGGCTTGCAGCTTGCGTTTGCGGTGTGAGAGCAGGAGGAGGAAGATGAGGAATCCAGACTCTGATCCGTTCCTGTCTGTCACCGTCTTGCTCGGCCGCTGCGTTTTCCCTCACCTCGAGGGTTCGCTCGCCTCGTGCAGTCGGCGGGCGAGTGGCCGCCTCAAAGCATTTCTTCCATTCCTGCCTGTCTTCAGCTCGTCAGCTCGGACCGCTGACTGTTAATGTTCCTGCGCGGCGTGAGGGTCAGACACGAGCCGGTTTTCTTCCATCACAATGTCAGACTGAGGAAAACTCTGGAAAAACGCTTCATGTGGACATTTAGAGTCTCTGAAGATCAACACTTCACCCACCAAACTTCACAGCAGGATTCTCCATAATGCTGCTTTACTTAGACCGGGTGTCCCAAACCTAACTTAAGACTAATATTTAACAACCAACAAGAAAACCTTCTTTTAGCCAGATATGGCCTCTCTGTACAGTATTCAGTCAACCACCTGTTGCTTTCCTTCTCTGCTGCCAAACCCCCTGATCCACGCATTCATCACAACCGCAAATGACTACAGTAACATCCATATATATGGTTCATCATCCAAAGTCCTCAATAAACTTCCATCCAGCCAAAACGCCGCTCCTCGTTTACTTACACAGACCCACTCCCTCCCAGTTCTCCAACAAATACAACTCAAAGTCTTTCTCCTTACCTTCCAAGCCCCTCATCAAACCTGCTCCACCCCCCACACTCCTTCATGCTGTCTCCGCTCCTTGGAAGCAAACCTCCTCCTCTCTTTATCACTCAGGACCAAGAACCTGGCAAATGCATTTTTCTTATCCTATGACCCTGCAGTGTGTAAATGTTCTCTTAATGTGTCTCCAGGTCACCTGGTGATGGACCTGAACCACATGCTGCGTCCAGCCAAGTCTCCAGAGAAATGCACCCTGCAGCTGCTGGATCAGCCGATGGACAAACTGGTGTCTCTGTTTGAACAGAAGACGGTCAAAGGATGGTGGCCGTGCATGTGTGAGCAGAACGGAGAGAAGATCATCGCTGTGAGGAAAACCAACACAAACATGCTCAACACACAAACAGATACAGTCTAAATCTGCTCTAACTTCAAGTGTTTTACATTTAAATTTAATGGATGAATTTCCTCTTGGTGTGTTTCAGGGCAAGGTGGAGATGTCTCTGGAGATCGTGACGGAGCAGGAGAACGAGGAGAGGCCGGCTGGAAACGGCAGAGACGAACCCAACATGAACCCTCACCTGGAGGAGCCCCAGTAAGTCACACAAACACACGCACGCACGCACACACACACACACACACACACACACACACACACACACATATACATAAAATACATGGTTCCTTACCCTCCTCTGTCCTCCCAGACGTCCGGAGACCTCCTTCCTGTGGTTCTCCTCTCCGTATAAAACCCTCAGGTTCATCCTGTGGAGGAGGTTCAAGTGGTTCATCATCCTCTTCATCATCCTCTTCTTCATCTTCCTCTTCCTTGGCGTCTTCCTCTACTCCTTCCCGGCAAGTTTTTGTCTTTTTGTGTGTTTGAAACTGCCGCAGTGTGTAGAAGCAGGGAAAGATTAAAATTGATATATGATATGTGATACAAGAGGAATAAAACGTTTGATTACGTTGTCTTCTTCCTAGATTTTTTTACGTTTACTTTCTTTCACCCTTACAGAACTACGCAGCCATGAAAATGGTCGGACCATTCGGACCAGCGAAGGCAGCCGAGTGATGATGGAGGACACGAGGAAAAAAAAGAAAGCAAGAAGACGCTGAAAAACAGAGAAATAACATTGAGTTCTACGAATCAAATGAGGCTAAATTCCACCGTTACTTTCCCTTTAAGTCTTTTTTTTAAATGATTTACGTCACGCCGCTGAGGTCATTCAGAGTGTTCTGCTGCAGTGATGAACTTGTGACCTCCCTCAGACTGTGTGCGTGAAGATAAGTCTACTCGCTTTTGTAAAAGCGATGGCGCCCGAGGTTCACAAACGCCTCAAATTTGTGTGTGTTGTGTCCATTTTGTGCCTTTCCCGTCAGATCTGTGCGTCTCCATTCATCACAAACTCCTCTTTACCGCACCGAGCGCGTATCCAAACTCACCATCATATCTCAGCAGGTGTCGCCCGCCTCCTCGTCATCCCTGCGTCACCTCTTTCATCCCTCTCTCCGTCTCGTCCGACCTCATGCAGAGAAGAAGGGAGGATAATAAACGCCGCCGCCATGTTGGAACAAGCGGGGAGCGCAGAATCAAAGGTTGTGATGTTGTCGTCTGATCTCTTTACCTCCTGCTGTGTCTGCAGCGGGTCAGGCAGCGGTGACGGAGCGGTTACAAAACTTTATCGCTTTAAAAACTCTGTGAAGAAGAATTTAAAAAAGCATGAGTTTTCTCTCTTTGAGTCGCCTTTACTGTTAACAATCATGCTGTGCTGCGTTCAAGTGCAATCAGACATTTTAGCTGTATGTTTCAGACAAAATCGCTTGTTTTACATCTCAATTATTCTTTCTTCTTCTCTTCCTCCTGAGCCTCAGCTCCCGCACCTTTCCCTGATGTACTTCCTTCTCTTCTTCCTCCCTTCCTCTCCTTCACTCAACTTTTCCAACTTTTTTCCTCCTTTTCCCTCCAGTCTCGTTTCCTCCTCCCACCTAGCTTTTCACTTTTTCTTATTTCTCTCTTTTGCTCCCTCTCTTTTTTCTTTCCACCCCTTCCTCTTACTTCTCCTACTATTCTCCTCCTTCACTCAGCTCAGTTACTTTCTTCCTACTTTTTCTTAAAGATGCAGTCGGATGTGTATGTAAACGTCAGGTTAAAAAAACAAGTATATCTCCATCCTAATTTAGATTCCTCCTCTTCTCCTCGTAATCTTTCTTTTTCCCTCCCCTCTCCTCCACCTCATGCCCCCCCACTTCTCCTCCTGCTCCTCAGACTTTCAGCACTCTCTCAGGGTTCAGCAGGTTAAGTCGAGGATTTGCTCGTGTTGATGTTGAGCTTTATTAGTACAAAGTGTGTTTTTAGAGAGATCGATGTTCGCTGATAAGGACACACACACACACACACACACACACACACTGTGCCTAAGAAACTGGAGTCATATACGCTAGCCTGTGCATTATCCTTTTCTGTGTGTGTGTGTGTGTGTGTGTGTGTGTGTGTGTGTGTGTGTGTGTGTGTGTGTGTGTGTGTGTGTGTGTGTGTGTGAGCACATTTACAGTATTTTCTGTGTGCACACATTCGTTAAAAAGCGTGTTAAGGTCAGACCAGGAAAGGTAGAAGGAGAGGGACTTGTTTATGCAGATTGTACAGGATTTCCTGATGTTCATTATGTGTTTGTGGGGTCATCATTGTGTATGTTCAGGTCTTTTGATCTTTGTGTAGCTCCTGCTGAGTGAGACAGAAAACAAAAACCAAACCGGAAAAAAGGACAGAAAAGAAGAGAGCGAGATAAACACTGAACTCTAATGTCATCATCTGCTTTTTTCCTCTAAAGCCTAAAGATATGAGTTTGTAAGTTTCCTGTCCGGTGCGTTCACAAGTTCAGCTTGTGGAAATGTTGACTTTGTCCCGTTTGGTCCAGTTTTCAGTTCACACCGGCCGATTATATTCGCCAACCAGGCCTTGTTAACACAAAGTTTCATGGACTCAGAAGCTGGTAATTTATTGGACAGTGTTTTAGCAACCTGCAATCATGCCAGGTCAGAGAGGGTTTAACCCCGGCGATGTAGCTCCTTTGGAGTTTTAAAACTTGTTAAGAAGAAGGGGAAGTTACTCACTTTCAGATGACAACATTTGTCTCCTTGTTCCCATAAGAGTCTTTGCATTTTGAAGTTTTTTTTCCCACTGGAGTGTAGCCTTGTTTCTCCAAAGAAATCCCAGTGGATTTCTGCTTGGATGCAGGGGCGTGTCCAAAGGGGTGGCATTGGCCCCCTTTGAAATCTCATTGGCCACCCCAGGTGCCACCCCAAAATAAACCCTAAACAATATATCCATATTCAGACTGCCGTTTCAAGCCATAAACATCATGCCAGCCCTGCATAAGTCAGTGCCCCCATTGGGCCACCCCACTCAAAAAGTGTGGACACGCCCCTGCTTGGATGTGAGACCTCCTTCTCACATGTCACAGAAACTTAATAAATTCTGCTTTACATATCTGAGAATGAAAAGGAAGAAAACTCCTCTTGCTAGAGTGCGTCTCATTTTTCCATGTCATACCTAAAACCTCCAATATGTGGCAGTATGACTCGGAAATGGTTCAGCTTGATCAGGAAATATGTATAATGCAGTGAAGGAAAAGACGCTGGAAAAGATGGCAGGACAAACTTATTGTCCTTGTTCAATTGTAACTTTCTTACTCAAGTGATAAAAGCTCATGAAGAAGCCAAAAATAGTAAGAAGACTAATAAAGTGGAGCATACCTGCTAGCATAATACGCTAACATTGTAGCCATGGCCTACTGAAAAGGTAGCTGCCTTCATGCAAATTGTAAATATATTTTAAAAATGGTGAAATGGTTTTGATTTATGTCAGGATTATTGCCAGAGTTGACGACTACATCACCTTGTTTTGAAAGTGTATACAGATTTAGAAACACGTGATTGTTTTGTGTTAGTATCTGAAATAGTTGTATGTATTTGAAAGATTTAACCATCCTGCTGATATAGACACACTGGCCTTAAAAACATTAAGACAATCCTACTGTCAATGAATGTTTTAGTTCTTGTTTTATTTTCACCAAAAAAGCCTCAAGATACCTTCATGCTGCAGATGCATTAGCTTTAACTTAGCACTTTGTTTCCCTATTATTAGTCCCGTCAGTAAACGTAACATGCCTTCAGCCTTAACCCCCAATTATGCCGCCGCTCTGGGATTATCCTGCACTGCGCTTCAGCTTTAAACACAAGTATCCTCCTGTTGTTGACTGTAAAAACTCATGATGCCAAACAACTGCAATGACTGGAAGAAAAAGTTCAGATTCTGTCTCAGTGGAACTGGTTCAAAATCCACCGTTGTTCTGTGAATGTTTTTTTGATCATGACTGGGAGTATAGATGATATTGTTTTTGTGGAAGATACAGACTGAATGTATTCTAAACTTGTTTCTTCATATCAAAGAGCAATTCTGTGTGCACTGCATTATGGGTCAGTATTATCAATAAAACTGCATTTCTGATGAGTGTGGTGTTTTTGTCTTTGTACGACTGATTAAAGCTCCTGTCAGGAACATTAACCTTTTGAATCGATTTTGGCGACCCCCCGTGGGCAAAGTGGTACGTCTAACATTTTATTGACAAGTCTTGTGCAATGTTACCAAAACAAATGTTGTCTCTGCTTATTCCATTTTTGGCGAGGAAACGCTGCGTTTAGGGGCTCCCTGTTAATAATTTTTTTTTGCCTCGGGCCCCCTTGGATACGCTGTGTGCTAGTACTGCCAATTTCAACATAGTCAGTTCGCGCCGCGGTCTGTCAGCACTGTGCACTTCAGCGCCGTTTCAAACCACCTTCCACGGTAGGGCCGGTCTGTTTCATAACCAGGTAAAAGCTCCTCACAGGAGCACAAAACGAGATACAACAGGTACAAACAAACTTCATCCCTTAAGTCCTTGCTACCACGTTAAACAGTTTTAAAGAGTTATCATCAAAGGAAAAGATCAAATTAAAGTCCAGCATATGTGTGTTTCATTCACTGACCTTGATGCGAACCTGCTGCGTCTGCACAAGTCAAACTGAAAACTCTCATTTGACCGATTCCTCTCCTGAGCTCCAACAGCCCTAAATTATTACTTTGCCTTCCCACCTCTCCCTCTTTTCCTCCCTCCATCTCCTCCTTTCCTCACCCTCCTTGCACTCGTCCTTCCCTCCTGATACCGCATCTCTCCCACCCCGTGATCTCTCACTTTTTCCTTCACTTACTCTTTCATTCTCCCCTGATCCTCTCCTTCTCAGGGGTGTTGTTACGGTCAACGTGAACTGCAGGTGAACCTCTGACCACAGAGAGTGTGTGTGGTCCTCCGGCTCCCTCTCATTTTCTTTGACCTTCACTGTCTTCCTCCTCTTCCTTCCCCCTTTCCAAACACACGTCTTCTCCTCCTCACCCTGCTCTGACCTCCCTCTGTTTGAATCTCCTCCAGTAGTTTCACTCCTTATCTCTTCCTATGTCACACGTTTTGTGTTCTTTGGCTTTGTTCACACTGCAGCTGCAAATGTCCCGGTCTGATTTCTTACTCATTGAAATTGAACCGTTTCGAATCTGTGAAGCTGCTGATTCGAATATTTAGCAAAAGAAATCAAACAGATGAAAGTCATTTAGAGCAAGAAAGTCCATCAAAGTGAACAAGTATTTTCCTTCCTCCGTGCTTATGTCTTAAAGTGAGTGTAAACATGTAGAGTAGCTTCAGTTCCTTTAATTTCTTTTTTGTTCTTCTTCCTCCCTTTCTTCCATCCTCCTTGACCCTAACCCTTCATCACATAGACATCATCATCTCCAACAACCCTTCTCCTTACTTCTTTTGCCTTCCTTCACCTCATCTCTCGGCTGTTACTCTGATTCACTGATGAAATAAACGCAATTTCTCTGCAAATATTTTGTTTACAGCTAACATACGTACATCGGTGCATTCTTGGAGTGTGTGTGTTTTTAAGGGGAACCTCGAAACATGTGGAGGTCAAACTGTGTCTCATTCACCAGATGTGATGGAAAAAGGCTGCAGGGCAGGCTGGCAAACAGGATTAGAGTTGTATCATTATCACCTCAAGCATCCACATACATAGCGGCAAAAAAGGTGTGTAACATCAAACACTTCAGGACAATATAATCACAGTAGTCCCACCTGTAACTGTGAGTCTATCCTTCACACTGCCAGAGTTCAAACTGATATCAGCTTACAAGCACTCAGCACACACACGGATACTCACATATGTACAGATGTGCATAAACAGCTTGTGCTGACACCTCTGAGGCCGTCCAGAGCGTAAATCCACGCCTCAGGTTTGACTTCATAAAGCTGTGTTGTCAGTGAGCGCCAATGTTCACTGTCTGGCTTCTAACTCAAAGTTTTCAGTGTACGTTTGGAACAAAATGAAGAATTGACAACGCTGTAGTTAGATCAACTGAAAAAAAAACAGGTCTTTGTCAGATATTTAAAGAGAAACAACAGGTTTCCAACACTAGTCAGTTGATTGTGGATAAAATAGACCCAGAAAACATGTTCTACCTTAAGCCAACAATCAAATCTCCTTTAAAGTCACTCATATCTCTTCACTTGCCATTTTGCTACAAATCCAGAATAAACTGGGTCTGTCTGACATTTGTAAGACTTCTGATACCAAAAATACGGCCGTATAGGTCACCTGAGCAGTACCTTATCTTGTTTATAGGTAGCCACGGACTACTAGTGTCTGAAGGGACTTTTCCAAGGGAAATGGGTAATAACAGGTGATGTAGAACAAAGAAGAAACATCCATATGGGTTGATGGTTGAATGGGCGATGGATGGTCCAAACAAAAATGACTTTAATACAGAAGACAGAGAAGGAGAAGGTCCACTATGTGGAACCAAAAGCGTACTTCTTTTAGAGTACATGTTTCACGGCACTTTCGTAAGGGAACCCAAATAAGTACTTCAAAGTTTCTACTGTTCGTATTTTGATGTAGGTAAACTACCTATTTTTTTTTACCAAAGGCAAGACCTTTTCCGGACACATAACCAATTTTTTTGTTGTCTAACCAAAACTTAACGTGATCGTTTTTCACAACTTAAACCTATTGTTCATCCAGTAGAAATGTGTTGCGTGTTGCCTGCCATCGTGTCAATAAGGAAATGCTCCTGTGGATTGAATTCGGTGAGATGTTGGATACCAGAAGCGCTCCTGTTGTCTCTTTTTTTTTGGGGTTGTTGGACTTTTTAAATATACATACAAGGTTGATTTTACCATGCGGTCACCTGTGTCGAAATGTCTGCATTTAATCTTACGCAACTCACTCACACACACTGCTCATTCATATCCCGCCTCCTTGGTAAACCTGGCTACCCACTAGACAATTTTCAAATCTTAACCAATTTTAAACACAAACACGTTGGTTACAAGTTCGCAATCAAATACAAAGTAAAGCAAAAGTCTTAACATCTTAATATTCTTCATTAATGTGCAGGTCGTCTGTTCATACAAATAATCCAACACGTGAATAATTTGTTTTGCTTTTTTCCGAAATCCGACATGTCTGGCAACAATTTATACGTACCGTTCTTAGGGATTACAATGCATTTCTATTGTGTGACTTTGCAGTTACGTTTTTTTCCTGTTGTTCATGAACCTCAAACACACAGTTGTAAAGTCATTTTACACGCCATGCTCCTCTCATTAGTCATTGTGTTAACTAGCAGTCAGGAATGCAAGTTGAACAGCTCAGTGGAAAAAGCAATATAATTTAACAAGATGCTAATCATCAAATTGTTGGGGAGTTGAGTCACCGTTAGCTACATGCTACACGTGACGTTGTCCAGATCTCAGGTAGGTAGGAGAGGGTGGTCTGCTCTTTACCTCATCCTTCGGTTCATCTCACACTCGTCTGTTTCGACCAGCTGCACAGTGATGTGGTGCTGACGGAATGTCTTATAACTGAGACATCAGAGATCTGACGGTCTTATACATTTATTTTGGGGGGAAAGTGAGCTCATCACACAGCCCATAATCCAGTAATTATTGGTTGATTTGTTAGTGTTGCACTTTATTTTGAAACACTAACTCCATAAAATCAAACTCTTATGGTAACCAAGGGGGCAGTTTGATGAGTTGTATATTTCATACTATGCCAGAATTTCAAAAATAGGTAAAGATTTATTTTGTACGGTCCATCGTGTGAGTGTATGATTGTTCAACACATTTAAGTTCGGGAGTGTGAGGTGTCATTTCTTCTTTCTTTAGTGTCGTTAAATTTTCGCATTTTACTGAAAAAACCCAGACTTTCTCACCAAACCGTACCTCGAAATAAACTCAGGAAACTGTCAAAAACACATTCCTGAAATGTCCCAAGACGATCCTTTCTGTCTAACTTTTTCGACCGTCTGTCCCTCAGATGTCACGACCTTCCCCGGGTAGTTCAAACGACCTACGAGAAGTTACGAGTGAGGCGAGGCGATCGGAGGATGAAGAGCGGCGTGAGAGTCAAAGGGCGGACGTCCTTCAGCCTTATTCTGACGGGACTGCTTAAGGAAACGGCTTCGAGGTTGTGGGGAACAGTAAGTGTGAAGTCACAGGCACCCTTCGCACGTCTTCAAGGTCTTTGTCATTCACAAACGCACGCTAGAAACACACTCGTAGGCGGTCCCTAAATGTCAAGGCGAGTCCTGCGACATCTAAGAGTCAGGAAGTGAAACAGGTCAAGGAGACCAAAGAAGACAAAAACGCCCTGTTTCTCATGTTTGTTTTTTACACATCAAGAACATTAATGTACGTGTGTGTGTGTGTGTGTGTGTGTGTGTGTGTGTGTGTGTGTGTGTGTGTGTGTGTGTGTTGTGCAGTGTGGGAGCTCTAACTTTGTCCTGTCTCACACCCCCCGTCTTTAAAACAATGCCCGTCTTTGTTTAGCATGGTATTTCTTGACTTCTATTGTTGTGTGTGTGTGTGTGTGTGTGTGTGTGTGTGTGTGTGTGTGTGTGTGTGTGTGTGTGGCCTTCATCCCACTAACACACTCTTGCTCACACTGTGAGTTTTTTTTTGTTTTACTCAAACAGTGGGATGTTATGATTACAAATTAGCATGAGTGCTAATAAGATTTCGGGCCGTTAATGCGGTGGTTTCTTGTGTAGCGTGCTCGTTAAAGGCAGCCCTTAACGACCTCGGAGGCAGACGGTAAAAACAGTGATCAAGTGAAATGAAGTGTGTGTTATTGCCTTCATGGTTTGTGGTAATCTGTCGGAGAGGTAGTATTTTTTTTATTTTTTTGGCTTGGAAATGTTTGTTTGTCTTCGTGGTGCTGCGTTGTGTATTTTTGAATGTCTGTATTTGCTCTCGCCGTGTTTGTGCGCCTCGCTTTACTCAACATGTTTGTTTGCGTGCGCTCCGTGTGCCCGCTGTTTGTGTGTGTGTTATTTTTGTTTGTTTCCAGAGCTTTCTGGTGGTCACAGTTGCACAATATCCCTCTGTATTGTTGTGAGAAAGAACAGATAGTAAAGTGAGTTTCGTACTGTGATGATTGCTCTATAAATCTAAGTGCACACACACACACACACACACACACACACACACACACACACACACACACACGCTGTTTGTTCGAGCAGCTCATTGTTCATTGTCTTATTATGAAGTGGGGCTTGCTTGGTCACAGTTATGTCCTCGTCTGGGCCTTTAAAAAGCAGCTCTCTACAAGCTTGGCTGTGGTGCTGTTTGACTCTTTGAAATACTTACATGAATCAGCTTTAGCTGCTGTCCAGGACACCAAAGACCAGCTCTCCTGAGGTCCAAGACTAGTGAGAGGTTTCCAAGGTTGTGCAGCAGCGTCACGGTGTTCTTATAATTTCTTAACTTTGTGATCTTTTCTCTTATGTATCTCATGTTTTATGCAGATTTTGTGCTATATGGGTAATGTGCAATATATGTTGTTGTGTTTGCATTGGTATTTGCTTTTCTGCCAAATCTGGATTGTGTTTGTTTCTATTGTTTTGATTTAGCGATGCCACTAGAGCGGCAGCTGAATGTTGGAGACGAATTTCCCAAAGGGGACAATAAATCGTATTATATCCTACGTTATAGGATCGTCTTGTATTATATCGTGTCGTACGTTAAAGTATCGTATCGTATCGTATTACATTGCATTGATCCTGTTACTCTTGAATCGGTTTCTGTCAGGGGAGAACTGGTACCAACAAGTACCTAAGAAGCCGCTCATCATGTGGTTACTTTTCAAGGGTACGTGTGTGTGTGTGTGTTTGTGTGTGTGTGTGTGTGTGTTTGTGTCTCGTTTTAAAACATAAGATGAAAGCCAAACATCGCCAGGCTTCGGAAAGAGACAAAAATCCTCGTCAGAAAACTTCTTCTACCCAGAAATCCATTTATTTCACTCTATTTGTGTTCATTTTCATTCTTTAGTTTCACTTCCTCCAGTCTGCTTTGCTTCATGTGATACATCTTATACTTTCTTTTTTGTATTGGTTACTCCTTTTCTTGTCGATGGTTTCCTGCTCCTTCATCATTTGATACTGTTCTTTATTTCCTCTCTTACTTCTTTCCATCTTTCCCTCCATCCTATTTCTTTTAATTAAATCTTCTGTTTATGTGTAATTCCTAAAGCTGGAGCAGTAAAAATGTAATCAATGCAGACGTATGTTTAAACTCAAAGCGGCGCAGGACGACACAAAAAAAAGTGCAGCCAATCAAACGACTGGGATGCTGGCCAGCGTCATGATGTAATATCCTGTCGGCTTATATCGTTTTATTCTAATGTAACCTGGACTCTTTCTTTCTTTTCATCCTCCGGTTAATGCACACGCACGCACACACGCACGCACACACACACACACACACACACACACACACACACACACACACACACACACACACAAACACACACACACACACGCACACACACACACACACACACAGTGCCTCATATCCTTCCACTCACCTCTGTAAATGTGAGCAGGAAAAGGGGCTCTGGACGTCAGAGAGGAAACAGCCCAAACATTACTCCAATATGTTTTTATTGCTTCGATTATTAGATTTCATAAAATAAATCCATTATAACCGAGTTTACCGCTTGTTTTGTCCGACTGTTTCTGAATGAGTGCTGACGTTGTGTGTACAGAAGTGTGTGTGTGTGTGTGTGTGTGTGTGTGTGTGTGTGCGTGTGTGTGTGTGCGTGTGTGTGTGCTCCAAACTTCAACCTTTACTCAATGAATCTGTTTTTTCACATCTGTTCGTGTGTTTCTGATGTTTAATGACATTTGTCTGCGCTCCTGTGCGTGTGTGTGTGTGTGTGTGTGTGTGTGTGTGTGTGTGTGTGTGTGTGCGTGCGTGTGTGTGTGTGCGTGTGTGTGTGTGTTTGCATGCTTGCAGGCGTCTGCTACAATAGAGCTATACATCCATGCTAATTCGGCTTCACAGCTCGGCTCAGTTTCCACGACTTAACATTTCAACTATTTCCCTTACTTCAGTATAGGCCTAGTCTACTCTAATCTGCTGACCTACTCAGTGGAAGTGTGTGTGTGTGTGTGTGTGTGTGTGTGTGCGTGTGTGTGGATGTGTGCGTGTGTGACAGGAGAATATTAGCATGT